>OX463768.1:12854337-13202971 GCA_949825005.1 Gasteruption jaculator | reverse complement strand
CCGTTTTCCCTTTTTCTTTCGAAACCATCCCGAAGACGTAACAGCTACCGCTTTTTGGTGTCAGAAGTGGGATACGCTTCCCCGACACCTCTTGCGTTGTAAGCTTGGGTCGGTTTTAGGAATCGATCCTGAGACGTAACACAATAGAACTATTGTTACGTCTCAGGATGACTTCGAAAGAAAAAGAAAAACGATCTAACCTAGAACGCAAGAGGTGTCGGGGAAGCGTATCCCACTTCTGACACCAAAAATGTGGTAGCTGTTACGTCTTCGGATGGTTTCGAAAGAAAAAGGGGAAACGGTCTAACTTAGAACCCAAGACAGGTTCTGGACGAAGAACAAGAAGGAAAGAGACAAAACGGCTACTAAAGGATCCTGTCGATTCTGTCCCTCGGAGTCCTGGGTATGTCCGCACCTCTGGGAAGAGAAGAGCGCGACGCGGAACGACGACGATGGAATGGCAATCCCAAGGCTATCTGTCAGGATGGGTTTTAGGATGTGCCGAAATCGAAGAGCTCCTACAAAGAACCCAAAGAAAAAGGAACGACGAGGAGGTGGGGCCTTTTTGGTCAAGCCTAGCGCTTAAGGCCTTTACCGGGGGCGCCCCTTCGAAGGGTTGTTGGGGTAATAGAAATTCTGAAAGAGACCGACACCGGAGGATCAAGACTTAGGAGTGCGGGATCCTCGGGAAGGTAGGACTACCTTAAATAATTGTACCTGTAGGGATATTGTGAATGGTAATTTATAACTATTTATTACAGTGCCAAAATTGTTACAAACGAGTGATCGGGGAATAGAAGAATAAAGAACGTGTTATAATGAACGGCTACAATGAATTAACGAATTCCTCCAGATCGTCCAGGTCTTCGCGCGCAGGTTCACGGTTGCGGAGCTGAGCCAGAGCGAAATCGAGTTCGCGGAGAAATTCGGGAGTCTCCGGTGGCTCTTCTCCTAACTCCAACAGAATCTCCTCCAACGGGCGGCCGCAAGAAATAGCCGGGTCGGCTTCCGCGATCAGCACTGGTGAGACCGGGCCCGGGGAAAAATCCTCCCAGTGAACTGGTGAGTAGCTCGGCGATCCTGAGCGAAAGGGGAATCCCCGGAACGGATCCTCAGAGGGGGACGATGACGGTGGTGCCGGCGTAGCCCGTTCTCGGCCGTCGCGATCCCAAGTGAGCCTGTAGCGCTTCGAGGGTGGAGGAGAATCCTCGGGTACCCTTGCCCTGGTGGTTCTAACCGCCGGGAAGCGAACCGCACAAATCTCTATAGAGGAATCAGAATCCTCGGCGCTAGACACGATAATTGGGGACGCTGACACACGGGGCTGGCGTGCTCGCAGACGGGCCTTTTCTGCGCGATTCCTTCTCCTGGGCATCTACGGGAAAGAGGGCACGTCGGTTAACTACGTGAGAGGTTATCGTGTCCTGGCGGGGCTGTGAGGCACCGACATGACAGACATTCTCCTTCTAAGTCCAAGGGGTTTGGTATTGCAGAACAATAGTTTTCAAACCCTATGGATACTACCCTTTATTCTTAAGGAAAGGAGGTGCAGATGGGCTATGGGGATAACGTTGCGTCTCGATAGACCCAAGGGATCGATAGAGAACAACGAGTTCCCTGGTTCGCGAGATTTGGTACTGTTATGCAGTAGTTTTCAATCCAGCTGGACGACCCATCGAGAAGCTCGGTACTGCAGAACAGTAGGGTACGAGCGACTCGGCGCGCGTTCCAGGGATTGGTACTGACCAGTAGTTTGCAAATCTCGTTGAAATTTGGAAAAAAAAAAAATATACATGCGGGGAGAACCCTCAGGAATGCAGGAAGGTTTGGTACTGGCCACTGGGGCAGTAGTTTGCAAACCCTCCAGCTCTTCTCTGAAAGGGGGTTTGGTACTATCCGACAGTAGTTTACAAACTATTCGAATAATTCACCGAGGAGTTTGGTATCGGTCCTGAGAACCAATAGTTTTCAAACCACTCAATGTTCCGTCGAAAGTTTGGTACTGTTGGTGAGTAGTTTACAAACCGTCCAATCTATTTTGAGGAGGTTCCGCCGGAACACTCCGCGTCTCAGGGGAACGAGGTGAATCGCATCCACAACCGAGAACGGAATATGTTCCCAGAACTCGAGGGTTTGGTACTGACACACGATAGTTTGCAAATCAACTGAATTGCTCGTCGAGGAGTTCGGTACTGTAGAACAGTAGGGTACGAACTACTCGAATCGCTCTCCAGGGTTTGGTATCGGCCAGTAGTTTTCAAACCTGTCGATTCCTGAATTCGGAGACCTCAGTATAGTGACATGCAAAATAATAGGAACAATGTAGGAAATGGTAGAAATAGAATTATTTACAAAATGTAACGAGGTGGTTACAACGTGAATGTGATATTCGGGAACGAAACGGAACTCGGGGAAACGATGAAAATTAAAATGCACGAAAAGATGGTAAAATCGTAAAATGGTAAGTACGGAAACGTATGCGGAATGTATCCAAACGTTGCTAAACCTTGATCAGAATTCAAAGGAAGACTATTTACAAATGAGGAAACTACTCTGAATGGTTATAATCAAAATAAAACACTCGCAGGAAATCGATGGATCAGCGTCAAGTTTGGAATTAAACAAGGAATAAAAAGAAAAGAGAAAAATAGAAAGAATCGAGTTGGGCAACTGTAGTGGTGCAGACGGATCGCTATTACCCGTCAGGGGACTCCTCGATGCACCAAGCCCTTTTATTTGATCAAAATTAGTGCTTACCTTTGCGCTGGTTCGACCGCGGCAGGTGACTTCTGCTTCCGGTTCTGGCTTCCTTTCTTGAACTGCTTTCGTTGAGGTAGGTTGCGGAAGAAAACACTCTCTTCCCTTAGTTTTACTTAGGTTTATTGTCTTTATTCTAGAACCGAATCTTTTACAATGAATTCAGCACACGCACTCGACTTGATCTTAACTGGAGACCGGGATGATCAACGAGAGATCTAATCTGAGGGAACGCGTCCGACCGCCACTACTGAGCAACTAGTGCGACTGGCCTCTGTTACTCGCTGCTTCCAACTACAGCTGACCAACTGACTGGGACCGTCCAGCTCCACGGCTTATAACGACGTCGAGCGGGAGGGTCGAAAGTGGGGGAACGCCTGAGTGTGGACAAGTGCGAACCGTATCGTGATTACGTCACCAACGCCTTTGTCTCGCGTTCCTTTGTTTTCTTTTATATTGCAACACCAAAATTAGAAAATGGTTCTGCAATATGTTTTTATGATTTTTAGAATATTTCGTACGCGTTCCCAGCTATTATTATATCTAGTGCTATGAACGTATATGTGCGTTTCGATGCGTAGCGCAATTAAGCGAATATCGTAGTGTGTTTTAAACGCAATGTTAACAATATAAGAATATAATGAAAAAATCGTTCGTTTCGGGAACGTTCTCGTACCTGATCGAAGCTAAACGTTTGTCCTAGAAGTTTCGTACTTCTGTATACTACTCATTCGTCTGCTACGAGCATGTACGTTCGTTGTTCCTAATAAACGCGTAACATTTAAGGCGGAATAATAAGTTGTAAAATTAATAGTAACAAAATGGAGACAATGGCAAAGCGTCTCGCTTCTTCTCGAAGCTTCGAAACGGAATTTCCTTATCTTATAAACAGGATGCGACACGTCCGGTGAGTTTGCTTATGCATTCCATTCGGCTTTGCGTCGCAGCCTCCTTATCTTATCTTTTCACAAACATCCGCTGTACCAGAGTGGCACAGCTGCGTCTTTTAAGTAACTTAATATTTTACATAGCATTCCATAACACTTGGCCATCGTTTACAAGCGAAATATTATTCGAGAATGTCTTTGTTCTAGAACATTCCTCGTTCTTAATAAACGCATAATTCTGAAGGTAAGTAATGAATCAATATAATGAAATAAATTGGTTTCAACGCAAAGGTAAGTATATGGTAAGTATATATGTGTAAATGAATATTTAAGTAATTTATCCTTTTCTTTTGGTAGACTTGCTAATCGAGTAGTTAATAGTTATATGTAAATCTTAATTCCTAGGTTCGAGAGACTTCTTCATCTCGTGCAATAGAGGTAGCACGTCGAGTTCAAGATGCAAGTGCATCATCAAAATGGATTTGCGCATTATGCGAGAAGCGATGTTCTACTCAACGTCTCCTCTTTGAAAATCGTAATAGAACAAACTGGGTTAAGTATAAGAAACTTGAATATGTATATAGCAACTCAAAAATAGTAACTTCAAAACAATTATTCAAATGAACTACAGGTTCATGTTAGCAAACGTCAAGGGAAAAACAAGAGCAAATAACGTAATAGTAAAAATGGATGGTAAGTATTTCTAATCAAAGTAATATAGATATATATATAACATACGAATGAATGATGAAACAAAATCCTAACTCTAATTATAGGGGTTTTGCGGGTTCGCAAGCCATTGTACAAATACTTATTTTTGATGATTATCGATTATAGGTAATACGAGATCTGATAAGCTGATTATAAAGATTCTAAATAATTAAGAATGTTATAGTGGTAAAATGAAAACTTATCCTAAGAAAAGCGAAATATTCTGCAGACATAACGTTACTTATGGTTTAGAGGCATGAGCCTATCAGCGTCCTCGTAATCGTCCAAAAACGGCCTTAGGGGTGGACTTAGGCGATTTTTTAGTTTAGATTTTGTAGAAAGTAATTTAAATGAAGAATCGTTTCCAATTGTCAGATTTGGTCTGGGCCCAACGGGGGGCCCAAAAATGGCCATTCTTCATAGTGGACATTGAACAATCGAGGTAAGTAGTAACTAAGTGATATATATAGAACACGCGCATAGCTAACGTATGAATGAACGATAGTATAACTTGATAACTAGTATCCTAGATCTAATAGATTAAGTAATAGGGCGACGTTAACCATGTACAAATACTATGTGTAATTTCTTGAACATTTCTCTTAGTTACTAGAGGTTAATATTTGAGAATAAATGAACGAGATCAAGCGGGCTGATTATTAATACGCATAGTCTCTAATAATAGGTTTCGCAAGTAGCTTATCCTAGTAAGGTAAATGAAAAGATAAAACGTTACAATAAGACGAACGCGTTCCGCGGACGTAACACAACTATACCATAACACCTTAATGCAGAGATGCAATCTGGAAAAACAAGTACTCCGCAACGCTTTGACGATCGCCACCTCGTCCCCCGACGAGTTCGCCCTACATTTAATGAAGGGACCAGGTTACGTCGCCCACGTCGCAGGAGAAGCTATCCACATCATCAAATGTATACCTGTGGAAGTCATATTGAGAAGGACGGAGGAATGCTATTTGCAACTCCCAGTCCTATTAGCAAACCACAGTTACTTTCTATCTCCAAGAACGCATATACTTACCAAAACAGGGACGCAAGTACCATGTAATGAGTTAATACCAACCATGTTTAAAATAATTGGAAGATGGTACAAGCTTATTCCGCATCCTGTTGAAGCTGTCGTTCCGGAACAGATGAAAGCCGAAACAACGCCAGCGTGGAAGTACGAGTCACCAAAGACTCTGGCGACCAGCGGGATTTACCGGCAGAAGGATCTAGACAACCTGGTAAATCATATCACATTCCCGCTAGAGAGGCCAGCCATCTTAAACGTCATCGCTAGGAAACTCACTGGAGAAGACGTCACTCGCCAAGGGGTTTCCATCACCCATCTCTTAGATGAAGAGGCCCTCGAGAAAATTGCCAAATCATCATGGTCCAAATTTTGGAACATTTTCGTAAACTTTGGAACCACCAGCGCAGGAATCATTGGACTCTACATGTGCATCCGAGTCATTAAGCTATTAATCGACACCATTATACATGGATACACTCTACATTCTGTATATGGTTGGTCGATCCACCTCCTCGGAGCTGTATGGGACTCAGTGACCCACCTGCTGATACGCTTGGGCACACCAAGGCAGCCCAGCCCTGCACCAGCCAATGTCGCCACCAAGGACGCGACAACGGACACCAACATCGAAATGTCCGAGAACCCATCAGGAGGTGGAGATCCAGCGACTCCAAGACCTTCAACGGCGCCGCCGGCACCGCCACCTCAACCACCTGTGATCCGCACGGAGATGGCCTCGCACCCTGATGCTCGACCTGGGCCATCATCCGGTAGCATCTACCCGCAGATCTTCTAGCCTCGGTACCCACCAGTCCCGCCGAGATCACCCAACGAAGCCTGAGCGACCATCCGTCTTCCTGAACGAGGACGTTCAGAGTTTCTCCCCCGGGAGGTGTTACGTCCGCGGAACGCGTTCGTCTCATTTATAACGTAATTTCAATCTTCTCGTTACCATTTTTACATTTTACCTTTATCTCATTAGAATAAGTCATTTATAAAATCTTTTATCAATATCTACGTATGTCCATAATCAGCTAAATTGATCTCAGAATATCTATATTTTACGTCAATCTTTTATTATTACGATAATCATCAAGAAATTACATTGCTACTCTGTATAATTAGAAATATCCCCCTATTGGCCACTTAAGTTTAAGAGATCGAATCCCATTTAACCCTTATCATTATAGTTTTGAAAGCATTCGAACTACTACCACCGCGTATATTATATGTATATATCTATATTACCATTAACTATTCATTATTCGAGTACTTTCGTTTTACCTTAAAATTGCTATTCACCTTATCATTAATTACGAGTTATACTTACCTATGCTAAAAGATTAATTACCTATATATATGGTTCCGCCAATCCAGATTTTTCACACTTACCTCATTGTTTCAATTACGATCCCTAAGAGGAGACGTTGAGAAGACCATCGCTCTCATTTTACGATGCACTTGCACCCAAAAATCTCAACCTCCACCTCTATTGCGAGAGAATATATATATATATATTCTCAAAACTAGGAGTTAAGATATACGAATAAATATACCGTTACATCCTCGTTGCAAAAGCTATGGTTACCTTCACACGTATTTCTTATAAACCTATATATATATATACCTACATATACCTATTCTTGCATAAAATTTTCTGCTCTTTCCAAATCCGTAATCAAAAATAGGGGTTCCCATTTAAAAAACCACTTTGACCTTCAAATGACCTTGAAAATTTAGTTCAAGGTCAAAACCAATTATACAGAAAGATGTCCCCCTTTGTCCTGGACAACTTTTGTAGGAACCATTTTTCTGTTCGTGGCTTAATTTAGGAGTTTCTGAGCTGGTTTGATTTAACATGTATTATGTCTATTAAGATAGCACAGCCACTTGGGCGCACCATGAATTCATATGTCAAATACTTTAGTGCTTTTTTAGTGCTAATTTGTTCCCCAATTCAAAAATTTGTTGCTGCAGCCGTTTTCGAAAAATTATGGCCACGTCAATATTAAGGTAGCAACGCCAACTCGTATACATGCTTTTAACAGTATAAATGTGAAAAATAAACTACATGATATTTTAGTGCTAATCAAGTGCTTTATGGCACAAAAGCAAACAATACCAATTTTCCTAGTTTGGTCACCTTTTTCCACCAAAGTATGTAGGAATACCTATATATATATATATATATATATATTTACTCTTATACATTTCTATATACTTACCTATATACATTTATATACTTACCTTTTACGTGTCCACTTTTATGTACTTACCTCGTATACTTACCTTGAATTAAGGAACGAATCATTTTGATATTGCATACCATTATAATTATTATACGCTTCGTCAAGAATGTTCTTAAAAATTATTCCAAAGAACATTCTCGAATAATACGCATTGTAAAACATTGGCCAAGCGTCAAGGAATGCGAAAGTAAGATATAAAGTTACTCGGGATGCAGCTGTGCCGTTCTGGTACAGCGGATGTTTAGTCGAGATAAGATAAGGAGGCTCCGACGGCCGAGCCGAATGGAATGCATAAGCAAGACCACCGGCACTTCGCATCCTCCTTATTTGATGATGAAATCACGTCTCAAAATTCCAGAACACCAAGACGCTTTACCATTGTTAAATTTTATTGTTAATTAAACTAATTACCTTATACTTACTTAAAAATCATACCGTACCCGAAAGGCTCACGTCAGATGACTTAACAGCGCAAGGAAGAATCGAATCTTCCAAAAGAAAACGTACATCTGAAAATAAAATACTTACCTTAATTATATTAATTATATTAAGCGAGTATACACGTTCGTAGCATAAGCGAGAATTGTAACTACGAAACGTGTATAAAAAATGTTCTAATAATCGTGGACGATCGACTTCTAACCACAAGAAAAATAATTATTAAATCAAAAATCGAAACTAAAATTCATAAAGAACGCACGAGGCAAGAGTAGGCGTGATGACGTAACTATACGATCCCATGCTTGCTCCCACTTCAATACGCTCCCACTATAATCCCCCACTCTGACCCTCCTACTCGGCGACTCCCTGAGCCGCAGAGCCGGACGGTCCAGTCAGTCAGTCAGCAAGTGAAGTCGAGTCAAGTCAGACAGTCGACATCGGTCAGCTCCCATCAGGAGTGACATTCAGTGTTCGGCCCGGACTTGTGGTATAAGTCGCGCGTCAATTCAAAGGGACAGTTTCGACTTAGTTAAATCCTTCCGAAGAATATACTTTAAGAAAAGACATTGTGTGCGGTTGTGAGAATAAAATAGACTTTGATTTTAACTTTTAATAAACTTTGATTTTTAACTTTTAATTCGAATTGTTCGTGTCACATTCATTTTTCCACTCGCACCTGGAGAGGAGAGCATCAAGGACCAGCAGTACAGGCAGTCATCCCGGTATCTTCGCATTCCGATAGCTCTGGATAGCTCCAAAGTAAGTCTTATTCGATTATTCTGTAGGATTTGGCGAGTGAGGAGTTCCCCTGAGGGTTGGTAGCGGTTCTGTCCACAAGTCCCGGTGCCGTTCGCTGTCTCACCATTTTTCTTTACCCTTTTACCATTTTTCTATTTTATTGTTATCTAACAATTCATCTACTTTGGACTATTACAGTTGATTCCGTTGATATTTCCCCTCGAGTATGTTTCCGTTTGCCTCGTTTTCTTTTCTTCTTTTGTTGTAAATAGATTATCGAAATCCTATCGCGAGGAATTCTCGCGACATTTGGATTAACTTCATTAAATTCAACTACCATTGTTCATAATAACTAGGTTTGAATAAATGTTACTTGTTTCCCCCTCGAACTGTGCGTTTGCAAACTACCTTTTCTTTGGTGGTAAATTTTGGGTGATTGGGTCGAGGCGTTCGAATACTACTGTTTCTTGCAGTACCGAAACTCCTCGTCGGATAACTCCGTTGATTTAAGCACTATTGAAGAATGGTACCAGACCCCCAGTTTTCAAAATCATTTTCCGTTCTCGAATGCGAGTCATCCTCGTTCTTCTGAGATGCGGGGTGATTGTGACCATATTCCTACGTGTGAATGATTCTGTCTTGATCGCTGAATTGTACGTTTGAAAAGTACTGGTCAGTACCAAACTCTGGGTAACTAGTTGAGTTATTCGAACATTACTGTTTAGCAGTACCGAATTCTCAACCGGGATCCAATCGGTTTGCAACTACTACCCAGTACCAAACGTTGCTATTACTGTTACGTCTTGGGACGTTTTCCCAACATCAGTTAGCCGCAAATCCGTGTTGGCCCACTTTGGGGCCAAAAAGCCCACTATGGGCCCGCAAACGTTCCCAGAAGAAAGAAGAGCAATAATCCGTATTGGCCCATTTTGGGGCCAAAAAGCCCACTATGGGCCCGCAAACGCTCCCAGAAGCAAGAGGAGCAAGAATCCGTATTGGCCCATTTTGGGGCCAAAGAGCCTGTGTGAGGCCATCCACTATGCCATGGGACACCTCAAACGCCCCGGATTAAATTTTTGCCCACGAGGCGATTGTGGGGACGCCCATGGGCACATTGACTCGCCCCAGTAGGGAAAAGGTGGCCCCTCGGTCCCTACGCCTCTGCCGGACCATCAGCAGGAACCAGGGAGAACGTAGGATGCGCGCACACCTCTTCCCGA
This sequence comes from Gasteruption jaculator, assembly GCA_949825005.1. Classification (NCBI taxonomy): domain Eukaryota; kingdom Metazoa; phylum Arthropoda; class Insecta; order Hymenoptera; family Gasteruptiidae; genus Gasteruption; species Gasteruption jaculator. The sequence goes on along the minus strand of OX463768.1, from coordinate 13,192,932 downwards.
GAAAAGGTATATAGGGAGGTGGATGGCCACCTTCGAGTCAGTCGTTGGGAACGACTCGGAGCGAGCAGTCGCTCCGGCCGAGACGCTCCCGACGACTACCTCCCGAGGGAGCACTAGCTGCACCCTCATCCCTGAGCACACAGCTGCTCTATCCTTCCACGGTAGCACATAGATGCTCCGTCACCTTTCCTAGAGGGCGCTAGTCGCACTCATCCCAGAGCACACAGCTGCTCATTCCGTTCACGGCAGCACATAGGTGCTTCGTTACCTCTTCCTAGAGAGCGCCAGCCGCCCTCATCCCTGAGCACACAGCTGCTCATTCCGTTCACGGCAGCACATAGGTGCTCCGTTACCTCTTCCTAGAGAGCGCCAGCCGCCCTCATCCCTGAGCACACAGCTGCTCATTCCGTTCACGACAGCACACAGATGCTCGGTTACTCCATCCTCAAAGCACATAGCTGCTCATCCTCCTCCTACCTTGTAGTAGAGCGCTTAGATGCTCCACTACACACATACACACACATCAGTGCGCTAGTCACACCATCGGCTCTAACGGAACGAGGACCTCCGGCTACAACGGAATAAGGACCTCCGGCCCCAACGGAACGAGGACCACCGGCTCCAACAGAGCGAGGGCCACTGGCTCTAACGGAACGAGGATCACCGGCTCCAACGGAACGAGGGCCACCGCCTCTAACGGAACGAGGGCCACCGGCTCTAACGGAACGAGGACCTCCGGCTCCAACGGAATGAAGCCCTCCAGCTTTATGAAATAGCCACCAAGCCACTACTGATGACCATATTAGGTAGTGTCAGGCTCCATCACGGCTGAGGGTGCGCGCGCAGCAGGAGTAGCCACCAAGCCACTGCAGCAGACCATATTAGGTAATGCGGAACTCTACCACGGCTGAGGGTGCGCGCGCAACCAGGAGCAGCCAGTTCGCTGCCGAAGAGGATATTAGGCGGGAACTCGGGCTATTCCAGTCAGTCTGCACTTCGAGCACAACCAAGAAGGTTCCTGCCGAAGTCTACTCCATCGAGAGGGATCGAGTTGAAGGAAGCCCACGAGGATCACCGGACACTCCACCTACACCAAAGATGACCAGACGAGCCGGGTGGAAAGAGAAGATCAGGCAGGTGGTACTTCCGAGTCCAACGACAACCACCGAGGATCCTATCCTGAACAAGGAGAGACTTCCGGGAGCAACAACGCCAGTCAAGTCTCCAATCAAGGAGAAGGAGGAACTTGTGGAAACATCGACCACTCCTGAGGCTCCTAGGCAGAAGAGGGAAATTCTCTTATCCGAACGTCCGGCAGCGGCTCCATCCACAGAGAGGATCCTGAAGAGGGGAATAGAGAAGCCGACCCTCAATAAACGACGGGTCGTTATAATTGAGCCTCTTCCTCAATCGGTATTACGCCGACGAACGACCGCAAAGGGGCCAATCCCTTTCACTCCGGCCAGAAAAAGAACGGCACCACCACCTGTATACGTTCCACCACCTGAGAAGTGGAGCGTGTCAAAACCGTTGATTACCGAAGAAGAGGCTGATGCCGTATTAAAATATTTAAATTAAAATTGTTATTTATTTCTTTTCATTATTTTGTAAAACATTCTATAAAAGAATATATAATTTATTTATTACTCGACATTATGATAAAGAATCAATCGAACATTCCGATAAGTCAATCCTTAAAGAGTCGTCCCCTGGATAGAGCTTGCTAACAAGTGCTTTCTCTACCGAAATAGACTCACTCATAAAAATAAAGAGGCTATTAACCTCGGTATTACTCTCGAAAGTGTCTTGAAGACGTAACATACCAAGCCATTTCCGTTCTTGATTGTGGGTATTACTTATGGCTACCTCCTTCGAGACGCGGAGTGACTCGATGATCGAATGATTGAAAGGTTTGCACCTACTGTTCTGTAGTACCAAACCCCTTCGGAGAGTTGGGTGATTTGTAAATTACTGCTCTAAGTGATCAGTACCAAATCTCCTTGCCTTCCCGAAGGTAGTTGTGAATGACCCATTCCTGCTTATCCTGTATAAAGTCCGCTAGTGTGATTTGAAAACTACTGACCGGTACCAAATCCTGAAGACCCGGTTGAGGTATTCGAACACTACTGTGCAGCAGTACCGAATCCCCAACAAATATCCAAACGGTTTGCAAACTACCGTGTCAGTACCAAATCCGCGTTTCAGGAATCTTTGTTCTGGTAATTCATAAGATTTATGGTTACCAAGACGCAACGGTTCCTTCTCCGTTAGGCTTAGCCCCCTTTTTCCTTTTCTACGCGTGTGCCCCATCCAGAGAATTTGAAAACTACTGTATAGCAGTACCAAATTTTCCTGGATTTATGCGAGGCTGTTGATCGTGTCGGCACGTTACGGTTCCGCCAAGATACAGCACCGACTCCAATTAAACTAACACCTGTTTTTCCCTTGTAGATGCCATTGAGGAAAAACCGCGCTGCAAAAGCCCGCTTACGCGCTAAGCCTATTCCCATTCATGCATCGGGCGGCGAAGATTCAGATTCTTCCATTGAATTGGCACCGGCCCGATTCCCAGTAGTGCGCACCACTAGGGCAAGGAAACCTGAAGTTTCCCAATTTCCCTCGAAAAGGTTTAAGGTCACCTGGAATGAGGACGGGTCTGAGCGTTTGATCCCGTCTCCACCAACGGAGGAAGCTCTTTTCATAGGTTTTACCTATCGGCTGCGGTCCCCGTCTTATTCACCAATCCCGTGGGAAGATACGCTCCCGTCACCGAATCTATCAGGCATCATCCCCGAGGTAGACCCTGCCGTAACCTGCGGTCGGCCTCTCGAGGAAATTTTGTTGGATATAGGAGAGGACCTCCCAGAAAAGCCAAGCTTCGTCAAGGAGCTGGAATACGCACTGGCGCAACTGCGTACCCGTAATTTCCCTCCTTATGACCTTAGCGATCTGGAAGAGTTAGCAGATGCCCTTTGAGCCCTTCCGGCCCGTCGTTATTTTATCATATTTCTCTTCATTTTCTTGTACTATTGTTCGCGTTCATCCGTTTGTCAACAATAAATAAACGATTTTTACACACTTACCTACATGTACATATATATATATATTCCGTTAAACAAATTCTTGGAGGCACCGTTATCGTCTTTGTTCCCTTCTTCCCCGATCCGATCGTCCAAATCCCAGATTTATTCCCGGCTCTTGAACGGAGCATCCCCGGTAAAGGCCTTAAGTGCTAGGCTTGACCAAAAAGCTCCATTCAAATCCTGTCGCTCCCCCTTTTCTTTTCCCTGATTCCCCCAACGAGAACCTACCTCGATTTCGGCACATCCTAAACCCCATCCTGACAGATAGCCTTCGGTTTGCCATTTCGCCGTTGCGGTTCCGCGTCGTTCTTTTGCTCCTCTCGTGGTGGTCCAGAAGCGCGTCGCCCGTTGATCATTGGAAGGGATTCGTTGCGGCGGGATTCCCCCGATCCGCCTTTGCGTTCCCATGTCATCTCGAGGACACCCTCCATCCAAGGATCACCGTGGGTTCTCTCGTTTTCTCCGAGGTTCCTCCGTTCCTTCCTCTTTGCGGTGTCTCTCCCCTGGGACGTAACAATAGGAAATCCGATTTTTGGCGTTGCGTGGCCTATGGCCCCGGCTACCCCAGATTGTTCCAATAGAACTATTCTGTAGATATTTCGACAAGACCGTTCCTAGGGGTAATTTTTCGCGTAGAATTGATTGCGCGGGTGCCCGGGTTCCAAATCTCAAGCGGAGTGGAGTTAAAGTGGATCTCTAGAATATGAAATTAGGGGCAAAAGTACCTTTTGCGTTAGAATATCGAGGATTTTGACAATGCCATCGTATTCCTCGTGACAAAATACATCGGATAGCGCCTTTGGGAAACGCCAAAAAAGATTACCCGTCGCGGGAGATTCGACCATATAAAATCCGATTTTTGGCGTTGCGTGGCCTATGGCCCCGGCTACCCCAGATTGTTCCAATAGAACTATTCTATAGATATTTCGACAAGACCGTTCCTAGGGGTAATTTTTCGCGGAGAATCGATTGCGCGGGTGCCCGGGTTCCAAATCGAAAGCGGAGCGGAGTTAAAGTGGATCTCTTGAAAAATGAAATTAGGGGCAAAAGTACCTTTTGCGTTCGAATATCGAGGATTTTGACAATGCCATCGTGTTCCTCGTGAAAAAATACATCGGATAGGGCCTTTGGGAAACGCCAAAAAAGATTACCCGTCGCGGGAGATTCGACCATATAAAATCCGATTTTTGGCGTTGCGTGGCCTATGGCCCCGGCTACCCCAGATTGTTAAAATAGAACTATTCTATAGATATTCGACAAGACCGTTCCTAGGGGTAATTTTTCGCGGAGAATCGATTGCGCGGGTGCCCGGGTTCCAAATCTCAAGCGGAGCGGAGTTAAAGTGGATCTCTTGAAAAATGAAATTAGGGGCAAAAGTACCTTTTGCGTTCGAATATCGAGGATTTTGACAATGCCATCGTGTTCCTCGTGAAAAAATACATCGGATAGGGCCTTTGGGAAACGCCAAAAAAGATTACCCGTCGCGGGAGATTCGACCATAGGAAATCCGATTTTTGGCGTGCCTTGGCCTATGGCCCCGGCAGCCCCAGATTGTCCCAATAGAACTATTCTACAGATATTTCGACAAGACCGTTCCTAGGGGTAATTTTTCGCGTAGAATTGATTGCGCGGGTGCCCGGGTTCCAAATCTCAAGCGGAGCGGAGTTAAAGTGGATCTCTTGAATATGAAATTAGGGGCAAAAGTACCTTTTGCGTTCGAATATCGAGGATTTTGACAATGCCATCGTGTTCCTCGTGAAAAAATACATCGGATAGGGCCTTTGGGAAAGGCCAAAAAAGATTACCCGTCGCGGGAGATTCGACCATATAAAATGCGATTTTTGGCGTTGCGTGGCCTATGGCCCCGGCTACCCCAGATTGTTCCAATAGAACTATTCTATAGATATTTCGACAAGACCGTTCCTAGGGGTAATTTTTCGCGTAGAATCGATTGCGCGGGTGCCCGGGTTCCAAATCTCAAGCGGAGCGGAGTTAAAGTGGATCTCTTGAAAAATGAAATTAGGGGCAAAAGTACCTTTTGCGTTCGAATATCGAGGATTTTGACAATGCCATCGTGTTCCTCGTGAAAAAATACATCGGATATGGCCTTTGGGAAACGCCAAAAAAGATTACCCGTCGCGGGAGATTCGACCATAGGAAATCCGATTTTTGGCGTGCCTTGGCCTATGGCCCCGGCAGCCCCAGATTGTCCCAATAGAACTATTCTATAGATATATCGACAAGACCGTTCCTAGGGGTAATTTTTCGCGTAGAATCGATTGCGCGGGTGCCCGGGTTCCAAATCTCAAGCGGAGCGGAGTTAAAGTGGATCTCTTGAAAAGTGAAATTAGGGGCAAAAGTACCTTTTGCGTTCGAATATCGAGGATTTTGACAATGCCATCGTGTTCCTCGTGAAAAAATACATCGGATAGGGCCTTTGGGAAAGGCCAAAAAAGATTACCCGTCGCGGGAAATTCGACCATATAAAATGCGATTTTTGGCGTTGCGTGGCCTATGGCCCCGGCTAACCCAGATTGTTCCAATAGAACTATTTTATAGATATTTCGACAAGACCGTTCCTAGGGGTAATTTTTCGCGTAGAATCGATTGCGCGGGTGCCCGGGTTCCAAATCTCAAGCGGAGCGGAGTTAAAGTGGATCTCTTGAAAAATGAAATTAGGGGCAAAAGTACCTTTTGCGTTCGAATATCGAGGATTTTGACAATGCCATCGTGTTCCTCGTGAAAAAATACATCGGATAGGGCCTTTGGGAAACGCGAAAAAAGATTACCCGTCGCGGGAGATTCGACCATAGGAAATCCTATTTTTGGCGTGCCTTGGCCTATGGCCCCGGCAGCCCCAGATTGTCCCAATAGAACTATTCTATAGATATATCGACAAGACCGTTCCTAGGGGTAATTTTTCGCGTAGAATCGATTGCGCGGGTGCCCGGGTTCCAAATCTCAAGCGGAGCGGAGTTAAAGTGGATCTCTTGAAAAGTGAAATTAGGGGCAAAAGTACCTTTTGCGTTCGAATATCGAGGATTTTGACAATGCCATCGTGTTCCTCGTGAAAAAATACATCGGATAGGGCCTTTGGGAAACGCCAAAAAAGATTACCCGTCGCGGGAGATTCGACCATAGGAAATCCGATTTTTGGCGTGCCTTGGCCTATGGCCCCGGCAGCCCCAGATTGTCCCAATAGAACTATTCTATAGATATATCGACAAGACGGTTCCTAGGGGTAATTTTTCGCGTAGAATCGATTGCGCGGGTGCCCGGGTTCCAAATCTCAAGCGGAGCGGAGTTAAAGTGGATCTCTTGAAAAGTGAAATTAGTGGCAAAAGTACCTTTTGCGTTCGAATATCGAGGATTTTGACAATGCCATCGTGTTCCTCGTGAAAAAATACATCGGATAGGGCCTTTGGGAAACGCCAAAAAAGATTACCCGTCGCGGGAGATTCGACCATAGGAAATCCGATTTTTGGCGTGCCTTGGCCTATGGCCCCGGCAGCCCCAGATTGTCCCAATAGAACTATTCTATAGATATATCGACAAGACCGTTCCTAGGGGTAATTTTTCGCGTAGAATCGATTGCGCGGGTGCCCGGGTTCCAAATCTCAAGCGGAGCGGAGTTAAAGTGGATCTCTTGAAAAGTGAAATTAGGGGCAAAAGTACCTTTTGCGTTCGAATATCGAGGATTTTGACAATGCCATCGTGTTCCTCGTGAAAAAATACATCGGATAGGGCCTTTGGGAAAGGCCAAAAAAGATTACCCGTCGCGGGAAATTCGACCATATAAAATGCGATTTTTGGCGTTGCGTGGCCTATGGCCCCGGCTACCCCAGATTGTTCCAATAGAACTATTCTATAGATATTTCGACAAGACCGTTCCTAGGGGTAATTTTTCGCGTAGAATCGATTGCGCGGGTTCCCGGGTTCCAAATCTCAAGCGGAGCGGAGTTAAAGTGGATCTCTTGAAAAATGAAATTAGGGGCAAAAGTACCTTTTGCGTTCGAATATCGAGGATTTTGACAATGCCATCGTGTTCCTCGTGAAAAAATACATCGAATATGGCCTTTGGGAAACGCCAAAAAAGATTACCCGTCGCGGGAGATTCGACCATATAAAATCCGATTTTTGGCGTTGCGTGGCCTATGGCCCCGGCTACCCCAGATTGTTCCAATAGAACTATTCTATAGATATTTCGACAAGACCGTTCCTAGGGGTAATTTTTCGCGTAGAATCGATTGCGCGGGTTCCCGGGTTCCAAATCTCAAGCGGAGCGGAGTTAAAGTGGATCTCTTGAAAAATGAAATTAGGGGCAAAAGTACCTTTTGCGTTCGAATATCGAGGATTTTGACAATGCCATCGTGTTCCTCGTGAAAAAATACATCGAATATGGCCTTTGGGAAACGCCAAAAAAGATTACCCGTCGCGGGAAATTCGACCATATAAAATGCGATTTTTGGCGTTGCGTGGCCTATGGCCCCGGCAGCCCCAGATTGTCCCAATAGAACTATTCTATAGATATATCGACAAGACGGTTCCTAGGGGTAATTTTTCGCGTAGAATCGATTGCGCGGGTGCCCGGGTTCCAAATCTCAAGCGGAGCGGAGTTAAAGTGGATCTCTTGAAAAGTGAAATTAGTGGCAAAAGTACCTTTTGCGTTCGAATATCGAGGATTTTGACAATGCCATCGTGTTCCTCGTGAAAAAATACATCGGATAGGGCCTTTGGGAAACGCCAAAAAAGATTACCCGTCGCGGGAGATTCGACCATAGGAAATCCGATTTTTGGCGTGCCTTGGCCTATGGCCCCGGCAGCCCCAGATTGTCCCAATAGAACTATTCTATAGATATATCGACAAGACCGTTCCTAGGGGTAATTTTTCGCGTAGAATCGATTGCGCGGGTGCCCGGGTTCCAAATCTCAAGCGGAGCGGAGTTAAAGTGGATCTCTTGAAAAGTGAAATTAGTGGCAAACGTACCTTTTGCGTTCGAATATCGAGGATTTTGACAATGCCATCGTGTTCCTCGTGAAAAAATACATCGGATAGGGCCTTTGGGAAACGCGAAAAAAGATTACCCGTCGCGGGAGATTCGACCATAGGAAATCCGATTTTTGGCGTTGCGTGGCCTATGGCCCCGGCTACTCCAGATTGTTCCAATAGAACTATTCTATATATATTTCGACAAGACCGTTCCTAGGGGTAATTTGTCGCCTAGAATCGCTAGCGCGGGTGCCCGGGTTCCAAATCTCAAGCGGAGCGGAGTTAAAGTGGATCTCTTGAAAAATTAAATTAGGGGCAAAAGTACCTTTTGCGTTCGAATATCGAGGATTTTGACAATGCCATCGTGTTCCTCGTGAAAAAATACATCGGATAGGGCCTTTGGGAAACGCCAAAAAAGATTACCCGTCGCGGGAGATTCGACCATAGGAAATCCTATTTTTGGCGTGCCTTGGCCTATGGCCCCGGCAGCCCCAGATTGTCCCAATAGAACTATTCTATAGATATATCGACAAGACCGTTCCTAGGGGTAATTTTTCGCGTAGAATCGATTGCGCGGGTGCCCGGGTTCCAAATCTCAAGCGGAGCGGAGTTAAAGTGGATCTCTTGAAAAGTGAAATTAGGGGCAAAAGTACCTTTTGCGTTCGAATATCGAGGATTTTGACAATGCCATCGTGTTCCTCGTGAAAAAATACATCGGATAGGGCCTTTGGGAAAGGCCAAAAAAGATTACCCGTCGCGGGAAATTCGACCATATAAAATGCGATTTTTGGCGTTGCGTGGCCTATGGCCCCGGCTACCCCAGATTGTCCCAATAGAACTATTTTATAGATATTTACACAAGACCGTTTCTAGGGGTAATTTTTCGCGTAGAATCGAATGCGCGGGTGCCCGGGTTCCAAATCTCAAGAGGAGCGGAGTTAAAGTGGATCTCTTGAAAAATGAAATTAGGGGCAAAAGTACCTTTTGCGTTCAAATATCGAGGATTTTGACACTGCCATCGTGTTCCTCGTGAAAAAATGCATCGGATAGGGCCTTTGGGAAACGCCAAAAAAGATTACCCGTCGCGGGAGATACGACCATAGGAAATCCGATTTTTGGCGTTGCGTGGCCTATGGCCCCGGCTACCCCAGATTGTTCCAATAGAACTATTCTATAGATATTTCGACAAGACCGTTCCTAGGGGTAATTTTTCGCGTAGAATTGATTGCGCGGGTGCCCGGGATCCAAATCTCAAGCGGAGCGGAGTTAAAGTGGATCTCTTGAATATGAAATTAGGGGCAAAAGTACCTTTTGCGTTCGAATATCGAGGATTATGACAATGCCATCGTGTTCCTCGTGAAAAAATACATCGGATAGGGCCTTTGGGAAAGGCCAAAAAAGATTACCCGTCGCGGGAGATTCGACCATATAAAATGCGATTTTTGGCGTTGCGTGGCCTATGGCCCCGGCTACCCCAGATTGTTCCAATAGAACTATTCTATAGATATTTCGACAAGACCGTTCCTATGGGTAATTTTTCGCTTAGAATCGATTGCGCGGGTGGCCGGGTTCCAAATCTCAAGCGGAGCGGAGTTAAAGTGGATCTCTTGAAAAATGAAATTAGGGGCAAAAGTACCTTTTGCGTTCGAATATCGAGGATTTTGACAATGCCATCGTGTTCCTCGTGAAAAAATACATCGGATATGGCCTTTGGGAAACGCCAAAAAAGATTACCCGTCGCGGGAGATTCTACCATATAAAATCCGATTTTTGGCGTTGCGTGGCCTATGGCCCCGGCTACCCCAGATTGTCCCAATAGAACTAGTCTATAGATATTTCGACAAGACCGTTTCTAGGGGTAATTTTTCGCGTAGGATCGATTGCGCGGGAGCCCGGGTTCCAAATCTCAAGGGGATCGGAATTAATGTGTCTTTTTTCGAAAAGGAAATTATGGGCAAAAGTACCTTTTGCGTTCGAATATCGAGGATTTCGACAATGCCATCGTGTTCCTCGTGAAAAAATACATCGGATAAGGCCTTTGGGAAACGATATAAAAGATTACCTGTCGCGGGAGACTCGAACATAGGAAATTCGATTTTTGGCGTGCCGTGGCCTATGGCCCGGCTGCCCCAGATTGTCCCAATAGAACTATATTATAGATATTTACACAAGACCGTTTCTAGGGGTAATTTTTCGCGTAGAATCGAATGCGCGGGTGCCCGGGTTCCAAATCTCAAGAGGAGCGGAGTTAAAGTGGATCTCTTGAAAAATGAAATTAGGGGCAAAAGTACCTTTTGCGTTCAAATATCGAGGATTTTGACACTGCCATCGTGTTCCTCGTGAAAAAATGCATCGGATAGGGCCTTTGGGAAACGCCAAAAAAGATTACCCGTCGCGGGAGATACGACCTTAGGAAATCCGATTTTTGGCGTTGCGTGGCCTATGGCCCCGGCTACCCCAGATTGTTCCAATAGAACTATTCTATAGATATTTCGACAAGACCGTTCCTAGGGGTAATTTTTCGCGTAGAATTGATTGCGCGGGTGCCCGGGATCCAAATCTCAAGCGGAGCGGAGTTAAAGTGGATCTCTTGAATATGAAATTAGGGGCAAAAGTACCTTTTGCGTTCGAATATCGAGGATTTTGACAATGCCATCGTGTTCCTCGTGAAAAAATACATCGGATAGGGCCTTTGGGAAAGGCCAAAAAAGATTACCCGTCGCGGGAGATTCGACCATATAAAATGCGATTTCTGGCGTTGCGTGGCCTATGGCCCCGGCTACCCCAGATTGTTCCAATAGAACTATTCTATAGATATTTCGACAAGACCGTTCCTATGGGTAATTTTTCGCTTAGAATCGATTGCGCGGGTGGCCGGGTTCCAAATCTCAAGCGGAGCGGAGTTAAAGTGGATCTCTTGAAAAATGAAATTAGGGGCAAAAGTACCTTTTGCGTTCGAATATCGAGGATTTTGACAATGCCATCGTGTTCCTCGTGAAAAAATACATCGGATATGGCCTTTGGGAAACGCCAAAAAAGATTACCCGTCGCGGGAGATTCTACCATATAAAATCCGATTTTTGGCGTTGCGTGGCCTATGGCCCCGGCTACCCCAGATTGTTCCAATAGAACTATTCTATAGATATTTCGACAAGACCGTTCCTAGGGGTAATTTTTCGCGGAGAATCGATTGCGCGGGTGCCCGGGTTCCAAATCTCAAGCGGAGCGGAGTTAAAGTGGATCTCTTGAAAAATGAAATTAGGGGCAAAAGTACCTTTTGCGTTCGAATATCGAGGATTTTGACAATGCCATCGTGTTCCTCGTGAAAAAATACATCGGATAGGGCCTTTGGGAAAGGCCAAAAAAGATTACCCGTCGCGGGAAATTCGACCATATAAAATGCGATTTTTGGCGTTGCGTGGCCTATGGCCCCGGCTACCCCAGATTGTTCCAATAGAACTATTCTATAGATATTTCGACAAGACCGTTCCTAGGGGTAATTTTTCGCGTAGAATCGATTGCGCGGGTGCCCGGGTTCCAAATCTCAAGCGGAGCGGAGTTAAAGTGGATCTCTTGAAAAATGAAATTAGGTGCAAAAGTACCTTTTGCGTTCAAATATCGAGGATTTTGACAATGCCATCGTGTTCCTCGTGAAAAAATGCATCGGATAGGGCCTTTGGGAAACGCCAAAAAAGATTACCCGTCGCGGGAGATTCGACCATAGGAAATCCGATTTTTGGCGTTGCGTGGCCTATGGCCCCGGCTACCCCAGATTGTTCCAATAGAACTATTCTATAGATATTTCGACAAGACCGTTCCTAGGGGTAATTTTTCGCGTAGAATTGATTGCGCGGGTGCCCGGGTTCCAAATCTCAAGCGGAGCGGAGTTAAAGTGGATTTCTTGAAAAATGAAATTAGGGGCAAAAGTACCTTTTCCGTTCGAATATCGAGGATTTTGACAATGCCATCGTGTTCCTCGTGAAAAAATACATCGGATAGGGCCTTTGGGAAACGCCAAAAAAGATTACCCGTCGCGGGAGATTCGACCATAGGAAATCCGATTTTTGGCGTGCCTTGCCCTATGGCCCCGGCAGCCCCAGATTGTCCCAATAGAACTATTCTATAGATATATCGACAAGACCGTTCCTAGGGGTAATTTTTCACGTAGAATTGATTGCGCGGGTGCCCGGGTTCCAAATCTCAAGCGGAGCGGAGTTAAAGTGGATCTCTTGAATATGAAATTAGGGGCAAAAGTACCTTTTGCGTTCGAATATCGAGGATTTTGACAATGCCATCGTGTTCCTCGTGAAAAAATACATCGGATAGGGCCTTTGGGAAACGCGAAAAAAGATTACCCGTCGCGGGAGATTCGACCATAGGAAATCCGATTTTTGGCGTTGCGTGGCCTATGGCCCCGGCTACTCCAGATTGTTCCAATAGAACTATTCTATATATATTTCGACAAGACCGTTCCTAGGGGTAATTTTTCGCCTAGAATCGCTAGCGCGGGTGCCCGGGTTCCAAATCTCAAGCGGAGCGGAGTTAAAGTGGATCTCTTGAAAAATTAAATTAGGGGCAAAAGTACCTTTTGCGTTCGAATATCGAGTATTTTGACAATGCCATCGTGTTCCTCGTGAAAAAACACATCGGATAGGGCCTTTGGGAAACGCCAAAAAAGATTCCCCTTCGCGGGAGATTCGACCATATAAAATCCGATTTTTGGCGTGCCGTGGCCTATGGCCCGGCTGCCCCAGATTGTCCCAATAGAACTATTCTATAGATATTTCGACAAGACCGTTTCTAGGGGTAATTTGTCGCGTAGAATCGATTGCGCGAGTGCCCGGGTTCCAAATCTCAAGGGGAGCGGAGTTAATGTGTCTTTTTTCGAAAAGGAAGTTATGGGCAAAAGTACCTTTTGCGTTCGAATATCGAGGATTTAGACAATGCCATCGTGTTCCTCGTGAAAAAATACATCGGATAAGGCCTTTGGGAATCGCCATAAAAGATTACCTGTCGCGGGTGACTCGACCATAGGAAATTCGATTTTTGGCGTGCCGTGGCCTATGGCCCGGCTGCCCCAGATTGTCCCAATAGAACTAGTCTATAGATATTTCGACAAGACCGTTTCTAGGGGTAATTTGTCGCGTAGAATCGATTGCGCGAGTGCCCGGGTTCCAAATCTCAAGGGGAGCGGAGTTAATGTGTCTTTTTTCGAAAAGGAAATTATGGGCAAAAGTACCTTTTGCGTTCTGTTCGCGATTGGGCCGAGAGAGGGGGGAGCGATCGAGCCAGGGATCTCTGGACGGTCCCCTCTCCGATCTCATCCCCACTCGCGACGGCTCCCACCTCATCGGTTTAAGACCGCTGAGATCGCTGCCGATAGCTCAGTTGCGGCTTGCCAGAAGCCACGCTCAGACGCAGCCTCTATGCTCATGCTCTTTTCAGGCTAAACGGTATGGTATTTCCAACCATCCTTTACCTAAACTAAGTCCGCGAGGCGACCTCGTGACTTACCATTCCTTTTACGTGCGGGATCCGCACTCCCTTCTGATCTTTGAGATTATTCGAGGAATCCTCGGGTTGTCTCTCCCTTGATCGGGTACTAGACCCATTCTTTAAGATTCCGGTTAGGGAGTTGACGCGTCTTCCACGCATCCGGCCATCCAGCGCCGCTTTGTTTCTGCTCACGGAACGAGTTCGTGAGCGCGTCTTAGACGCATTACTGGCTGCTAACGCCATTCGTACGGCTTTTCCGTATCTATAGCTTCCAACCGAACGCGATTTACGTTTCAGCTGCGGTTTATTTTCATTAGTTAATTGTAGGAGTAGTTTTGGTTAGTTTCCTTTTTTTTTCTTTATTTTGGAATTAATAAATATTAATTAAAGCTACCAACTCGCGTTGCTTCTTTGTGTATGTGTTACCCGGTCTGGTCCGTCCGAGCGATCACCCTCAAAAGAGATTAGGGCGAGGGATACCTCGCTATACGCAAAGTCCACGTGCGCACAAATCGGTCCTTCGAGCCGGATCTCAAGAACGCTTGAGGTTCCGGCGTTTTATAGATTCCTGATCTCTTTGAGTCCTCGATCGGTTCCAGCCGTACCAACGCAATCGAAGCTCCGTCAAGATGACGGATATTAAATTGATTAGGGAATACATCGTTAGCGTTAGCGTTTATAAGGACGACCTCATTCGTCTCTTAGCTAACGTTAAGAAGCGTGGAGCGAACAGGTACACCCGGAATTACCTGGAGGAGCGACTACATCTCGCGAATGACCTTCATGCTAACATTCGGGATTGCCACATCAAGATATGCGCTGCCTACAAACCCTCCGAGCTCGAAGCAACTCCTTATGTCACGGAGGGCACTTATGAGACAGCATTAGATGCTTTCGAGGCCGCCGAAGCCTATCTTTCGGATCAGCTGAGTAAGTTGGCAGAGAATCCCTCTCCCTTACATACGAGCACGGGCTCGTCACATGGACCCAGCGTCTCCTCTTCCGTCAGACTTCCCAAAATTGACCTACCGAAATTTAACGGGGACTACACCGAATGGTCAACGTTTCATGATACGTTTAAATCTATCATTCATGATAACGTCGGGTTGCCCGGCATTCAAAAGTTTCATTATCTTAAATCATGCCTCACCGGGGAGGCTAGCGCGATTCTAAAGGCATTGAACGTTTCCAGCGAGAATTATGATACTGCTTGGGCTACTTTGGCAGCAAGGTACCAAAATAAGCGTCTCATAACGGCCACCCTGCTGAGCAAACTTATGCAAGTCCGGAAAGTTGAAGCAACCAACTTAGCATCATTAAAGACGCTTCGGGACACGGTTACAGTTACATTAGATGCTCTCCGAAATTTGGATTACGAGGTGGATGCTTGGGGTCCACTCCTGGTCCATATTCTGGTCCAGCATTTCGACCCCACTCTGCGTCTCGAGTGGGAAAAGCTGTTACGTGACCAAACGGATCATCCAACATACCCCCAATTACGGGATTTTATTTCCGGAAGAGTTAATATGCTAGAGTCACTAGGTTTAGGCAATGCAACCGCGGCAAGGTCACCGGATAAGATATTAAAATCGCACACGGTAGGGCTCAACAAAACAGCCTGTTTGTACTGTGGCCAGGATCACTGGGTGCATCGCTGCGAGCGATTTCTTAGTGTCCAACCTCAGGCCCGTTTGAAATTCGCTCAACGGAAGCGGCTATGTTTAAATTGTCTATGATCCGGCCACTCCACCTCCGGATGTGGGAGTCGGAACAGGTGTAGAACTTGCAATAAACCTCATCATTCACTCTTGCATTTGGAGAGAAGGGAAGTTGTCAAGGGCGACACCTCTACGGAGGCCTCTTCTCATTCAGGCTCCGATTCGAGCGAGCCATCCACGTCCGGACTCAACACCCACGTTAGCGTCACGGATTCCCGGACTATCCTTCTCGCAAGCCTAGTAGCTCGCGTAGAAACGAGTCAAGGTCATAGTGTCGTGGCCAGAGGTTTAGTTGATCCCGGTTCCGAAACTTCGTTTATTTCCGAGAATCTGGCACAGCTTCTCCACGTCAAGCGCACATCCGTAAACGCCTCAGTCTTCGGCGTAACGGGAGGAGTAGCGCACAAGGTCAAGGGGGAAACTAAGGTCACCTTGCGTTCCCTCAGCGACCACTTAGTTAGGATGGAATTCACAGCGTTGATTTTGCCTAAAATAACCAAATACGTGCCGGCGTCATGTCCGTACACGACTTTTCCGCATTTAAATCCATCAGCGTTTGCTGATCGATGCAATCCATCATCAGCGCCAATCGACTTCCTCTTAGGGGCCGATTATTATGCTAGTCTACTCACCGGTCAGTCAATGACCTCTTCCGATTCAACTTTAGTTGCGCAATCCACCCATTTCGGTTGGATTGTCACGGGAATCCTACCCGCCAAACCTAGATCTCAGCCAGTGACAGTGCTTCACTGCTGTGATTTGGAAAGGAACCTACGACGATTCTGGGAGCTGGAGGAAGTTCCTAAGACTACGTTTCTTTCCGAGGAGGATCAACAATGCGAGGACCACTTCAAGGGATCGGTGCAGCAGCGTACAGACGGCCACTTCATCGTTGGCCTTCCATTCCGGTCAATCGAAGATAGGGACATGTTAGGCGACTCTCGGCGTATCGCCGAAGCCTCGTTATCCCGAATCCAAACTCGCTTCCTCAGGGACCCTGTTCTTAAGGAAAATTATGTCCGGTTTATGACCGAGTACGAAACTCTCGGTCATATGTCCCCAATCAGTACCCCGCGACCGGACGGTCGCATCTATCTTCCTCATCACGCGGTAATCAGACAGGACAACGGACAAGCCAAAGTTAGGGTCGTTTTTAACGCCTCCAGCAAGACTAGCAGCGGAGTTTCGCTCAACGACGTCTTGCTGGTAGGTCCAAAACTGCAAAAGGACATCACGGCCATCCTTTTGAATTGGCGCAGTCACCAATTCGCAGGAGTCACGGACATCGTGAAGATGTTCCGTCAAATTTTCATACGAGAACAGGATCGCCACTATCAGAATATCCTCTGGCAGGGATCCGACACGTCAAGGGCGTTCGAGCTGAACACCGTGACGTATGGGACGAGCCCTGCCCCGTTTTTAGCTATGCGGGTTTTACAGGAGCTTGCCCAGCGACATGGGCAGGATCTCCCCAGGGCTCAGCAGGTTTTGCGCGATTCCGTATATGTGGACGATCTCTTGTTCGGGGCTGATAGTTTACCCGACTTTTTTACTGTCAAGGAGCAGCTGATCCAGCTGTTGAGAAAAGGGGGGTTCGAATTAAGCAAGTGGGCAGTGAACATCCCTAGGAATTCACCCCAGGACCCTCCGGATCAACCCATAGTCTTCCGGGAACCAGACGAGGATTCCCATAAGATTCTAGGTATCGTTTGGGCACCGGAACAGGACACCTTCCATTTCCGGATCACCACTGGCAGCATCACCTCACTCACCAAACGCGTTCTGTTATCCGAGAACTCCAAAATTTACGACCCAATGGGATGGATATCGCCAGTAACCGTGGGTTTAAAGCAACTTATGCAGTCCACCTGGCTATTAAAACTATCCTGGGATGAGGAAATTCCGGATCCAGCGCGTTCTCGCTGGATGAATCTTTATAATCAGCTGGGCAATCTAGATTCCTTAGCAATTCCTAGATGGGACAATTACAGGGAGAAGGGATGCATTTTGGACCTCATAGGATTCTGCGACGCATCGTCTCTCTCCTATGGCGCTGTGGTCTACGCCAAGGTCACCGACTCGGACGGCGTCGTTTTCATCAGCTTGGTAATGGCTAAATCCAAAGTAGCTCCTCTAAAAACCATTACAATTCCTCGCCTCGAATTAGTGGCAGCTGCCTTGCTAACCAGGCTTCTTCTCCACATAAAAAATAACATTTCACGTCCAGTCAATTCAATCTCTTGTTTTTCGGACTCTCAAATCGCCTTAGCGTGGATTGCTCAACATCCCTCCAACTGGAAGGTTTTCGTTGCGAATAGGGTTTCCTTCATCCAGACAGGACTCCCGGAAGCCCGCTGGAGTTATGTACACACCAGCCAAAATCCAGCAGACCTGAATTCCAGGGGACTCACACCGAGTGAGTTAATTTCGGCGGATTTATGGTGGCAGGGACCCGCATTTCTGAAGGAGGAATTTTCAGCCACGTCACGAGATGTCCACACGGAAGAAGAAAGGCGAAAAAACGTCATGCATACAGCTACGGTGGAATTCTGGGAACCCCTAGATCGATTCTCGTCGTGGGCAAAAACGGTTAGGGTCTTTTCCTATGTTTGCAGGTTCGTTTCTCGGTCCAGAAAGCGGAGTATCTCGCGTGAATCATTCCTCACTTCCGCGGAACTTCAAGAAGGGAAACTAGCAATTTTTCGTTGCATTCAATCGGCAGCTTTCTCTCCGGAATCGTTGGCATTAAAAAACAAGAGGGCGATCTCCTCTCGCTCTAATTTGTTGCCTTTAGCACCCTTTCTAGATTCGGACGGTTTAATCAAGGTCGGGGGAAGGTTACGGAATTCGTTTCTCGCGGAAAGTGAAAAGCACCCGGTGATCTTGCCTTCAGGACACATTGCAGACATATTAATTAGAAGCACGCACCAACGAACTTTGCATGGTGGAGTTCAGCTAACTCTAGCCATGCTGAGGAAGGAAGTTTGGATCCTAAATGCAAGGCGATCCGTCAAAACTATCCTTCACCGTTGTTTGACATGCGTACGAGAAAGGGCCCAATTAGGCTCACAATTCATGGGATCGCTCCCAAAACCTCGAGTAACGCAAAGCGAAGCGTTCACCCACACTGGTGTAGATTACGCGGGACCTTTTCAAATGCACATCGGGCAAGGAAGGGGCGGAAAAACCTGCAAGTCATATATTTCGGTGTTCGTTTGCATGGCCACCCGCGCTATACACCTAGAATTGGTAACCAGGTACGACACAGACGCTTTCTTAGCCGCTTTTTCCCGGTTCGTTGCTCGCCGCGGCAAACCCGCGGTAATGTATAGCGACAATGGTCTCAATTTCCAAGGGGCCAATGCCGAATTGCGTCGAGCCTTCAAACACGCGTTACGTGAATCAGCGGGAAAAGATGTCGAACCAGCAAACGAGGTAGAATGGAAATTTATCCCTGTAGCAAGCCCACACTGGGGCGGTTTATGGGAAAGCGGAGTTCGAGCTGTAAAATACCATTTAAAACGCGCAATGGGAGCTTTTATTCCTACCTTTGAAGAATTTTCTACTTTATTAAGTAAGATTGAAGCCTGCTTGAACTCCCGCCCCCTTACCAGAATCCACGATGTTCCCGAAAGCCTGGAAGTCCTTACTCCAGGTCATTTTCTGATTGGGAGGGCGCTTCTCGCTCCTCCGGAAAAGTCGGTTCTGGATTTGAAAGAAACCACCTTAGGTCGATGGCAAAAGGTTTCAAGGATAACGGAAGCCTTTTGGAGGAAATGGTCCTCTGAATACTTAAACACCCTACAATCCCGGTCAAAATGGAGGACGAAAACGAACGTCTTCCGGGAGGGTGATTTGGTGCTTATCAAACATGCTACCAACCCCCCTAGTCAGTGGAGTGTGGGCCGAATCACGAAACTCCTTCCAGGGGTAGATTCGGTTTCGCGGGTTGCATCCGTTAAAACGAAGGATAAGGTCATCCAGCGAAGCTACACGCAACTATACAAGCTTCCGGTTACTGACACATCACACTAGACTGCATCAAGCTTCCTAGAACGCTTGCTTTAGCCCAGGAAAGTCATTATAACTTTCCTTTGGCGGCTATACATAGTCATCTCGGTTGACTACGCTCATATCATACTCATACTACTACAATACCAATGGGTGAAACGGATTGTTATGTTAGTATGAGAATCTTTTAAAATTTAATTCGTGAAATTCACAAAGATTAGAAATTGGCATGATTTCGCACTTGATCGTGTCTCTCAACGTTGTTTACCAACACAGCCCCCACGGAGGTCCGTTTCGGTTAACAACACGATACCGGCGATGCCCCGACAAGGTCGGCTCCCTCTGGGCACGGGATAGTTCCACATACTCAGTTCATAATTCTGCGAAGATGGATGGAGTGCTCCAAATCGACCTCGACCAGGAACTAGAAAAGTTCCTGGACACTTATCTGACGGAGTTAAACGCCCGGTCCGCCAACACCCCGATGGAGTGCCCAGAGGAGGACTTCGAAGGCCTCTTCGACCTTCCCGAGGGAGAGCCGGAAGCTCTTTTGGAGGAAATTTACATCCCTCAACCGGTAGTGGCCACCACCAACTCGGGGCTAACCTATACGCCAACGCCCCTCGGTCCCGGAACTTCCTCCATAACGAACCAGGTAGGGTCCAGGGAGTCCGGGGCAACTCAGTCACCAACCGCCGCTCGCATCCCCATGGAGCTGAGGGTTTTTCGGGCCACGGACTGGCATGGAGGGATCCTCCACGACCCAACGGCCCGGGAAATCGAACGCACTCGGGGGGTGATTTCCACGAGAGCGTTTGGAGTGGTGGTACACGCTCCGGCTGCAGCCGTGCTGAAGTACCGGGTCTGGAAATCTTGGACCACCATGGGCAAGATCACCCTGCGATGGGCGCCAGATTTAACGTTAAAATCGGCTAAGTTGGTGGTAAAAAATAAGAAACCCGGGACCTCAATATAACTTCTTTATTAAAAGCACGCTTGATTTACGGTTCTTTTCTTTCTTTCTATCCTCTCTTTCTTTCTTCTCTTTATTTCTTAAAGTTCTTCGCCTTTATCTTTCATCTATGTCTGTGGCAATTGTTCTCTTTTGGGTGGCGTTCGACATTCCCAGTTCCAGTTCCGAGTTACATTCGGCTGTGCGGCGTGGGAATCCTTCAAAGGTCAACATGGAAATCGAAGGCTTCTACATTATCTTCAGTGCAGTGTTCGCATTGACGCTGCACTTCGGTGCACGCGTCAATGGGGGGGGAGTTTGTTCGCGATTGGGCCGAGAGAGGGGGGAGCGATCGAGCCAGGGATCTCTGGACGGTCCCCTCTCCGATCTCATCCCCACTCGCGACGGCTCCCACCTCATCGGTTTAAGACCGCTGAGATCGCTGCCGATAGCTCAGTTGCGGCTTGCCAGAAGCCACGCTCAGACGCAGCCTCTATGCTCATGCTCTTTTCAGGCTAAACGGTATGGTATTTCCAACCATCCTTTACCTAAACTAAGTCCGCGAGGCGACCTCGTGACTTACCATTCCTTTTACGTGCGGGATCCGCACTCCCTTCTGATCTTTGAGATTATTCGAGGAATCCTCGGGTTGTCTCTCCCTTGATCGGGTACTAGACCCAATCTTTAAGATTCCGGTTAGGGAGTTGACGCGTCTTCCACGCATCCGGCCATCCAGCGCCGCTTTGTTTCTGCTCACGGAACGAGTTCGTGAGCGCGTCTTAGACGCATTACTGGCTGCTAACGCCATTCGTACGGCTTTTCCGTATCTATAGCTTCCAACCGAACGCGATTTACGTTTCAGCTGCGGTTTATTTTCATTAGTTAATTGTAGGAGTAGTTTTGGTTAGTTTCCTTTTTTTTTCTTTATTTTGGAATTAATAAATATTAATTAAAGCTACCAACTCGCGTTGCTTCTTTGTGTATGTGTTACCCGGTCTGGTCCGTCCGAGCGATCACCCTCAAAAGAGATTAGGGCGAGGGATACCTCGCTATACGCAAAGTCCACGTGCGCACACGTTCGAATATCGAGGATTTAGACAATGCCATCGTGTTCCTCGTGAAAAAATACATCGGATAAGGCCTTTGGGAAACGATATAAAAGATTACCTGTCGCGGGAGACTCGACCATAGGAAATTCGATTTTTGGCGTGCCGTGGCCTATGGCCCGGCTGCCCCAGATTGTCCCAATAGAACTATTCTATAGATATTTCGACAAGACCGTTTCTAGGGGTTATTTGTCGCGTAGAATCGATTGCGCGAGTGCCCGGGTTCCAAATCTCAAGGGGAGCGGAGTTAATGTGTCTTTTTTCGAAAAGGAAATTATGGGCTAAAGTACCTTTTGCGTTCGAATATCGAGGATTTAGACAATGCCATCGTGTTCCTCGTGAAAAAATACATCGGATAAGGCCTTTGGGAAACGCCATAAAAGATTACCTGTCGCGGGAGACTCGACCATAGGAAATTCGATTTTTGGCGTGCCGTGGCCTATGGCCCGGCTGCCCCAGATTGTCCCAATAGAACTATTCTATAGATATTTCGACAAGACCGTTTCTAGGGGTAATTTTTCGCGTAGAATGGATTGCGCGGGTGCCCGGGTTCCAAATCTCAAGGGGAGCGGAGTTAATGTGTCTTTTTTCGAAAAGGAAATTATGGGCAAAAGTACCTTTTGCGTTCGAATATCGAGGATTTCGACAATGCCATCGTGTTCCTCGTGAAAAAATACATCGGATAAGGCCTTTGGGAAACGCCATAAAAGATTACCTGCCGCGGGAGACTCGACCATAGGAAATTCGATTTTTGGCGTGCCGTGGCCTATGGCCCGGCTGCCCCAGATTGTCCCAATAGAACTATTCTATAGATATTTCGACAAGACCGTTCCTAGGGGTAATTTTTCGCGTAGAATCGATTGCGCGGGTGCCCGGGTTCCAAATCTCAAGCGGAGCGGAGTTAAAGTGGATCTCTTGAAAAATGAAATTAGGGGGAAAAGTACCTTTTGCGTTCAAATATCGAGGATTTTGACAATGCTATCGTGTTCCTCGTGAAAAAATGCATCGGATAGGGCCTTTGGGAAACGCCAAAAAAGATTACCCGTCGCGGGAGATTCGACCATATAAAATCCGATTTTTGGCGTTGCGTGGCCTATGGCCCCGGCTACCCCAGATTGTTCCAATAGAACTATTCTATATATATTTCGACAAGACCGTTCCTAGGGGTAATTTTTCGCGTAGAATCGATTGCGCGGGTGCCCGGGTTCCAAATCTCAAGAGGAGCGGAGTTAAAGTGGATCTCTTGAAAAATGAAATTAGGGGCAAAAGTACCTTTTGCGTTCAAATATCGAGGATTTTGACAATGCCATCGTGTTCCTCTTGAAAAAATGCATCGGATAGGGCCTTTGGGAAACGCCAAAAAAGATTCCCCTTCGCGGGAGATTCGACCATATAAAATCCGATTTTTGGCGTTGCGTGGCCTATGGCCCCGGCTACCCCAGATTGTTCCAATAGAACTATTCTATAGATATTTCGACAAGACCGTTCCTAGGGGTAATTTTTCGCGGAGAATCGATTGCGCGGGTGCCCGGGTTCCAAATCTCAAGCGGAGCGGAGTTAAAGTGGATCTCTTGAAAAATGAAATTAGGGGCAAAAGTACCTTTTGCGTTCGAATATCGAGGATTTTGACAATGCCATCGTGTTCCTCGTGAAAAAATACATTGGATAGGGCCTTTGGGAAACGCCAAAAAAGATTACCCGTCGCGGGAGATTCGACCATAGGAAATCCGATTTTTGGCGTGCCTTGGCCTATGGCCCCGGCAGCTCCAGATTGTCCCAATAGAACTATTCTATAGATATATCGACAAGACGGTTCCTAGGGGTAATTTTTCGCGTAGAATCGATTGCGCGAGTGCCCGGGTTCCAAATCTCAAGGGGAGCGGAGTTAATGTGTCTTTTTTCGAAAAGGAAATTATGGGCTAAAGTACCTTTTGCGTTCGAATATCGAGGATTTAGACAGTGCCATCGTGTTCCTCGTGAAAAAATACATCGGATAAGGCCTTTGGGAAACGATATAAAAGATTACCTGTCGCGGGAGACTCGACCATAGGAAATTCGATTTTTGGCGTGCCGTGGCCTATGGCCCGGCTGACCCAGATTGTCCCAATAGAACTATTCTATTGATATTTCGACAAGACCGTTTCTAGGGGTAATTTTTCGCGTAGAATCGATTGCGCGGGTGCCCGGGTTCCAAATCTCAAGGGGAGCGGAGTTAATGTGTCTTTTTTCGAAAAGGAAATTATGGGCAAAAGTACCTTTTGCGTTCGAATATCGAGGATTTAGACAATGCCATCGTGTTCCTCGTGAAAAAATACATCGGATAAGGCCTTTGGGAAACGCCATAAAAGATTACCTGTCGCGGGAGACTCGACCATAGGAAATTCGATTTTTGGCGTGCCGTGGCCTATGGCCCGGCTGCCCCAGATTGTCCCAATAGAACTATTCTATAGATATTTCGACAAGACCGTTTCTAGGGGTAATTTTTCGCGTAGAATCGATTGCGCGGGTGCCCGGGTTCCAAATCTCAAGGGGAGCGGAGTTAATGTGTCTTTTTTCGAAAAGGAAATTATGGGCAAAAGTACCTTTTGCGTTCGAATATCGAGGATTTCGACAATGCCATCGTGATCCTCGTGAAAAAATACATCGGATAAGGCCTTTGGGAAACGCCATAAAAGATTACCTGCCGCGGGAGACTCGACCATAGGAAATTCGATTTTTGGCGTGCCGTGGCCTATGGCCCGGCTGCCCCAGATTGTCCCAATAGAACTATTCTATAGATATTTCGACAAGACCGTTCCTAGGGGTAATTTTTCGCGTAGAATCGATTGCGCGGGTGCCCGGGTTCCAAATCTCAAGAGGAGCGGAGTTAAAGTGGATCTCTTGAAAAATGAAATTAGGGGCAAAAGTACCTTTTGCGTTCAAATATCGAGGATTTTGACAATGCCATCGTGTTCCTCTTGAAAAAATGCATCGGATAGGGCCTTTGGGAAACGCCAAAAAAGATTCCCCTTCGCGGGAGATTCGACCATATAAAATCCGATTTTTGGCGTTGCGTGGCCTATGGCCCCGGCTACCCCAGATTGTTCCAATAGAACTATTCTATAGATATTTCGACAAGACCGTTCCTAGGGGTAATTTTTCGCGGAGAATCGATTGCGCGGGTGCCCGGGTTCCAAATCTCAAGCGGAGCGGAGTTAAAGTGGATCTCTTGAAAAATGAAATTAGGGGCAAAAGTACCTTTTGCGTTCGAATATCGAGGATTTTGACAATGCCATCGTGTTCCTCGTGAAAAAATACATCGGATAGGGCCTTTGGGAAACGCCAAAAAAGATTACCCGTCGCGGGAGATTCGACCATAGGAAATCCGATTTTTGGCGTGCCTTGGCCTATGGCCCCGGCAGCTCCAGATTGTCCCAATAGAACTATTCTATAGATATATCGACAAGACGGTTCCTAGGGGTAATTTTTCGCGTAGAATCGATTGCGCGGGTGCCCGGGTTCCAAATCTCAAGGGGAGCGGAGTTAATGTGTCTTTTTTCGAAAAGGAAATTATGGGCAAAAGTACCTTTTGCGTTCGAATATCGAGGATTTCGATAATGCCATCGTGTTCCTCGTGAAAAAATACATCGGATAAGGCCTTTGGGAATCGCCATAAAAGATTACCTGTCGCGGGAGACTCGACCATAGGAAATTCGATATTTATCGTGCCGTGGCCTGTGGCCCCGGCAGCCCCAGATTGTCCCAATAGAACTATTCTATAGATATTTACACAAGACCGTTTCTAGGGGTAATTTTTCGCGTAGAATCGATTGCGCGGGTGCCCGGGTTCCAAATCTCAAGGGGAGCGGAGTTAATGTGTCTTTTTTCGAAAAGGAAATTATGGGCAAAAGTACCTTTTGCGTTTGAATATCGAGGATTTCGACAATGCCATCGTGTTCCTCGTGAAAAAATACATCGGAAAAGGCCTTTGGGAACACCAATAAAAGATTACCTGTCGCGGGAGACTCGACCATAGGAAATTCGATTTTTGGCGTGCCGTGGCCTATGGCCCGGCTGCCCCAGATTGTCCCAATAGAACTATTCTATAGATATTTACACAAGACCGTTTCTAGGGGTAATTTTTCGCGTAGAATCGATTGCGCGGGTGCCCGGGTTCCAAATCTCAAGGGGAGCGGAGTTAATGTGTCTTTTTTCGAAAAGGAAATTATGGGCAAAAGTACCTATTGCGTTCGAATATCGAGGATTTAGACAATGCCATCTGGTTCTTCGTGAAAAAATACATCGGATAAGGCCTTTGGGAATCGCCATAAAAGATTACCTGTCGCGGGAGACTCGACCATAGGAAATTCGATTTTTGGCGTGCCGTGGCCTATGGCCCGGCTGCCCCAGATTGTCCCAATAGAACTATTCTATAGATATTTCGACAAGACCGTTTCTAGGGGTAATTTTTCGCGTAGGATCGATTGCGCGGGAGCCCGGGTTCCAAATCTCAAGGGGATCGGAATTAATGTGTCTTTTTTCGAAAAGGAAATTATGGGCAAAAGTACCTTTTGCGTTCGAATATCGAGGATTTCGACAATGCCATCGTGTTCCTCGTGAAAAAATACATCGGATAAGGCCTTTGGGAAACGATATAAAAGATTACCTGTCGCGGGAGACTCGAACATAGGAAATTCGATTTTTGGCGTGCCGTGGCCTATGGCCCGGCTGCCCCAGATTGTCCCAATAGAACTATTCTATAGATATTTACACAAGACCGTTTCTAGGGGTAATTTTTCGCGTAGACTCGATTGCGCGGGTGCCCCGGTTCCAAATCTCAAGGGGAGCGGAGTTAATGTGTCTTTTTTCGAAAAGGAAATTATGGGCAAAAGTACCTTTTGCGTTCGAATATCGAGGATTTCGACAATGCCATCGTGTTCCTCGTGAGAAAATACATCGGATAAGGCCTTTGGGAATCGCCATAAAAGATTACCTGTCGCGGGAGACTCGACCATAGGAAATTCGATATTTATCGTGCCGTGGCCTGTGGCCCCGGCAGCCCCAGATTGTCCCAATAGAACTATTCTATAGATATTTACACAAGACCGTTTCTAGGGGTAATTTTTCGCGTAGAATCGATTGCGCGGATGCCCGGGTTCCAAATCTCAAGGGGAGCGGAGTTAATGTGTCTTTTTTCGAAAAGGAAATTATGGGCAAAAGTACCTTTTGCGTTTGAATATCGAGGATTTCGACAATGCCATCGTGTTCCTCGTGAAAAAATACATCGGAAAAGGCCTTTGGGAAACGCCATAAAAGATTACCTGTCGCGGGAGACTCGACCATAGGAAATTCGATTTTTGGCGTGCCGTGGCCTATGGCCCGGCTGCCCCAGATTGTCCCAATAGAACTATTCTAAAGATATTTCGACAAGACCGTTTCTAGGGGTAATTTTTCGCGTAGAATCGATTGCGCGGGTGCCCGGGTTCCAAATCTCAAGGGGAGCGGAGTTAATGTGTCTTTTTTCGAAAAGGAAATTATGGGCAAAAGTACCTTTTGCGTTCGAATATCGAGGATTTAGACAATGCCATCGTGTTCCTCGTGAAAAAATACATCGGATAAGGCCTTTGGGAAACGATATAAAAGATTACCTGTCGCGGGAGACTCGACCATAGGAAATTCGATTTTTGGCGTGCCGTGGCCTATGGCCCGGCTGCCCCAGATTGTCCCAATAGAACTATTCTATAGATATTTCGACAAGACCGTTTCTAGGGGTAATTTTTCGCGTAGAATCGATTGCGCGGGTGCCCGGGTTCCAAATCTCAAGGGGAGCGGAGTTAATGTGTCTTTTTTCGAAAAGGAAATTATGGGCAAAAGTACCTTTTGCGTTCGAATATCGAGGATTTCGACAATGCCATCGTGTTCCTCGTGAAAAAATACATCGGATAAGGCCTTTGGGAAACGCCATAAAAGATTACCTGTCGCGGGAGACTCGACCATAGGAAATTCGATTTTTGGCGTGCCGTGGCCTATGGCCCGGCTGCCCCAGATTGTCCCAATAGAACTATTCTATAGATATTTCGACAAGACCGTTTCTAGGGGTAATTTTTCGCGTAGAATCGATTGCGCGGGTGCCCGGGTTCCAAATCTCAAGGGGAGCGGAGTTAATGTGTCTTTTTTCGAAAAGGAAATTATGGGCAAAAGTACCTTTTGCGTTCGAATATCGAGGATTTCGACAATGCCATCGTGTTCCTCGTGAAAAAATACATCGGATAAGGCCTTTGGGAAACGCCATAAAAGATTACCTGTCGCGGGAGACTCGACCATAGGAAATTCGATTTTTGGCGTGCCGTGGCCTATGGCCCGGCTGCCCCAGATTGTCCCAATAGAACTATTCTATAGATATTTCGACAAGACCGTTTCTTGGGTAATTTTTCGCGTAGAATCGATTGCGCGGGTGCCCGGGTTCCAAATCTCAAGGGGAGCGGAGTTAATGTGTCTTTTTTCGAAAAGGAAATTATGGGCAAAAGTACCTTTTGCGTTCGAATATCGAGGATTTAGACAATGCCATCGTGTTCCTCGTGAAAAAATACATCGGATAAGGCCTTTGGGAATCGCCATAAAAGATTACCTGTCGCGGGAGACTCGACCATAGGAAATTCGATTTTTGGCGTGCCGTGGCCTATGGCCCGGCTGCCCCAGATTGTCCCAATAGAACTATTCTATAGATATTTCGACAAGACCGTTTCTTGGGTAATTTTTCGCGTAGAATCGATTGCGCGGGTGCCCGGGTTCCAAATCTCAAGGGGAGCGGAGTTAATGTGTCTTTTTTCGAAAAGGAAATTATGGGCAAATGTACCTTTTGCGTTCGAATATCGAGGATTTAGACAATGCCATCGTGTTCCTCGTGAAAAAATACATCGGATAAGGCCTTTGGGAAACGATATAAAAGATTACCTGTCGCGGGAGACTCGACCATAGGAAATTCGATTTTTGGCGTGCCGTGGCCTATGGCCCGGCTGCCCCAGATTGTCCCAATAGAACTATTCTATAGATATTTACACAAGACCGTTTTTAGGGGTAATTTTTCGCGTAGAATCGATTGCGCGGGTGCCCGGGTTCCAAATCTCAAGGGGAGCGGAGTTAATGTGTCTTTTTTCGAAAAGGAAATTATGGGCAAAAGTACCTTTTGCGTTTGAATATCGAGGATTTCGACAATGCCATCGTGTTCCTCGTGAAAAAATACATCGGATAAGGCCTTTGGGAAACGCCATAAAAGATTACCTGTCGCGGGAGACTCGACCATAGGAAATTCGATTTTTGGCGTGCCGTGGCCTATGGCCCGGCTGCCCCAGATTGTCCCCATAGAACTATTCTATAGATATTTCGACAAGACCGTTTCTAGGGGTAATTTTTCGCGTAGAATCGATTGCGCGGGTGCCCGGGTTCCAAATCTCAAGGGAAGCGGAGTTAATGTGTCTTTTTTCGAAAAGGAAATTATGGGCAAAAGTACCTTTTGCGTTCGAATATCGAGGATTTCGACAATGCCATCGTGTTCCTCGTGAAAAAATACATCGGATAAGGCCTTTGGGAAACGCCATAAAAGATTACCTGTCGCGGGAGACTCGACCATAGGAAATTCGATTTTTGGCGTGCCGTGGCCTATGGCCCGGCTGCCCCAGATTGTCCCAATAGAACTATTCTATAGATATTTCGACAAGACCGTTTCTTGGGTAATTTTTCGCGTAGAATCGATTGCGCGGGTGCCCGGGTTCCAAATCTCAAGGGGAGCGGAGTTAATGTGTCTTTTTTCGAAAAGGAAATTATGGGCAAAAGTACCTTTTGCGTTCGAATATCGAGGATTTAGACAATGCCATCGTGTTCCTCGTGAAAAAATACATCGGATAAGGCCTTTGGGAATCGCCATAAAAGATTACCTGTCGCGGGAGACTCGACCATAGGAAATTCGATTTTTGGCGTGCCGTGGCCTATGGCCCGGCTGCCCCAGATAGTCCCAATAGAACTATTCTATAAATATTTTGACAAGACCGTTTCTAGGGGTAATTTTTCGCGTAGAATCGATTGCGCGGGTGCCCGGGTTCCAAATCTCAAGGGGAGCGGAGTTAATGTGTCTTTTTTCGAAAAGGAAATTATGGGCAAAAGTACCTTTTGCGTTCGAATATCGAGGATTTCGACAATGCCATCGTGTTCCTCGTGAAAAAATACATCGGATAAGGCCTTTGGGAAACGCCATAAAAGATTACCTGTCGCGGGAGACTCGACCATAGGAAATTCGATTTTTGGCGTGCCGTGGCCAATGGCCCGGCTGCCCCAGATTGTCCCAATAGAACTATTCTATAGATATTTCAACAAGACCGTTCCTAGGGGTAATTTGTCGCGTAGAATCGATTGCGCGAGTGCCCGGGTTCCAAATCTCAAGGGGAGCGGAGTTAATGTGTCTTTTTTCGAAAAGGAAATTATGGGCAAAAGTACCTTTTGCGTTCGAATATCGAGGATTTAGACAATGCCATCGTGTTCCTCGTGAAAAAATACATCGGATAAGGCCTTTGGGAATCGCCATAAAAGATTACCTGTCGCGGGAGACTCGACCATAGGAAATTCGATTTTTGGCGTGCCGTGGCCTATGGCCCGGCTGCCCCAGATAGTCCCAATAGAACTATTCTATAAATATTTTGACAAGACCGTTTCTAGGGGTAATTTTTCGCGTAGAATCGATTGCGCGGGTGCCCGGGTTCCAAATCTCAAGGGGAGCGGAGTTAATGTGTCTTTTTTCGAAAAGGAAATTATGGGCAAAAGTACCTTTTGCGTTCGAATATCGAGGATTTCGACAATGCCATCGTGTTCCTCGTGAAAAAATACATCGGATAAGGCCTTTGGGAAACGCCATAAAAGATTACCTGTCGCGGGAGACTCGACCATAGGAAATTCGATTTTTGGCGTGCCGTGGCCTATGGCCCGGCTGCCCCAGATTGTCCCAATAGAACTATTCTATAGATATTTCGACAAGACCGTTTCTAGGGGTAATTTTTCGCGTAGAATCGATTGCGCGGGTGCCCGGGTTCCAAATCTCAAGGGGAGCGGAGTTAATGTGTCTTTTTTCGAAAAGGAAATTATGGGCAAAAGTACCTTTTGCGTTCGAATATCGAGGATTTAGACAATGCCATCGTGTTCCTCGTGAAAAAATACATCGGATAACGCCTTTGGGAAACGCCATAAAAGATTACCTGTCGCGGGAGACTCGACCATAGGAAATTCGATTTTTGGCGTGCCGTGGCCAATGGCCCGGCTGCCCCAGATTGTCCCAATAGAACTATTCTATAGATATTTCGACAAGACCGTTCCTAGGGGTAATTTGTCGCGTAGAATCGATTGCGCGAGTGCCCGGGTTCCAAATCTCAAGGGGAGCGGAGTTAATGTGTCTTTTTTCGAAAAGGAAATTATGGGCAAAAGTACCTTTTGCGTTCGAATATCGAGGATTTAGACAATGCCATCGTGTTCCTCGTGAAAAAATACATCGGATAAGGCCTTTGGGAAACGATATAAAAGATTACCTGTCGCGGGAGACTCGACCATAGGAAATTCGATTTTTGGCGTGCCGTGGCCTATGGCCCGGCTGCCCCAGATTGTCCCAATAGAACTATTCTATAGATATTTACACAAGACCGTTTTTAGGGGTAATTTTTCGCGTAGAATCGATTGCGCGGGTGCCCGGGTTCCAAATCTCAAGGGAAGCGGAGTTAATGTGTCTTTTTTCGAAAAGGAAATTATGGGCAAAAGTACCTTTTGCGTTCGAATATCGAGGATTTCGACAATGCCATCGTGTTCCTCGTGAAAAAATACATCGGATAAGGCCTTTGGGAAACGCCATAAAAGATTACCTGTCGCGGGAGACTCGACCATAGGAAATTCGATTTTTGGCGTGCCGTGGCCAATGGCCCGGCTGCCCCAGATTGTCCCAATAGAACTATTCTATAGATATTTCAACAAGACCGTTCCTAGGGGTAATTTGTCGCGTAGAATCGATTGCGCGAGTGCCCGGGTTCCAAATCTCAAGGGGAGCGGAGTTAATGTGTCTTTTTTCGAAAAGGAAATTATGGGCAAAAGTACCTTTTGCGTTCGAATATCGAGGATTTCGACAATGCCATCGTGTTCCTCGTGAAAAAATACATCGGATAAGGCCTTTGGGAAACGCCATAAAAGATTACCTGTCGCGGGAGACTCGACCATAGGAAATTCGATTTTTGGCGTGCCGTGGCCTATGGCCCGGCTGCCCCAGATTGTCCCAATAGAACTATTCTATAGATATTTCGACAAGACCGTTTCTTGGGTAATTTTTCGCGTAGAATCGATTGCGCGGGTGCCCGGGTTCCAAATCTCAAGGGGAGCGGAGTTAATGTGTCTTTTTTCGAAAAGGAAATTATGGGCAAAAGTACCTTTTGCGTTCGAATATCGAGGATTTAGACAATGCCATCGTGTTCCTCGTGAAAAAATACATCGGATAAGGCCTTTGGGAATCGCCATAAAAGATTACCTGTCGCGGGAGACTCGACCATAGGAAATTCGATTTTTGGCGTGCCGTGGCCTATGGCCCGGCTGCCCCAGATAGTCCCAATAGAACTATTCTATAAATATTTTGACAAGACCGTTTCTAGGGGTAATTTTTCGCGTAGAATCGATTGCGCGGGTGCCCGGGTTCCAAATCTCAAGGGGAGCGGAGTTAATGTGTCTTTTTTCGAAAAGGAAATTATGGGCAAAAGTACCTTTTGCGTTCGAATATCGAGGATTTCGACAATGCCATCGTGTTCCTCGTGAAAAAATACATCGGATAAGGCCTTTGGGAAACGCCATAAAAGATTACCTGTCGCGGGAGACTCGACCATAGGAAATTCGATTTTTGGCGTGCCGTGGCCTATGGCCCGGCTGCCCCAGATTGTCCCAATAGAACTATTCTATAGATATTTCGACAAGACCGTTTCTAGGGGTAATTTTTCGCGTAGAATCGATTGCGCGGGTGCCCGGGTTCCAAATCTCAAGGGGAGCGGAGTTAATGTGTCTTTTTTCGAAAAGGAAATTATGGGCAAAAGTACCTTTTGCGTTCGAATATCGAGGATTTCGACAATGCCATCGTGTTCCTCGTGAAAAAATACATCGGATAACGCCTTTGGGAAACGCCATAAAAGATTACCTGTCGCGGGAGACTCGACCATAGGAAATTCGATTTTTGGCGTGCCGTGGCCAATGGCCCGGCTGCCCCAGATTGTCCCAATAGAACTATTCTATAGATATTTCGACAAGACCGTTCCTAGGGGTAATTTGTCGCGTAGAATCGATTGCGCGAGTGCCCGGGTTCCAAATCTCAAGGGGAGCGGAGTTAATGTGTCTTTTTTCGAAAAGGAAATTATGGGCAAAAGTACCTTTTGCGTTCGAATATCGAGGATTTAGACAATGCCATCGTGTTCCTCGTGAAAAAATACATCGGATAAGGCCTTTGGGAAACGATATAAAAGATTACCTGTCGCGGGAGACTCGACCATAGGAAATTCGATTTTTGGCGTGCCGTGGCCTATGGCCCGGCTGCCCCAGATTGTCCCAATAGAACTATTCTATAGATATTTACACAAGACCGTTTTTAGGGGTAATTTTTCGCGTAGAATCGATTGCGCGGGTGCCCGGGTTCCAAATCTCAAGGGAAGCGGAGTTAATGTGTCTTTTTTCGAAAAGGAAATTATGGGCAAAAGTACCTTTTGCGTTCGAATATCGAGGATTTCGACAATGCCATCGTGTTCCTCGTGAAAAAATACATCGGATAAGGCCTTTGGGAAACGCCATAAAAGATTACCTGTCGCGGGAGACTCGACCATAGGAAATTCGATTTTTGGCGTGCCGTGGCCTATGGCCCGGCTGCCCCAGATTGTCCCCATAGAACTATTCTATAGATATTTCGACAAGACCGTTTCTAGGGGTAATTTTTCGCGTAGAATCGATTGCGCGGGTGCCCGGGTTCCAAATCTCAAGGGAAGCGGAGTTAATGTGTCTTTTTTCGAAAAGGAAATTATGGGCAAAAGTACCTTTTGCGTTCGAATATCGGGGATTTCGACAATGCCATCGTGTTCCTCGTGAAAAAATACATCGGATAAGGCCTTTGGGAAACGCCATAAAAGATTACCTGTCGCGGGAGACTCGACCATAGGAAATTCGATTTTTGGCGTGCCGTGGCCTATGGCCCGGCTGCCCCAGATTGTCCCAATAGAACTATTCTATAGATATTTCGACAAGACCGTTTCTAGGGGTAATTTGTCGCGTAGAATCGATTGCGCGAGTGCCCGGGTTCCAAATCTCAAGGGGAGCGGAGTTAATGTGTCTTTTTTCGAAAAGGAAATTATGGGCAAAAGTACCTTTTGCGTTCGAATATCGAGGATTTAGACAATGCCATCGTGTTCCTCGTGAAAAAATACATCGGATAAGGCCTTTGGGAAACGATATAAAAGATTACCTGTCGCGGGAGACTCGACCATAGGAAATTCGATTTTTGGCGTGCCGTGGCCTATGGCCCGGCTGCCCCAGATTGTCCCAATAGAACTATTCTATAGATATTTCGACAAGACCGTTTCTTGGGTAATTTTTCGCGTAGAATCGATTGCGCGGGTGCCCGGGTTCCAAATCTCAAGGGGAGCGGAGTTAATGTGTCTTTTTTCGAAAAGGAAATTATGGGCAAAAGTACCTTTTGCGTTCGAATATCGAGGATTTAGACAATGCCATCGTGTTCCTCGTGAAAAAATACATCGGATAAGGCCTTTGGGAATCGCCATAAAAGATTACCTGTCGCGGGAGACTCGACCATAGGAAATTCGATTTTTGGCGTGCCGTGGCCTATGGCCCGGCTGCCCCAGATAGTCCCAATAGAACTATTCTATAAATATTTTGACAAGACCGTTTCTAGGGGTAATTTTTCGCGTAGAATCGATTGCGCGGGTGCCCGGGTTCCAAATCTCAAGGGGAGCGGAGTTAATGTGTCTTTTTTCGAAAAGGAAATTATGGGCAAAAGTACCTTTTGCGTTCGAATATCGAGGATTTCGACAATGCCATCGTGTTCCTCGTGAAAAAATACATCGGATAAGGCCTTTGGGAAACGCCATAAAAGATTACCTGTCGCGGGAGACTCGACCATAGGAAATTCGATTTTTGGCGTGCCGTGGCCTATGGCCCGGCTGCCCCAGATTGTCCCAATAGAACTATTCTATAGATATTTCGACAAGACCGTTTCTAGGGGTAATTTTTCGCGTAGAATCGATTGCGCGGGTGCCCGGGTTCCAAATCTCAAGGGAAGCGGAGTTAATGTGTCTTTTTTCGAAAAGGAAATTATGGGCAAAAGTACCTTTTGCGTTCGAATATCGAGGATTTCGACAATGCCATCGTGTTCCTCGTGAAAAAATACATCGGATAAGGCCTTTGGGAAACGCCATAAAAGATTACCTGTCGCGGGAGACTCGACCATAGGAAATTCGATTTTTGGCGTGCCGTGGCCTATGGCCCGGCTGCCCCAGATTGTCCCAATAGAACTATTCTATAGATATTTCGACAAGACCGTTTCTAGGGGTAATTTGTCGCGTAGAATCGATTGCGCGAGTGCCCGGGTTCCAAATCTCAAGGGGAGCGGAGTTAATGTGTCTTTTTTCGAAAAGGAAATTATGGGCAAAAGTACCTTTTGCGTTCGAATATCGAGGATTTAGACAATGCCATCGTGTTCCTCGTGAAAAAATACATCGGATAAGGCCTTTGGGAAACGATATAAAAGATTACCTGTCGCGGGAGACTCGACCATAGGAAATTCGATTTTTGGCGTGCCGTGGCCTATGGCCCGGCTGCCCCAGATTGTCCCAAAGAACTATTCTATAGATATTTCGACAAGACCGTTTCTAGGGGTAATTTTTCGCGTAGAATCGATTGCGCGGGTGCCCGGGTTCCAAATCTCAAGGGGAGCGGAGTTAATGTGTCTTTTTTCGAAAAGGAAATTATGGGCAAAAGTACCTTTTGCGTTCGAATATCGAGGATTTCGACAATGCCATCGTGTTCCTCGTGAAAAAATACATCGGATAAGGCCTTTGGGAAACGCCATAAAAGATTACCTGTCGCGGGAGACTCGACCATAGGAAATTCGATTTTTGGCGTGCCGTGGCCTATGGCCCGGCTGCCCCAGATTGTCCCAATAGAACTATTCTATAGATATTTCGACAAGACCGTTTCTTGGGTAATTTTTCGCGTAGAATCGATTGCGCGGGTGCCCGGGTTCCAAATCTCAAGGGGAGCGGAGTTAATGTGTCTTTTTTCGAAAAGGAAATTATGGGCAAAAGTACCTTTTGCGTTCGAATATCGAGGATTTAGACAATGCCATCGTGTTCCTCGTGAAAAAATACATCGGATAAGGCCTTTGGGAATCGCCATAAAAGATTACCTGTCGCGGGAGACTCGACCATAGGAAATTCGATTTTTGGCGTGCCGTGGCCTATGGCCCGGCTGCCCCAGATAGTCCCAATAGAACTATTCTATAAATATTTTGACAAGACCGTTTCTAGGGGTAATTTTTCGCGTAGAATCGATTGCGCGGGTGCCCGGGTTCCAAATCTCAAGGGGAGCGGAGTTAATGTGTCTTTTTTCGAAAAGGAAATTATGGGCAAAAGTACCTTTTGCGTTCGAATATCGAGGATTTCGACAATGCCATCGTGTTCCTCGTGAAAAAATACATCGGATAAGGCCTTTGGGAAACGCCATAAAAGATTACCTGTCGCGGGAGACTCGACCATAGGAAATTCGATTTTTGGCGTGCCGTGGCCTATGGCCCGGCTGCCCCAGATTGTCCCAATAGAACTATTCTATAGATATTTCGACAAGACCGTTTCTAGGGGTAATTTTTCGCGTAGAATCGATTGCGCGGGTGCCCGGGTTCCAAATCTCAAGGGGAGCGGAGTTAATGTGTCTTTTTTCGAAAAGGAAATTATGGGCAAAAGTACCTTTTGCGTTCGAATATCGAGGATTTCGACAATGCCATCGTGTTCCTCGTGAAAAAATACATCGGATAAGGCCTTTGGGAAACGCCATAAAAGATTACCTGTCGCGGGAGACTCGACCATAGGAAATTCGATTTTTGGCGTGCCGTGGCCAATGGCCCGGCTGCCCCAGATTGTCCCAATAGAACTATTCTATAGATATTTCGACAAGACCGTTCCTAGGGGTAATTTGTCGCGTAGAATCGATTGCGCGAGTGCCCGGGTTCCAAATCTCAAGGGGAGCGGAGTTAATGTGTCTTTTTTCGAAAAGGAAATTATGGGCAAAAGTACCTTTTGCGTTCGAATATCGAGGATTTAGACAATGCCATCGTGTTCCTCGTGAAAAAATACATCGGATAAGGCCTTTGGGAAACGATATAAAAGATTACCTGTCGCGGGAGACTCGACCATAGGAAATTCGATTTTTGGCGTGCCGTGGCCTATGGCCCGGCTGCCCCAGATTGTCCCAATAGAACTATTCTATAGATATTTCGACAAGACCGTTTCTAGGGGTAATTTTTCGCGTAGAATCGATTGCGCGGGTGCCCGGGTTCCAAATCTCAAGGGGAGCGGAGTTAATGTGTCTTTTTTCGAAAAGGAAATTATGGGCAAAAGTACCTTTTGCGTTCGAATATCGAGGATTTCGACAATGCCATCGTGTTCCTCGTGAAAAAATACATCGGATAAGGCCTTTGGGAAACGCCATAAAAGATTACCTGTCGCGGGAGACTCGACCATAGGAAATTCGATTTTTGGCGTGCCGTGGCCTATGGCCCGGCTGCCCCAGATTGTCCCAATAGAACTATTCTATAGATATTTCGACAAGACCGTTTCTAGGGGTAATTTGTCGCGTAGAATCGATTGCGCGAGTGCCCGGGTTCCAAATCTCAAGGGGAGCGGAGTTAATGTGTCTTTTTTCGAAAAGGAAATTATGGGCAAAAGTACCTTTTGCGTTCGAATATCGAGGATTTAGACAATGCCATCGTGTTCCTCGTGAAAAAATACATCGGATAAGGCCTTTGGGAAACGATATAAAAGATTACCTGTCGCGGGAGACTCGACCATAGGAAATTCGATTTTTGGCGTGCCGTGGCCTATGGCCCGGCTGCCCCAGATTGTCCCAATAGAATTGTTTTATAGATATTTCGACAAGACCGTTTCTAGGGGTAATTTGTCGCGTAGAATCGATTGCGCGAGTGCCCGGGTTCCAAATCTCAAGGGGAGCGGAGTTAATGTGTCTTTTTTCGAAAAGGAAATTATGGGCAAAAGTACCTTTTGCGTTCGAATATCGAGGATTTAGACAATGCCATCGTGTTCCTCGTGAAAAAATACATCGGATAAGGCCTTTGGGAAACGATATAAAAGATTACCTGTCGCGGGAGACTCGACCATAGGAAATTCGATTTTTGGCGTGCCGTGGCCTATGGCCCGGCTGCCCCAGATTGTCCCAATAGAACTATTCTATAGATATTTCGACAAGACCGTTTCTAGGGGTAATTTGTCGCGTAGAATCGATTGCGCGGGTGCCCGGGTTCCAAATCTCAAGGGGAGCGGAGTTAATGTGTCTTTTTTCGAAAAGGAAATTATGGGCAAAAGTACCTTTTGCGTTCGAATATCAAGGATTTCGACAATGCCATCGTGTTCCTCGTGAAAAAATACATCGGATAAGGCCTTTGGGAAACGCCATAAAAGATTACCTGTCGCGGGAGACTCGACCATAGGAAATTCGATTTTTGGCGTGCCGTGGCCTATGGCCCGGCTGCCCCAGATTGTCCCAATAGAACTATTCTATAGATATTTCGACAAGACCGTTTCTAGGGGTAATTTGTCGCGTAGAATCGATTGCGCGAGTGCCCGGGTTCCAAATCTCAAGGGGAGCGGAGTTAATGTGTCTTTTTTCGAAAAGGAAATTATGGGCAAAAGTACCTTTTGCGTTCGAATATCGAGGATTTAGACAATGCCATCGTGTTCCTCGTGAAAAAATACATCGGATAAGGCCTTTGGGAAACGATATAAAAGATTACCTGTCGCGGGAGACTCGACCATAGGAAATTCGATTTTTGGCGTGCCGTGGCCTATGGCCCGGCTGCCCCAGATTGTCCCAATAGAACTATTCTATAGATATTTCGACAAGACCGTTTCTAGGGGTAATTTGACGCGTAGAATCGATTGCGCGAGTGCCCGGGTTCCAAATCTCAAGGGGAGCGGAGTTAATGTGTCTTTTTTCGAAAAGGAAATTATGGGCAAAAGTACCTTTTGCGTTCGAATATCGAGGATTTAGACAAAGCCATCGTGTTCCTCGTGAAAAAATACATCGGATAAGGCCTTTGGGAAACGATATAAAAGATTACCTGTCGCGGGAGACTCGACGATAGGAAATTCGATTTTTGGCGTGCCGTGGCCTATGGCCCGGCTGCCCCAGATTGTCCCAATAGAACTATTCTATAGATATTTCGACAAGACCGTTTCTAGGGGTAATTTTTCGCGTAGAATCGATTGCGCGGGTGCCCGGGTTCCAAATCTCAAGGGGAGCGGAGTTAATGTGTCTTTTTTCGAAAAGGAAATTATGGGCAAAAGTACCTTTTGCGTTCGAATATTGAGGATTTCGACAATGCCATCGTGTTCCTCGTGAAAAAATACATCGGATATGGCCTTTGGGAAACGCCAAAAAAGATTACCCGTCGCGGGAGATTCGACCATATAAAATCCGATTTTTGGCGTTGCGTGGCCTATGGCCCCGGCTACCCCAGATTGTTCCAATAGAACTATTCTATAGATATTTCGACAAGACCGTTCCTAGGGGTAATCTTTCGCGGAGAATCGATTGCGCGGGTGCCCGGGTTCCAAATCTCAAGCGGAGCGGAGTTAAAGTGGATCTCTTGAAAAATGAAATTAGGGGCAAAAGTACCTTTTGCGTTCGAATATCGAGGATTTTGACAATGCCATCGTGTTCCTCGTGAAAAAATACATCGGATAAGGCCTTTGGGAAACGATATAAAAGATTACCTGTCGCGGGAGACTCGACCATAGGAAATTCGATTTTTGGCGTGCCGTGGCCTATGGCCCGGCTGCCCCAGATTGTCCCAATAGAACTATTCTATAGATATTTCGACAAGACCGTTTCTAGGGGTAATTTTTCGCGTAGAATCGATTGCGCGGGTGCCCGGGTTCCAAATCTCAAGGGGAGCGGAGTTAATGTGTCTTTTTTCGAAAAGGAAATTATGGGCAAAAGTATCTTTTGCGTTTGAATATCGAGGATTTCGACAATGCCATCGTGTTCCTCGTGAAAAAATACATCGGATAAGGCCTTTGGGAAACGCCATAAAAGATTACCTGTCGCGGGAGATTCGACCATAGGAAATTCGATTTTTGGCGTGCCGTGGCCAATGGCCCGGCTGCCCCAGATTGTCCCAATAGAACTATTCTATAGATATTTCGACAAGACCGTTCCTAGGGGTAATTTGTCGCGTAGAATCGATTGCGCGAGTGCCCGGGTTCCAAATCTCAAGGGGAGCGGAGTTAATGTGTCTTTTTTCGAAAAGGAAATTATGGGCAAAAGTACCTTTTGCGTTCGAATATCGAGGATTTAGACAATGCCATCGTGTTCCTCGTGAAAAAATACATCGGATAAGGCCTTTGGGAAACGATATAAAAGATTACCTGTCGCGGGAGACTCGACCATAGGAAATTCGATTTTTGGCGTGCCGTGGCCTATGGCCCGGCTGCCCCAGATTGTCCCAATAGAACTATTCTATAGATATTTACACAAGACCGTTTTTAGGGGTAATTTTTCGCGTAGAATCGATTGCGCGGGTGCCCGGGTTCCAAATCTCAAGGGGAGCGGAGTTAATGTGTCTTTTTTCGAAAAGGAAATTATGGGCAAAAGTACCTTTTGCGTTTGAATATCGAGGATTTCGACAATGCCATCGTGTTCCTCGTGAAAAAATACATCGGATAAGGCCTTTGGGAAACGCCATAAAAGATTACCTGTCGCGGGAGACTCGACCATAGGAAATTCGATTTTTGGCGTGCCGTGGCCTATGGCCCGGCTGCCCCAGATTGTCCCCATAGAACTATTCTATAGATATTTCGACAAGACCGTTTCTAGGGGTAATTTTTCGCGTAGAATCGATTGCGCGGGTGCCCGGGTTCCAAATCTCAAGGGAAGCGGAGTTAATGTGTCTTTTTTCGAAAAGGAAATTATGGGCAAAAGTACCTTTTGCGTTCGAATATCGAGGATTTCGACAATGCCATCGTGTTCCTCGTGAAAAAATACATCGGATAAGGCCTTTGGGAAACGCCATAAAAGATTACCTGTCGCGGGAGACTCGACCATAGGAAATTCGATTTTTGGCGTGCCGTGGCCTATGGCCCGGCTGCCCCAGATTGTCCCAATAGAACTATTCTATAGATATTTCGACAAGACCGTTTCTAGGGGTAATTTGTCGCGTAGAATCGATTGCGCGAGTGCCCGGGTTCCAAATCTCAAGGGGAGCGGAGTTAATGTGTCTTTTTTCGAAAAGGAAATTATGGGCAAAAGTACCTTTTGCGTTCGAATATCGAGGATTTAGACAATGCCATCGTGTTCCTCGTGAAAAAATACATCGGATAAGGCCTTTGGGAAACGATATAAAAGATTACCTGTCGCGGGAGACTCGACCATAGGAAATTCGATTTTTGGCGTGCCGTGGCCTATGGCCCGGCTGCCCCAGATTGTCCCAATAGAACTATTCTATAGATATTTCGACAAGACCGTTTCTAGGGGTAATTTTTCGCGTAGAATCGATTGCGCGGGTGCCCGGGTTCCAAATCTCAAGGGGAGCGGAGTTAATGTGTCTTTTTTCGAAAAGGAAATTATGGGCAAAAGTACCTTTTGCGTTCGAATATCGAGGATTTCGACAATGCCATCGTGTTCCTCGTGAAAAAATACATCGGATAAGGCCTTTGGGAAACGCCATAAAAGATTACCTGTCGCGGGAGACTCGACCATAGGAAATTCGATTTTTGGCGTGCCGTGGCCTATGGCCCGGCTGCCCCAGATTGTCCCAATAGAACTATTCTATAGATATTTCGACAAGACCGTTTCTTGGGTAATTTTTCGCGTAGAATCGATTGCGCGGGTGCCCGGGTTCCAAATCTCAAGGGGAGCGGAGTTAATGTGTCTTTTTTCGAAAAGGAAATTATGGGCAAAAGTACCTTTTGCGTTCGAATATCGAGGATTTAGACAATGCCATCGTGTTCCTCGTGAAAAAATACATCGGATAAGGCCTTTGGGAATCGCCATAAAAGATTACCTGTCGCGGGAGACTCGACCATAGGAAATTCGATTTTTGGCGTGCCGTGGCCTATGGCCCGGCTGCCCCAGATAGTCCCAATAGAACTATTCTATAAATATTTTGACAAGACCGTTTCTAGGGGTAATTTTTCGCGTAGAATCGATTGCGCGGGTGCCCGGGTTCCAAATCTCAAGGGGAGCGGAGTTAATGTGTCTTTTTTCGAAAAGGAAATTATGGGCAAAAGTACCTTTTGCGTTCGAATATCGAGGATTTCGACAATGCCATCGTGTTCCTCGTGAAAAAATACATCGGATAAGGCCTTTGGGAATCGCCATAAAAGATTACCTGTCGCGGGAGACTCGACCATAGGAAATTCGATATTTATCGTGCCGTGGCCTGTGGCCCCGGCAGCCCCAGATTGTCCCAATAGAACTATTCTATAGATATTTACACAAGACCGTTTCTAGGGGTAATTTTTCGCGTAGAATCGATTGCGCGGGTGCCCGGGTTCCAAATCTCAAGGGGAGCGGAGTTAATGTGTCTTTTTTCGAAAAGGAAATTATGGGCAAAAGTACCTTTTGCGTTTGAATATCGAGAATTTCGACAATGCCATCGTGTTCCTCGTGAAAAAATACATCGGATAAGGCCTTTGGGAAACGCCATAAAAGATTACCTGTCGCGGGAGACTCGACCATAGGAAATTCGATTTTTGGCGTGCCGTGGCCTATGGCCCGGCTACCCCAGATTGTCCCAATAGAACTATTCTATAGATATTTCGACAAGACCGTTTCTAGGGGTAATTTTTCGCGTAGAATCGATTGCGCGGGTGCCCGGGTTCCAAATCTCAAGGGGAGCGGAGTTAATGTGTCTTTTTTCGAAAAGGAAATTATGGGCAAAAGTACCTTTTGCGTTCGAATATCGAGGATTTTGACAATGCCATCGTGTTCCTCGTGAAAAAATACATCGGATATGGCCTTTGGGAAACGCCAAAAAAGATTACCCGTCGCGGGAGATTCGACCATATAAAATCCGATTTTTGGCGTTGCGTGGCCTATGGCCCCGGCTACCCCAGATTGTTCCAATAGAACTATTCTATAGATATTTCGACAAGACCGTTCCTAGGGGTAATCTTTCGCGGAGAATCGATTGCGCGGGTGCCCGGGTTCCAAATCTCAAGCGGAGCGGAGTTAAAGTGGATCTCTTGAAAAATGAAATTAGGGGCAAAAGTACCTTTTGCGTTCGAATATCGAGGATTTTGACAATGCCATCGTGTTCCTCGTGAAAAAATACATCGGATAAGGCCTTTGGGAAACGATATAAAAGATTACCTGTCGCGGGAGACTCGACCATAGGAAATTCGATTTTTGGCGTGCCGTGGCCTATGGCCCGGCTGCCCCAGATTGTCCCAATAGAACTATTCTATAGATATTTCGACAAGACCGTTTCTAGGGGTAATTTTTCGCGTAGAATCGATTGCGCGGGTGCCCGGGTTCCAAATCTCAAGGGGAGCGGAGTTAATGTGTCTTTTTTCGAAAAGGAAATTATGGGCAAAAGTACCTTTTGCGTTCGAATATCGAGGATTTCGACAATGCCATCGCGTTCCTCGTGAAAAAATACATCGGATAAGGCCTTTGGGAAACGATATAAAAGATTACCTGTCGCGGTAGACTCGACCATAGGAAATTCGATTTTTGGCGTGCCGTGGCCTATGGCCCGGCTGCCCCAGATTGTCCCAATAGAACTATTCTATAGATATTTCGACAAGACCGTT
The DNA here is from genome assembly GCA_949825005.1 of Gasteruption jaculator. NCBI lineage: Eukaryota > Metazoa > Arthropoda > Insecta > Hymenoptera > Gasteruptiidae > Gasteruption > Gasteruption jaculator. Next base: position 13,149,488 of record OX463768.1, on the reverse strand, counting down.
TCTAGGGGTAATTTTTCGCGTAGAATCGATTGCGCGGGTGCCCGGGTTCCAAATCTCAAGGGGAGCGGAGTTAATGTGTCTTTTTTCGAAAAGGAAATTATGGGCAAAAGTACCTTTTGCGTTCGAATATCGAGGATTTCGACAATGCCATCGTGTTCCTCGTGAAAAAATACATCGGATAAGGCCTTTGGGAATCGCCATAAAAGATTACCTGTCGCGGGAGACTCGACCATAGGAAATTCGATTTTTGGCGTGCCGTGGCCTATGGCCCGGCTGCCCCAGATTGTCCCAATAGAACTATTCTATAGATATTTCGACAAGACCGTTTCTAGGGGTAATTTTTCGCGTAGAATCGATTGCGCGGGTGCCCGGGTTCCAAATCTCAAGGGGAGCGGAGTTAATGTGTCTTTTTTCGAAAAGGAAATTATGGGCAAAAGTACCTTTTGCGTTCGAATATCGAGGATTTAGACAATGCCATCGTGTTCCTCGTGAAAAAATACATCGGATAAGGCCTTTGGGAATCGCCATAAAAGATTACCTGTCGCGGGAGACTCGACCATAGGAAATTCGATTTTTGGCGTGCCGTGGCCTATGGCCCGGCTGCCCCAGATAGTCCCAATAGAAGTATTCTATAAATATTTCGACAAGACCGTTTCTAGGGGTAATTTTTCGCGTAGAATCGATTGCGCGGGTGCCCGGGTTCCAAATCTCAAGGGGAGCGGAGATAATGTGTCTTTTTTCGAAAAGGAAATTATGGGCAAAAGTACCTTTTGCGTTCGAATATCGAGGATTTCGACAATGCCATCGTGTTCCTCGTGAAAAAATACATCGGATAAGGCCTTTGGGAAACGCCATAAAAGATTACCTGTCGCGGGAGACTCGACCATAGGAAATTCGATATTTATCGTGCCGTGGCCTGTGGCCCCGGCAGCCCCAGATTGTCCCAATAGAACTATTCTATAGATATTTACACAAGACCGTTTCTAGGGGTAATTTTTCGCGTAGAATCGATTGCGCGGGTGCCCGGGTTCCAAATCTCAAGGGGAGCGGAGTTAATGTGTCTTTTTTCGAAAAGGAAATTATGGGCAAAAGTACCTTTTGCGTTTGAATATCGAGGATTTCGACAATGCCATCGTGTTCCTCGTGAAAAAATACATCGGATAAGGCCTTTGGGAAACGATATAAAAGATTACCTGTCGCGGGAGACTCGACCATAGGAAATTCGATTTTTGGCGTGCCGTGGCCTATGGCCCGGCTGCCCCAGATTGTCCCAATAGAACTATTCTATAGATATTTCGACAAGACCGTTTCTAGGGGTAATTTGTCGCGTAGAATCGATTGCGCGAGTGCCCGGGTTCCAAATCTCAAGGGGAGCGGAGTTAATGTGTCTTTTTTCGAAAAGGAAATTATGGGCAAAAGTACCTTTTGCGTTCGAATATCGAGGATTTAGACAATGCCATCGTGTTCCTCGTGAAAAAATACATCGGATAAGGCCTTTGGGAAACGATATAAAAGATTACCTGTCGCGGGAGACTCGACCATAGGAAATTCGATTTTTGGCGTGCCGTGGCCTATGGCCCGGCTGCCCCAGATTGTCCCAATAGAACTATTCTATAGATATTTCGACAAGACCGTTTCTAGGGGTAATTTGTCTCGTAGAATCGATTGCGCGAGTGCCCGGGTTCCAAATCTCAAGGGGAGCGGAGTTAATGTGTCTTTTTTCGAAAAGGAAATTATGGGCAAAAGTACCTTTTGCGTTCGAATATCGAGGATTTAGACAATGCCATCGTGTTCCTCGTGAAAAAATACATCGGATAAGGCCTTTGGGAAACGATATAAAAGATTACCTGTCGCGGGAGACTCGACCATAGGAAATTCGATTTTTGGCGTGCCGTGGCCTATGGCCCGGCTGCCCCAGATTGTCCCAATAGAACTATTCTATAGATATTTCGACAAGACCGTTTCTAGGGGTAATTTTTCGCGTAGAATCGATTGCGCGGGTGCCCGGGTTCCAAATCTCAAGGGGAGCGGAGTTAATGTGTCTTTTTTCGAAAAGGAAATTATGGGCAAAAGTACCTTTTGCGTTCGAATATCGAGGATTTAGACAATGCCATCGTGTTCCTCGTGAAAAAATACATCGGATAAGGCCTTTGGGAAACGATATAAAAGATTACCTGTCGCGGGAGACTCGACCATAGGAAATTCGATTTTTGGCGTGCCGTGGCCTATGGCCCGGCTGCCCCAGATTGTCCCAATAGAACTATTCTATAGATATTTCGACAAGACCGTTTCTAGGGGTAATTTGTCGCGTAGAATCGATTGCGCGAGTGCCCGGGTTCCAAATCTCAAGGGGAGCGGAGTTAATGTGTCTTTTTTCGAAAAGGAAATTATGGGCAAAAGTACCTTTTGCGTTCGAATATCGAGGATTTAGACAATGCCATCGTGTTCCTCGTGAAAAAATACATCGGATAAGGCCTTTGGGAAACGATATAAAAGATTACCTGTCGCGGGAGACTCGACCATAGGAAATTCGATTTTTGGCGTGCCGTGGCCTATGGCCCGGCTGCCCCAGATTGTCCCAATAGAACTATTCTATAGATATTTACACAAGACCGTTTTTAGGGGTAATTTTTCGCGTAGAATCGATTGCGCGGGTGCCCGGGTTCCAAATCTCAAGGGGAGCGGAGTTAATGTGTCTTTTTTCGAAAAGGAAATTATGGGCAAAAGTACCTTTTGCGTTTGAATATCGAGGATTTCGACAATGCCATCGTGTTCCTCGTGAAAAAATACATCGGATAAGGCCTTTGGGAAACGCCATAAAAGATTACCTGTCGCGGGAGACTCGACCATAGGAAATTCGATTTTTGGCGTGCCGTGGCCTATGGCCCGGCTGCCCCAGATTGTCCCAATAGAACTATTCTATAGATATTTCGACAAGACCGTTTCTAGGGGTAATTTTTCGCGTAGAATCGATTGCGCGGGTGCCCGGGTTCCAAATCTCAAGGGGAGCGGAGTTAATGTGTCTTTTTTCGAAAAGGAAATTATGGGCAAAAGTACCTTTTGCGTTCGAATATCGAGGATTTAGACAATGCCATCGTGTTCCTCGTGAAAAAATACATCGGATAAGGCCTTTGGGAATCGCCATAAAAGATTACCTGTCGCGGGAGACTCGACCATAGGAAATTCGATTTTTGGCGTGCCGTGGCCTATGGCCCGGCTGCCCCAGATAGTCCCAATAGAAGTATTCTATAAATATTTCGACAAGACCGTTTCTAGGGGTAATTTTTCGCGTAGAATCGATTGCGCGGGTGCCCGGGTTCCAAATCTCAAGGGGAGCGGAGATAATGTGTCTTTTTTCGAAAAGGAAATTATGGGCAAAAGTACCTTTTGCGTTCGAATATCGAGGATTTCGACAATGCCATCGTGTTCCTCGTGAAAAAATACATCGGATAAGGCCTTTGGGAAACGCCATAAAAGATTACCTGTCGCGGGAGACTCGACCATAGGAAATTCGATATTTATCGTGCCGTGGCCTGTGGCCCCGGCAGCCCCAGATTGTCCCAATAGAACTATTCTATAAATATTTTGACAAGACCGTTTCTAGGGGTAATTTTTCGCGTAGAATCGATTGCGCGGGTGCCCGGGTTCCAAATCTCAAGGGGAGCGGAGTTAATGTGTCTTTTTTCGAAAAGGAAATTATGGGCAAAAGTACCTTTTGCGTTCGAATATCGAGGATTTCGACAATGCCATCGTGTTCCTCGTGAAAAAATACATCGGATAAGGCCTTTGGGAAACGCCATAAAAGATTACCTGTCGCGGGAGACTCGACCATAGGAAATTCGATATTTATCGTGCCGTGGCCTGTGGCCCCGGCAGCCCCAGATTGTCCCAATAGAACTATTCTATAGATATTTACACAAGACCGTTTCTAGGGGTAATTTTTCGCGTAGAATCGATTGCGCGGGTGCCCGGGTTCCAAATCTCAAGGGGAGCGGAGTTAATGTGTCTTTTTTCGAAAAGGAAATTATGGGCAAAAGTACCTTTTGCGTTCGAATATCGAGGATTTCGACAATGCCATCGTGTTCCTCGTGAAAAAATACATCGGATAAGGCCTTTGGGAAACGCCATAAAAGATTACCTGTCGCGGGAGACTCGACCATAGGAAATTCGATTTTTGGCGTGCCGTGGCCTATGGCCCGGCTGCCCCAGATTGTCCCAATAGAACTATTCTATAGATATTTCGACAAGACCGTTTCTTGGGTAATTTTTCGCGTAGAATCGATTGCGCGGGTGCCCGGGTTCCAAATCTCAAGGGGAGCGGAGTTAATGTGTCTTTTTTCGAAAAGGAAATTATGGGCAAAAGTACCTTTTGCGTTCGAATATCGAGGATTTAGACAATGCCATCGTGTTCCTCGTGAAAAAATACATCGGATAAGGCCTTTGGGAATCGCCATAAAAGATTACCTGTCGCGGGAGACTCGACCATAGGAAATTCGATTTTTGGCGTGCCGTGGCCTATGGCCCGGCTGCCCCAGATAGTCCCAATAGAACTATTCTATAAATATTTTGACAAGACCGTTTCTAGGGGTAATTTTTCGCGTAGAATCGATTGCGCGGGTGCCCGGGTTCCAAATCTCAAGGGGAGCGGAGTTAATGTGTCTTTTTTCGAAAAGGAAATTATGGGCAAAAGTACCTTTTGCGTTCGAATATCGAGGATTTCGACAATGCCATCGTGTTCCTCGTGAAAAAATACATCGGATAAGGCCTTTGGGAAACGCCATAAAAGATTACCTGTCGCGGGAGACTCGACCATAGGAAATTCGATTTTTGGCGTGCCGTGGCCTATGGCCCGGCTGCCCCAGATTGTCCCAATAGAACTATTCTATAGATATTTCGACAAGACCGTTTCTAGGGGTAATTTTTCGCGTAGAATCGATTGCGCGGGTGCCCGGGTTCCAAATCTCAAGGGGAGCGGAGTTAATGTGTCTTTTTTCGAAAAGGAAATTATGGGCAAAAGTACCTTTTGCGTTCGAATATCGAGGATTTCGACAATGCCATCGTGTTCCTCGTGAAAAAATACATCGGATAAGGCCTTTGGGAAACGCCATAAAAGATTACCTGTCGCGGGAGACTCGACCATAGGAAATTCGATTTTTGGCGTGCCGTGGCCAATGGCCCGGCTGCCCCAGATTGTCCCAATAGAACTATTCTATAGATATTTCGACAAGACCGTTCCTAGGGGTAATTTGTCGCGTAGAATCGATTGCGCGAGTGCCCGGGTTCCAAATCTCAAGGGGAGCGGAGTTAATGTGTCTTTTTTCGAAAAGGAAATTATGGGCAAAAGTACCTTTTGCGTTCGAATATCGAGGATTTAGACAATGCCATCGTGTTCCTCGTGAAAAAATACATCGGATAAGGCCTTTGGGAAACGATATAAAAGATTACCTGTCGCGGGAGACTCGACCATAGGAAATTCGATTTTTGGCGTGCCGTGGCCTATGGCCCGGCTGCCCCAGATTGTCCCAATAGAACTATTCTATAGATATTTCGACAAGACCGTTTCTAGGGGTAATTTTTCGCGTAGAATCGATTGCGCGGGTGCCCGGGTTCCAAATCTCAAGGGGAGCGGAGTTAATGTGTCTTTTTTCGAAAAGGAAATTATGGGCAAAAGTACCTTTTGCGTTCGAATATCGAGGATTTCGACAATGCCATCGTGTTCCTCGTGAAAAAATACATCGGATAAGGCCTTTGGGAAACGCCATAAAAGATTACCTGTCGCGGGAGACTCGACCATAGGAAATTCGATTTTTGGCGTGCCGTGGCCTATGGCCCGGCTGCCCCAGATTGTCCCAATAGAACTATTCTATAGATATTTACACAAGACCGTTTCTAGGGGTAATTTTTCGCGTAGAATCGATTGCGCGGGTGCCCGGGTTCCAAATCTCAAGGGGAGCGGAGTTAATGTGTCTTTTTTCGAAAAGGAAATTATGGGCAAAAGTACCTTTTGCGTTTGAATATCGAGAATTTCGACAATGCCATCGTGTTCCTCGTGAAAAAATACATCGGATAAGGCCTTTGGGAAACGCCATAAAAGATTACCTGTCGCGGGAGACTCGACCATAGGAAATTCGATTTTTGGCGTGCCGTGGCCTATGGCCCGGCTACCCCAGATTGTCCCAATAGAACTATTCTATAGATATTTCGACAAGACCGTTTCTAGGGGTAATTTTTCGCGTAGAATCGATTGCGCGGGTGCCCGGGTTCCAAATCTCAAGGGGAGCGGAGTTAATGTGTCTTTTTTCGAAAAGGAAATTATGGGCAAAAGTACCTTTTGCGTTCGAATATCGAGGATTTTGACAATGCCATCGTGTTCCTCGTGAAAAAATACATCGGATATGGCCTTTGGGAAACGCCAAAAAAGATTACCCGTCGCGGGAGATTCGACCATATAAAATCCGATTTTTGGCGTTGCGTGGCCTATGGCCCCGGCTACCCCAGATTGTTCCAATAGAACTATTCTATAGATATTTCGACAAGACCGTTCCTAGGGGTAATCTTTCGCGGAGAATCGATTGCGCGGGTGCCCGGGTTCCAAATCTCAAGCGGAGCGGAGTTAAAGTGGATCTCTTGAAAAATGAAATTAGGGGCAAAAGTACCTTTTGCGTTCGAATATCGAGGATTTTGACAATGCCATCGTGTTCCTCGTGAAAAAATACATCGGATAAGGCCTTTGGGAAACGATATAAAAGATTACCTGTCGCGGGAGACTCGACCATAGGAAATTCGATTTTTGGCGTGCCGTGGCCTATGGCCCGGCTGCCCCAGATTGTCCCAATAGAACTATTCTATAGATATTTCGACAAGACCGTTTCTAGGGGTAATTTTTCGCGTAGAATCGATTGCGCGGGTGCCCGGGTTCCAAATCTCAAGGGGAGCGGAGTTAATGTGTCTTTTTTCGAAAAGGAAATTATGGGCAAAAGTACCTTTTGCGTTCGAATATCGAGGATTTCGACAATGCCATCGCGTTCCTCGTGAAAAAATACATCGGATAAGGCCTTTGGGAAACGATATAAAAGATTACCTGTCGCGGTAGACTCGACCATAGGAAATTCGATTTTTGGCGTGCCGTGGCCTATGGCCCGGCTGCCCCAGATTGTCCCAATAGAACTATTCTATAGATATTTCGACAAGACCGTTTCTAGGGGTAATTTTTCGCGTAGAATCGATTGCGCGGGTGCCCGGGTTCCAAATCTCAAGGGGAGCGGAGTTAATGTGTCTTTTTTCGAAAAGGAAATTATGGGCAAAAGTACCTTTTGCGTTCGAATATCGAGGATTTCGACAATGCCATCGTGTTCCTCGTGAAAAAATACATCGGATAAGGCCTTTGGGAATCGCCATAAAAGATTACCTGTCGCGGGAGACTCGACCATAGGAAATTCGATTTTTGGCGTGCCGTGGCCTATGGCCCGGCTGCCCCAGATTGTCCCAATAGAACTATTCTATAGATATTTCGACAAGACCGTTTCTAGGGGTAATTTGTCTCGTAGAATCGATTGCGCGAGTGCCCGGGTTCCAAATCTCAAGGGGAGCGGAGTTAATGTGTCTTTTTTCGAAAAGGAAATTATGGGCAAAAGTACCTTTTGCGTTCGAATATCGAGGATTTAGACAATGCCATCGTGTTCCTCGTGAAAAAATACATCGGATAAGGCCTTTGGGAAACGATATAAAAGATTACCTGTCGCGGGAGACTCGACCATAGGAAATTCGATTTTTGGCGTGCCGTGGCCTATGGCCCGGCTGCCCCAGATTGTCCCAATAGAACTATTCTATAGATATTTCGACAAGACCGTTTCTAGGGGTAATTTTTCGCGTAGAATCGATTGCGCGGGTGCCCGGGTTCCAAATCTCAAGGGGAGCGGAGTTAATGTGTCTTTTTTCGAAAAGGAAATTATGGGCAAAAGTACCTTTTGCGTTCGAATATCGAGGATTTAGACAATGCCATCGTGTTCCTCGTGAAAAAATACATCGGATAAGGCCTTTGGGAAACGATATAAAAGATTACCTGTCGCGGGAGACTCGACCATAGGAAATTCGATTTTTGGCGTGCCGTGGCCTATGGCCCGGCTGCCCCAGATTGTCCCAATAGAACTATTCTATAGATATTTCGACAAGACCGTTTCTAGGGGTAATTTGTCGCGTAGAATCGATTGCGCGAGTGCCCGGGTTCCAAATCTCAAGGGGAGCGGAGTTAATGTGTCTTTTTTCGAAAAGGAAATTATGGGCAAAAGTACCTTTTGCGTTCGAATATCGAGGATTTAGACAATGCCATCGTGTTCCTCGTGAAAAAATACATCGGATAAGGCCTTTGGGAAACGATATAAAAGATTACCTGTCGCGGGAGACTCGACCATAGGAAATTCGATTTTTGGCGTGCCGTGGCCTATGGCCCGGCTGCCCCAGATTGTCCCAATAGAACTATTCTATAGATATTTACACAAGACCGTTTTTAGGGGTAATTTTTCGCGTAGAATCGATTGCGCGGGTGCCCGGGTTCCAAATCTCAAGGGGAGCGGAGTTAATGTGTCTTTTTTCGAAAAGGAAATTATGGGCAAAAGTACCTTTTGCGTTTGAATATCGAGGATTTCGACAATGCCATCGTGTTCCTCGTGAAAAAATACATCGGATAAGGCCTTTGGGAAACGCCATAAAAGATTACCTGTCGCGGGAGACTCGACCATAGGAAATTCGATTTTTGGCGTGCCGTGGCCTATGGCCCGGCTGCCCCAGATTGTCCCAATAGAACTATTCTATAGATATTTCGACAAGACCGTTTCTAGGGGTAATTTTTCGCGTAGAATCGATTGCGCGGGTGCCCGGGTTCCAAATCTCAAGGGGAGCGGAGTTAATGTGTCTTTTTTCGAAAAGGAAATTATGGGCAAAAGTACCTTTTGCGTTCGAATATCGAGGATTTAGACAATGCCATCGTGTTCCTCGTGAAAAAATACATCGGATAAGGCCTTTGGGAATCGCCATAAAAGATTACCTGTCGCGGGAGACTCGACCATAGGAAATTCGATTTTTGGCGTGCCGTGGCCTATGGCCCGGCTGCCCCAGATAGTCCCAATAGAAGTATTCTATAAATATTTCGACAAGACCGTTTCTAGGGGTAATTTTTCGCGTAGAATCGATTGCGCGGGTGCCCGGGTTCCAAATCTCAAGGGGAGCGGAGATAATGTGTCTTTTTTCGAAAAGGAAATTATGGGCAAAAGTACCTTTTGCGTTCGAATATCGAGGATTTCGACAATGCCATCGTGTTCCTCGTGAAAAAATACATCGGATAAGGCCTTTGGGAAACGCCATAAAAGATTACCTGTCGCGGGAGACTCGACCATAGGAAATTCGATATTTATCGTGCCGTGGCCTGTGGCCCCGGCAGCCCCAGATTGTCCCAATAGAACTATTCTATAGATATTTACACAAGACCGTTTCTAGGGGTAATTTTTCGCGTAGAATCGATTGCGCGGGTGCCCGGGTTCCAAATCTCAAGGGGAGCGGAGTTAATGTGTCTTTTTTCGAAAAGGAAATTATGGGCAAAAGTACCTTTTGCGTTTGAATATCGAGGATTTCGACAATGCCATCGTGTTCCTCGTGAAAAAATACATCGGATAAGGCCTTTGGGAAACGATATAAAAGATTACCTGTCGCGGGAGACTCGACCATAGGAAATTCGATTTTTGGCGTGCCGTGGCCTATGGCCCGGCTGCCCCAGATTGTCCCAATAGAACTATTCTATAGATATTTCGACAAGACCGTTTCTAGGGGTAATTTGTCGCGTAGAATCGATTGCGCGAGTGCCCGGGTTCCAAATCTCAAGGGGAGCGGAGTTAATGTGTCTTTTTTCGAAAAGGAAATTATGGGCAAAAGTACCTTTTGCGTTCGAATATCGAGGATTTAGACAATGCCATCGTGTTCCTCGTGAAAAAATACATCGGATAAGGCCTTTGGGAAACGATATAAAAGATTACCTGTCGCGGGAGACTCGACCATAGGAAATTCGATTTTTGGCGTGCCGTGGCCTATGGCCCGGCTGCCCCAGATTGTCCCAATAGAACTATTCTATAGATATTTCGACAAGACCGTTTCTAGGGGTAATTTGTCTCGTAGAATCGATTGCGCGAGTGCCCGGGTTCCAAATCTCAAGGGGAGCGGAGTTAATGTGTCTTTTTTCGAAAAGGAAATTATGGGCAAAAGTACCTTTTGCGTTCGAATATCGAGGATTTAGACAATGCCATCGTGTTCCTCGTGAAAAAATACATCGGATAAGGCCTTTGGGAAACGATATAAAAGATTACCTGTCGCGGGAGACTCGACCATAGGAAATTCGATTTTTGGCGTGCCGTGGCCTATGGCCCGGCTGCCCCAGATTGTCCCAATAGAACTATTCTATAGATATTTCGACAAGACCGTTTCTAGGGGTAATTTTTCGCGTAGAATCGATTGCGCGGGTGCCCGGGTTCCAAATCTCAAGGGGAGCGGAGTTAATGTGTCTTTTTTCGAAAAGGAAATTATGGGCAAAAGTACCTTTTGCGTTCGAATATCGAGGATTTAGACAATGCCATCGTGTTCCTCGTGAAAAAATACATCGGATAAGGCCTTTGGGAAACGATATAAAAGATTACCTGTCGCGGGAGACTCGACCATAGGAAATTCGATTTTTGGCGTGCCGTGGCCTATGGCCCGGCTGCCCCAGATTGTCCCAATAGAACTATTCTATAGATATTTCGACAAGACCGTTTCTAGGGGTAATTTGTCGCGTAGAATCGATTGCGCGAGTGCCCGGGTTCCAAATCTCAAGGGGAGCGGAGTTAATGTGTCTTTTTTCGAAAAGGAAATTATGGGCAAAAGTACCTTTTGCGTTCGAATATCGAGGATTTAGACAATGCCATCGTGTTCCTCGTGAAAAAATACATCGGATAAGGCCTTTGGGAAACGATATAAAAGATTACCTGTCGCGGGAGACTCGACCATAGGAAATTCGATTTTTGGCGTGCCGTGGCCTATGGCCCGGCTGCCCCAGATTGTCCCAATAGAACTATTCTATAGATATTTACACAAGACCGTTTTTAGGGGTAATTTTTCGCGTAGAATCGATTGCGCGGGTGCCCGGGTTCCAAATCTCAAGGGGAGCGGAGTTAATGTGTCTTTTTTCGAAAAGGAAATTATGGGCAAAAGTACCTTTTGCGTTTGAATATCGAGGATTTCGACAATGCCATCGTGTTCCTCGTGAAAAAATACATCGGATAAGGCCTTTGGGAAACGCCATAAAAGATTACCTGTCGCGGGAGACTCGACCATAGGAAATTCGATTTTTGGCGTGCCGTGGCCTATGGCCCGGCTGCCCCAGATTGTCCCAATAGAACTATTCTATAGATATTTCGACAAGACCGTTTCTAGGGGTAATTTTTCGCGTAGAATCGATTGCGCGGGTGCCCGGGTTCCAAATCTCAAGGGGAGCGGAGATAATGTGTCTTTTTTCGAAAAGGAAATTATGGGCAAAAGTACCTTTTGCGTTCGAATATCGAGGATTTCGACAATGCCATCGTGTTCCTCGTGAAAAAATACATCGGATAAGGCCTTTGGGAAACGCCATAAAAGATTACCTGTCGCGGGAGACTCGACCATAGGAAATTCGATATTTATCGTGCCGTGGCCTGTGGCCCCGGCAGCCCCAGATTGTCCCAATAGAACTATTCTATAGATATTTACACAAGACCGTTTCTAGGGGTAATTTTTCGCGTAGAATCGATTGCGCGGGTGCCCGGGTTCCAAATCTCAAGGGGAGCGGAGTTAATGTGTCTTTTTTCGAAAAGGAAATTATGGGCAAAAGTACCTTTTGCGTTTGAATATCGAGGATTTCGACAATGCCATCGTGTTCCTCGTGAAAAAATACATCGGATAAGGCCTTTGGGAAACGATATAAAAGATTACCTGTCGCGGGAGACTCGACCATAGGAAATTCGATTTTTGGCGTGCCGTGGCCTATGGCCCGGATGCCCCAGATTGTCCCAATAGAACTATTCTATAGATATTTCGACAAGACCGTTTCTAGGGGTAATTTGTCGCGTAGAATCGATTGCGCGAGTGCCCGGGTTCCAAATCTCAAGGGGAGCGGAGTTAATGTGTCTTTTTTCGAAAAGGAAATTATGGGCAAAAGTACCTTTTGCGTTCGAATATCGAGGATTTAGACAATGCCATCGTGTTCCTCGTGAAAAAATACATCGGATAAGGCCTTTGGGAAACGATATAAAAGATTACCTGTCGCGGGAGACTCGACCATAGGAAATTCGATTTTTGGCGTGCCGTGGCCTATGGCCCGGCTGCCCCAGATTGTCCCAATAGAACTATTCTATAGATATTTCGACAAGACCGTTTCTAGGGGTAATTTGTCTCGTAGAATCGATTGCGCGAGTGCCCGGGTTCCAAATCTCAAGGGGAGCGGAGTTAATGTGTCTTTTTTCGAAAAGGAAATTATGGGCAAAAGTACCTTTTGCGTTCGAATATCGAGGATTTAGACAATGCCATCGTGTTCCTCGTGAAAAAATACATCGGATAAGGCCTTTGGGAAACGATATAAAAGATTACCTGTCGCGGGAGACTCGACCATAGGAAATTCGATTTTTGGCGTGCCGTGGCCTATGGCCCGGCTGCCCCAGATTGTCCCAATAGAACTATTCTATAGATATTTCGACAAGACCGTTTCTAGGGGTAATTTTTCGCGTAGAATCGATTGCGCGGGTGCCCGGGTTCCAAATCTCAAGGGGAGCGGAGTTAATGTGTCTTTTTTCGAAAAGGAAATTATGGGCAAAAGTACCTTTTGCGTTCGAATATCGAGGATTTAGACAATGCCATCGTGTTCCTCGTGAAAAAATACATCGGATAAGGCCTTTGGGAAACGATATAAAAGATTACCTGTCGCGGGAGACTCGACCATAGGAAATTCGATTTTTGGCGTGCCGTGGCCTATGGCCCGGCTGCCCCAGATTGTCCCAATAGAACTATTCTATAGATATTTCGACAAGACCGTTTCTAGGGGTAATTTGTCGCGTAGAATCGATTGCGCGAGTGCCCGGGTTCCAAATCTCAAGGGGAGCGGAGTTAATGTGTCTTTTTTCGAAAAGGAAATTATGGGCAAAAGTACCTTTTGCGTTCGAATATCGAGGATTTAGACAATGCCATCGTGTTCCTCGTGAAAAAATACATCGGATAAGGCCTTTGGGAAACGATATAAAAGATTACCTGTCGCGGGAGACTCGACCATAGGAAATTCGATTTTTGGCGTGCCGTGGCCTATGGCCCGGCTGCCCCAGATTGTCCCAATAGAACTATTCTATAGATATTTACACAAGACCGTTTTTAGGGGTAATTTTTCGCGTAGAATCGATTGCGCGGGTGCCCGGGTTCCAAATCTCAAGGGGAGCGGAGTTAATGTGTCTTTTTTCGAAAAGGAAATTATGGGCAAAAGTACCTTTTGCGTTTGAATATCGAGGATTTCGACAATGCCATCGTGTTCCTCGTGAAAAAATACATCGGATAAGGCCTTTGGGAAACGCCATAAAAGATTACCTGTCGCGGGAGACTCGACCATAGGAAATTCGATTTTTGGCGTGCCGTGGCCTATGGCCCGGCTGCCCCAGATTGTCCCCATAGAACTATTCTATAGATATTTCGACAAGACCGTTTCTAGGGGTAATTTTTCGCGTAGAATCGATTGCGCGGGTGCCCGGGTTCCAAATCTCAAGGGAAGCGGAGTTAATGTGTCTTTTTTCGAAAAGGAAATTATGGGCAAAAGTACCTTTTGCGTTCGAATATCGAGGATTTCGACAATGCCATCGTGTTCCTCGTGAAAAAATACATCGGATAAGGCCTTTGGGAAACGCCATAAAAGATTACCTGTCGCGGGAGACTCGACCATAGGAAATTCGATTTTTGGCGTGCCGTGGCCTATGGCCCGGCTGCCCCAGATTGTCCCAATAGAACTATTCTACAGATATTTCGACAAGACCGTTTCTAGGGGTAATTTGTCGCGTAGAATCGATTGCGCGAGTGCCCGGGTTCCAAATCTCAAGGGGAGCGGAGTTAATGTGTCTTTTTTCGAAAAGGAAATTATGGGCAAAAGTACCTTTTGCGTTCGAATATCGAGGATTTAGACAATGCCATCGTGTTCCTCGTGAAAAAATACATCGGATAAGGCCTTTGGGAAACGATATAAAAGATTACCTGTCGCGGGAGACTCGACCATAGGAAATTCGATTTTTGGCGTGCCGTGGCCTATGGCCCGGCTGCCCCAGATTGTCCCAATAGAACTATTCTATAGATATTTTGACAAGACCGTTTCTAGGGGTAATTTTTCGCGTAGAATCGATTGCGCGGGTGCCCGGGTTCCAAATCTCAAGGGGAGCGGAGTTAATGTGTCTTTTTTCGAAAAGGAAATTATGGGCAAAAGTACCTTTTGCGTTCGAATATCGAGGATTTCGACAATGCCATCGTGTTCCTCGTGAAAAAATACATCGGATAAGGCCTTTGGGAAACGCCATAAAAGATTACCTGTCGCGGGAGACTCGACCATAGGAAATTCGATTTTTGGCGTGCCGTGGCCTATGGCCCGGCTGCCCCAGATTGTCCCAATAGAACTATTCTATAGATATTTCGACAAGACCGTTTCTTGGATAATTTTTCGCGTAGAATCGATTGCGCGGGTGCCCGGGTTCCAAATCTCAAGGGGAGCGGAGTTAATGTGTCTTTTTTCGAAAAGGAAATTATGGGCAAAAGTACCTTTTGCGTTCGAATATCGAGGATTTAGACAATGCCATCGTGTTCCTCGTGAAAAAATACATCGGATAAGGCCTTTGGGAATCGCCATAAAAGATTACCTGTCGCGGGAGACTCGACCATAGGAAATTCGATTTTTGGCGTGCCGTGGCCTATGGCCCGGCTGCCCCAGATAGTCCCAATAGAACTATTCTATAAATATTTTGACAAGACCGTTTCTAGGGGTAATTTTTCGCGTAGAATCGATTGCGCGGGTGCCCGGGTTCCAAATCTCAAGGGGAGCGGAGTTAATGTGTCTTTTTTCGAAAAGGAAATTATGGGCAAAAGTACCTTTTGCGTTCGAATATCGAGGATTTCGACAATGCCATCGTGTTCCTCGTGAAAAAATACATCGGATAAGGCCTTTGGGAAACGCCATAAAAGATTACCTGTCGCGGGAGACTCGACCATAGGAAATTCGATTTTTGTCGTGCCGTGGCCTATGGCCCGGCTGCCCCAGATTGTCCCAATAGAACTATTCTATAGATATTTCGACAAGACCGTTTCTAGGGGTAATTTTTCGCGTAGAATCGATTGCGCGGGTGCCCGGGTTCCAAATCTCAAGGGGAGCGGAGTTAATGTGTCTTTTTTCGAAAAGGAAATTATGGGCAAAAGTACCTTTTGCGTTCGAATATCGAGGATTTCGACAATGCCATCGTGTTCCTCGTGAAAAAATACATCGGATAAGGCCTTTGGGAAACGCCATAAAAGATTACCTGTCGCGGGAGACTCGACCATAGGAAATTCGATTTTTGGCGTGCCGTGGCCAATGGCCCGGCTGCCCCAGATTGTCCCAATAGAACTATTCTATAGATATTTCGACAAGACCGTTCCTAGGGGTAATTTGTCGCGTAGAATCGATTGCGCGAGTGCCCGGGTTCCAAATCTCAAGGGGAGCGGAGTTAATGTGTCTTTTTTCGAAAAGGAAATTATGGGCAAAAGTACCTTTTGCGTTCGAATATCGAGGATTTAGACAATGCCATCGTGTTCCTCGTGAAAAAATACATCGGATAAGGCCTTTGGGAAACGATATAAAAGATTACCTGTCGCGGGAGACTCGACCATAGGAAATTCGATTTTTGGCGTGCCGTGGCCTATGGCCCGGCTGCCCCAGATTGTCCCAATAGAACTATTCTATAGATATTTCGACAAGACCGTTTCTAGGGGTAATTTTTCGCGTAGAATCGATTGCGCGGGTGCCCGGGTTCCAAATCTCAAGGGGAGCGGAGTTAATGTGTCTTTTTTCGAAAAGGAAATTATGGGCAAAAGTACCTTTTGCGTTCGAATATCGAGGATTTAGACAATGCCATCGTGTTCCTCGTGAAAAAATACATCGGATAAGGCCTTTGGGAATCGCCATAAAAGATTACCTGTCGCGGGAGACTCGACCATAGGAAATTCGATTTTTGGCGTGCCGTGGCCTATGGCCCGGCTGCCCCAGATAGTCCCAATAGAACTATTCTATAAATATTTTGACAAGACCGTTTCTAGGGGTAATTTTTCGCGTAGAATCGATTGCGCGGGTGCCCGGGTTCCAAATCTCAAGGGGAGCGGAGTTAATGTGTCTTTTTTCGAAAAGGAAATTATGGGCAAAAGTACCTTTTGCGTTCGAATATCGAGGATTTCGACAATGCCATCGTGTTCCTCGTGAAAAAATACATCGGATAAGGCCTTTGGGAAACGCCATAAAAGATTACCTGTCGCGGGAGACTCGACCATAGGAAATTCGATTTTTGTCGTGCCGTGGCCTATGGCCCGGCTGCCCCAGATTGTCCCAATAGAACTATTCTATAGATATTTCGACAAGACCGTTTCTAGGGGTAATTTTTCGCGTAGAATCGATTGCGCGGGTGCCCGGGTTCCAAATCTCAAGGGGAGCGGAGTTAATGTGTCTTTTTTCGAAAAGGAAATTATGGGCAAAAGTACCTTTTGCGTTCGAATATCGAGGATTTCGACAATGCCATCGTGTTCCTCGTGAAAAAATACATCGGATAAGGCCTTTAGGAAACGCCATAAAAGATTACCTGTCGCGGGAGACTCGACCATAGGAAATTCGATTTTTGGCGTGCCGTGGCCAATGGCCCGGCTGCCCCAGATTGTCCCAATAGAACTATTCTATAGATATTTCGACAAGACCGTTCCTAGGGGTAATTTGTCGCGTAGAATCGATTGCGCGAGTGCCCGGGTTCCAAATCTCAAGGGGAGCGGAGTTAATGTGTCTTTTTTCGAAAAGGAAATTATGGGCAAAAGTACCTTTTGCGTTCGAATATCGAGGATTTAGACAATGCCATCGTGTTCCTCGTGAAAAAATACATCGGATAAGGCCTTTGGGAAACGATATAAAAGATTACCTGTCGCGGGAGACTCGACCATAGGAAATTCGATTTTTGGCGTGCCGTGGCCTATGGCCCGGCTGCCCCAGATTGTCCCAATAGAACTATTCTATAGATATTTCGACAAGACCGTTTCTAGGGGTAATTTTTCGCGTAGAATCGATTGCGCGGGTGCCCGGGTTCCAAATCTCAAGGGGAGCGGAGTTAATGTGTCTTTTTTCGAAAAGGAAATTATGGGCAAAAGTACCTTTTGCGTTCGAATATCGAGGATTTCGACAATGCCATCGTGTTCCTCGTGAAAAAATACATCGGATAAGGCCTTTGGGAAACGCCATAAAAGATTACCTGTCGCGGGAGACTCGACCATAGGAAATTCGATTTTTGGCGTGCCGTGGCCTATGGCCCGGCTGCCCCAGATTGTCCCAATAGAACTATTCTATAGATATTTCGACAAGACCGTTTCTAGAGGTAATTTGTCGCGTAGAATCGATTGCGCGAGTGCCCGGGTTCCAAATCTCAAGGGGAGCGGAGTTAATGTGTCTTTTTTCGAAAAGGAAATTATGGGCAAAAGTACCTTTTGCGTTCGAATATCGAGGATTTAGACAATGCCATCGTGTTCCTCGTGAAAAAATACATCGGATAAGGCCTTTGGGAAACGATATAAAAGATTACCTGTCGCGGGAGACTCGACCATAGGAAATTCGATTTTTGGCGTGCCGTGGCCTATGGCCCGGCTGCCCCAGATTGTCCCAATAGAACTGTTTTATAGATATTTCGACAAGACCGTTTCTAGGGGTAATTTGTCGCGTAGAATCGATTGCGCGAGTGCCCGGGTTCCAAATCTCAAGGGGAGCGGAGTTAATGTGTCTTTTTTCGAAAAGGAAATTATGGGCAAAAGTACCTTTTGCGTTCGAATATCGAGGATTTAGACAATGCCATCGTGTTCCTCGTGAAAAAATACATCGGATAAGGCCTTTGGGAAACGATATAAAAGATTACCTGTCGCGGGAGACTCGACCATAGGAAATTCGATTTTTGGCGTGCCGTGGCCTATGGCCCGGCTGCCCCAGATTGTCCCAATAGAACTATTCTATAGATATTTTGACAAGACCGTTTCTAGGGGTAATTTTTCGCGTAGAATCGATTGCGCGGGTGCCCGGGTTCCAAATCTCAAGGGGAGCGGAGTTAATGTGTCTTTTTTCGAAAAGGAAATTATGGGCAAAAGTACCTTTTGCGTTCGAATATCGAGGATTTCGACAATGCCATCGTGTTCCTCGTGAAAAAATACATCGGATAAGGCCTTTGGGAAACGCCATAAAAGATTACCTGTCGCGGGAGACTCGACCATAGGAAATTCGATTTTTGGCGTGCCGTGGCCTATGGCCCGGCTGCCCCAGATTGTCCCAATAGAACTATTCTATAGATATTTCGACAAGACCGTTTCTTGGATAATTTTTCGCGTAGAATCGATTGCGCGGGTGCCCGGGTTCCAAATCTCAAGGGGAGCGGAGTTAATGTGTCTTTTTTCGAAAAGGAAATTATGGGCAAAAGTACCTTTTGCGTTCGAATATCGAGGATTTAGACAATGCCATCGTGTTCCTCGTGAAAAAATACATCGGATAAGGCCTTTGGGAATCGCCATAAAAGATTACCTGTCGCGGGAGACTCGACCATAGGAAATTCGATTTTTGGCGTGCCGTGGCCTATGGCCCGGCTGCCCCAGATAGTCCCAATAGAACTATTCTATAAATATTTTGACAAGACCGTTTCTAGGGGTAATTTTTCGCGTAGAATCGATTGCGCGGGTGCCCGGGTTCCAAATCTCAAGGGGAGCGGAGTTAATGTGTCTTTTTTCGAAAAGGAAATTATGGGCAAAAGTACCTTTTGCGTTCGAATATCGAGGATTTCGACAATGCCATCGTGTTCCTCGTGAAAAAATACATCGGATAAGGCCTTTGGGAAACGCCATAAAAGATTACCTGTCGCGGGAGACTCGACCATAGGAAATTCGATTTTTGTCGTGCCGTGGCCTATGGCCCGGCTGCCCCAGATTGTCCCAATAGAACTATTCTATAGATATTTCGACAAGACCGTTTCTAGGGGTAATTTTTCGCGTAGAATCGATTGCGCGGGTGCCCGGGTTCCAAATCTCAAGGGGAGCGGAGTTAATGTGTCTTTTTTCGAAAAGGAAATTATGGGCAAAAGTACCTTTTGCGTTCGAATATCGAGGATTTCGACAATGCCATCGTGTTCCTCGTGAAAAAATACATCGGATAAGGCCTTTGGGAAACGCCATAAAAGATTACCTGTCGCGGGAGACTCGACCATAGGAAATTCGATTTTTGGCGTGCCGTGGCCAATGGCCCGGCTGCCCCAGATTGTCCCAATAGAACTATTCTATAGATATTTCGACAAGACCGTTCCTAGGGGTAATTTGTCGCGTAGAATCGATTGCGCGAGTGCCCGGGTTCCAAATCTCAAGGGGAGCGGAGTTAATGTGTCTTTTTTCGAAAAGGAAATTATGGGCAAAAGTACCTTTTGCGTTCGAATATCGAGGATTTAGACAATGCCATCGTGTTCCTCGTGAAAAAATACATCGGATAAGGCCTTTGGGAAACGATATAAAAGATTACCTGTCGCGGGAGACTCGACCATAGGAAATTCGATTTTTGGCGTGCCGTGGCCTATGGCCCGGCTGCCCCAGATTGTCCCAATAGAACTATTCTATAGATATTTCGACAAGACCGTTTCTAGGGGTAATTTTTCGCGTAGAATCGATTGCGCGGGTGCCCGGGTTCCAAATCTCAAGGGGAGCGGAGTTAATGTGTCTTTTTTCGAAAAGGAAATTATGGGCAAAAGTACCTTTTGCGTTCGAATATCGAGGATTTAGACAATGCCATCGTGTTCCTCGTGAAAAAATACATCGGATAAGGCCTTTGGGAATCGCCATAAAAGATTACCTGTCGCGGGAGACTCGACCATAGGAAATTCGATTTTTGGCGTGCCGTGGCCTATGGCCCGGCTGCCCCAGATAGTCCCAATAGAACTATTCTATAAATATTTTGACAAGACCGTTTCTAGGGGTAATTTTTCGCGTAGAATCGATTGCGCGGGTGCCCGGGTTCCAAATCTCAAGGGGAGCGGAGTTAATGTGTCTTTTTCGAAAAGGAAATTATGGGCAAAAGTACCTTTTGCGTTCGAATATCGAGGATTTCGACAATGCCATCGTGTTCCTCGTGAAAAAATACATCGGATAAGGCCTTTGGGAAACGCCATAAAAGATTACCTGTCGCGGGAGACTCGACCATAGGAAATTCGATTTTTGTCGTGCCGTGGCCTATGGCCCGGCTGCCCCAGATTGTCCCAATAGAACTATTCTATAGATATTTCGACAAGACCGTTTCTAGGGGTAATTTTTCGCGTAGAATCGATTGCGCGGGTGCCCGGGTTCCAAATCTCAAGGGGAGCGGAGTTAATGTGTCTTTTTTCGAAAAGGAAATTATGGGCAAAAGTACCTTTTGCGTTCGAATATCGAGGATTTCGACAATGCCATCGTGTTCCTCGTGAAAAAATACATCGGATAAGGCCTTTGGGAAACGCCATAAAAGATTACCTGTCGCGGGAGACTCGACCATAGGAAATTCGATTTTTGGCGTGCCGTGGCCTATGGCCCGGCTGCCCCAGATTGTCCCAATAGAACTATTCTATAGATATTTCGACAAGACCGTTTCTAGAGGTAATTTGTCGCGTAGAATCGATTGCGCGAGTGCCCGGGTTCCAAATCTCAAGGGGAGCGGAGTTAATGTGTCTTTTTTCGAAAAGGAAATTATGGGCAAAAGTACCTTTTGCGTTCGAATATCGAGGATTTAGACAATGCCATCGTGTTCCTCGTGAAAAAATACATCGGATAAGGCCTTTGGGAAACGATATAAAAGATTACCTGTCGCGGGAGACTCGACCATAGGAAATTCGATTTTTGGCGTGCCGTGGCCTATGGCCCGGCTGCCCCAGATTGTCCCAATAGAACTGTTTTATAGATATTTCGACAAGACCGTTTCTAGGGGTAATTTGTCGCGTAGAATCGATTGCGCGAGTGCCCGGGTTCCAAATCTCAAGGGGAGCGGAGTTAATGTGTCTTTTTTCGAAAAGGAAATTATGGGCAAAAGTACCTTTTGCGTTCGAATATCGAGGATTTAGACAATGCCATCGTGTTCCTCGTGAAAAAATACATCGGATAAGGCCTTTGGGAAACGATATAAAAGATTACCTGTCGCGGGAGACTCGACCATAGGAAATTCGATTTTTGGCGTGCCGTGGCCTATGGCCCGGCTGCCCCAGATTGTCCCAATAGAACTATTCTATAGATATTTCGACAAGACCGTTTCTAGGGGTAATTTGTCGCGTAGAATCGATTGCGCGAGTGCCCGGGTTCCAAATCTCAAGGGGAGCGGAGTTAATGTGTCTTTTTTCGAAAAGGAAATTATGGGCAAAAGTACCTTTTGCGTTCGAATATCGAGGATTTAGACAATGCCATCGTGTTCCTCGTGAAAAAATACATCGGATAAGGCCTTTGGGAAACGCCATAAAAGATTACCTGTCGCGGGAGACTCGACCATAGGAAATTCGATTTTTGGCGTGCCGTGGCCTATGGCCCGGCTGCCCCAGATTGTCCCAATAGAACTATTCTATAGATATTTCGACAAGACCGTTTCTTGGGTAATTTTTCGCGTAGAATCGATTGCGCGGGTGCCCGGGTTCCAAATCTCAAGGGGAGCGGAGTTAATGTGTCTTTTTTCGAAAAGGAAATTATGGGCAAAAGTACCTTTTGCGTTCGAATATCGAGGATTTAGACAATGCCATCGTGTTCCTCGTGAAAAAATACATCGGATAAGGCCTTTGGGAATCGCCATAAAAGATTACCTGTCGCGGGAGACTCGACCATAGGAAATTCGATTTTTGGCGTGCCGTGGCCTATGGCCCGGCTGCCCCAGATAGTCCCAATAGAACTATTCTATAAATATTTTGACAAGACCGTTTCTAGGGGTAATTTTTCGCGTAGAATCGATTGCGCGGGTGCCCGGGTTCCAAATCTCAAGGGGAGCGGAGTTAATGTGTCTTTTTTCGAAAAGGAAATTATGGGCAAAAGTACCTTTTGCGTTCGAATATCGAGGATTTCGACAATGCCATCGTGTTCCTCGTGAAAAAATACATCGGATAAGGCCTTTGGGAAACGCCATAAAAGATTACCTGTCGCGGGAGACTCGACCATAGGAAATTCGATTTTTGGCGTGCCGTGGCCTATGGCCCGGCTGCCCCAGATTGTCCCAATAGAACTATTCTATAGATATTTCGACAAGACCGTTTCTAGGGGTAATTTTTCGCGTAGAATCGATTGCGCGGGTGCCCGGGTTCCAAATCTCAAGGGGAGCGGAGTTAATGTGTCTTTTTTCGAAAAGGAAATTATGGGCAAAAGTACCTTTTGCGTTCGAATATCGAGGATTTCGACAATGCCATCGTGTTCCTCGTGAAAAAATACATCGGATAAGGCCTTTGGGAAACGCCATAAAAGATTACCTGTCGCGGGAGACTCGACCATAGGAAATTCGATTTTTGGCGTGCCGTGGCCAATGGCCCGGCTGCCCCAGATTGTCCCAATAGAACTATTCTATAGATATTTCGACAAGACCGTTCCTAGGGGTAATTTGTCGCGTAGAATCGATTGCGCGAGTGCCCGGGTTCCAAATCTCAAGGGGAGCGGAGTTAATGTGTCTTTTTTCGAAAAGGAAATTATGGGCCAAAGTACCTTTTGCGTTCGAATATCGAGGATTTAGACAATGCCATCGTGTTCCTCGTGAAAAAATACATCGGATAAGGCCTTTGGGAAACGATATAAAAGATTACCTGTCGCGGGAGACTCGACCATAGGAAATTCGATTTTTGGCGTGCCGTGGCCTATGGCCCGGCTGCCCCAGATTGTCCCAATAGAACTATTCTATAGATATTTACACAAGACCGTTTTTAGGGGTAATTTTTCGCGTAGAATCGATTGCGCGGGTGCCCGGGTTCCAAATCTCAAGGGGAGCGGAGTTAATGTGTCTTTTTTCGAAAAGGAAATTATGGGCAAAAGTACCTTTTGCGTTCGAATATCGAGGATTTCGACAATGCCATCGTGTTCCTCGTGAAAAAATACATCGGATAAGGCCTTTGGGAAACGCCATAAAAGATTACCTGTCGCGGGAGACTCGACCATAGGAAATTCGATTTTTGGCGTGCCGTGGCCTATGGCCCGGCTGCCCCAGATTGTCCCAATAGAACTATTCTATAGATATTTCGACAAGACCGTTTCTAGGGGTAATTTTTCGCGTAGAATCGATTGCGCGGGTGCCCGGGTTCCAAATCTCAAGGGAAGCGGAGTTAATGTGTCTTTTTTCGAAAAGGAAATTATGGGCAAAAGTACCTTTTGCGTTCGAATATCGAGGATTTCGACAATGCCATCGTGTTCCTCGTGAAAAAATACATCGGATAAGGCCTTTGGGAAACGCCATAAAAGATTACCTGTCGCGGGAGACTCGACCATAGGAAATTCGATTTTTGGCGTGCCGTGGCCTATGGCCCGGCTGCCCCAGATTGTCCCAATAGAACTATTCTATAGATATTTCGACAAGACCGTTTCTAGGGGTAATTTGTCGCGTAGAATCGATTGCGCGAGTGCCCGGGTTCCAAATCTCAAGGGGAGCGGAGTTAATGTGTCTTTTTTCGAAAAGGAAATTATGGGCAAAAGTACCTTTTGCGTTCGAATATCGAGGATTTAGACAATGCCATCGTGTTCCTCGTGAAAAAATACATCGGATAAGGCCTTTGGGAAACGATATAAAAGATTACCTGTCGCGGGAGACTCGACCATAGGAAATTCGATTTTTGGCGTGCCGTGGCCTATGGCCCGGCTGCCCCAGATTGTCCCAATAGAACTATTCTATAGATATTTCGACAAGACCGTTTCTAGGGGTAATTTGTCTCGTAGAATCGATTGCGCGAGTGCCCGGGTTCCAAATCTCAAGGGGAGCGGAGTTAATGTGTCTTTTTTCGAAAAGGAAATTATGGGCAAAAGTACCTTTTGCGTTCGAATATCGAGGATTTAGACAATGCCATCGTGTTCCTCGTGAAAAAATACATCGGATAAGGCCTTTGGGAAACGATATAAAAGATTACCTGTCGCGGGAGACTCGACCATAGGAAATTCGATTTTTGGCGTGCCGTGGCCTATGGCCCGGCTGCCCCAGATTGTCCCAATAGAACTATTCTATAGATATTTCGACAAGACCGTTTCTAGGGGTAATTTTTCGCGTAGAATCGATTGCGCGAGTGCCCGGGTTCCAAATCTCAAGGGGAGCGGAGTTAATGTGTCTTTTTTCGAAAAGGAAATTATGGGCAAAAGTACCTTTTGCGTTCGAATATCGAGGATTTAGACAATGCCATCGTGTTCCTCGTGAAAAAATACATCGGATAAGGCCTTTGGGAAACGATATAAAAGATTACCTGTCGCGGGAGACTCGACCATAGGAAATTCGATTTTTGGCGTGCCGTGGCCTATGGCCCGGCTGCCCCAGATTGTCCCAATAGAACTATTCTATAGATATTTCGACAAGACCGTTTCTAGGGGTAATTTGTCGCGTAGAATCGATTGCGCGAGTGCCCGGGTTCCAAATCTCAAGGGGAGCGGAGTTAATGTGTCTTTTTTCGAAAAGGAAATTATGGGCAAAAGTACCTTTTGCGTTCGAATATCGAGGATTTAGACAATGCCATCGTGTTCCTCGTGAAAAAATACATCGGATAAGGCCTTTGGGAAACGATATAAAAGATTACCTGTCGCGGGAGACTCGACCATAGGAAATTCGATTTTTGGCGTGCCGTGGCCTATGGCCCGGCTGCCCCAGATTGTCCCAATAGAACTATTCTATAGATATTTCGACAAGACCGTTTCTAGGGGTAATTTTTCGCGTAGAATCGATTGCGCGGGTGCCCGGGTTCCAAATCTCAAGGGGAGCGGAGTTAATGTGTCTTTTTTCGAAAAGGAAATTATGGGCAAAAGTACCTTTTGCGTTCGAATATCGAGGATTTCGACAATGCCATCGTGTTCCTCGTGAAAAAATACATCGGATAAGGCCTTTGGGAAACGCCATAAAAGATTACCTGTCGCGGGAGACTCGACCATAGGAAATTCGATTTTTGGCGTGCCGTGGCCTATGGCCCGGCTGCCCCAGATTGTCCCAATAGAACTATTCTATAGATATTTCGACAAGACCGTTTCTTGGGTAATTTTTCGCGTAGAATCGATTGCGCGGGTGCCCGGGTTCCAAATCTCAAGGGGAGCGGAGTTAATGTGTCTTTTTTCGAAAAGGAAATTATGGGCAAAAGTACCTTTTGCGTTCGAATATCGAGGATTTAGACAATGCCATCGTGTTCCTCGTGAAAAAATACATCGGATAAGGCCTTTGGGAATCGCCATAAAAGATTACCTGTCGCGGGAGACTCGACCATAGGAAATTCGATTTTTGGCGTGCCGTGGCCTATGGCCCGGCTGCCCCAGATAGTCCCAATAGAACTATTCTATAAATATTTTGACAAGACCGTTTTTAGGGGTAATTTTTCGCGTAGAATCGATTGCGCGGGTGCCCGGGTTCCAAATCTCAAGGGGAGCGGAGTTAATGTGTCTTTTTTCGAAAAGGAAATTATGGGCAAAAGTACCTTTTGCGTTCGAATATCGAGGATTTCGACAATGCCATCGTGTTCCTCGTGAAAAAATACATCGGATAAGGCCTTTGGGAAACGCCATAAAAGATTACCTGTCGCGGGAGACTCGACCATATGAAATTCGATTTTTGTCGTGCCGTGGCCTATGGCCCGGCTGCCCCAGATTGTCCCAATAGAACTATTCTATAGATATTTCGACAAGACCGTTTCTAGGGGTAATTTTTCGCGTAGAATCGATTGCGCGGGTGCCCGGGTTCCAAATCTCAAGGGGAGCGGAGTTAATGTGTCTTTTTTCGAAAAGGAAATTATGGGCAAAAGTACCTTTTGCGTTCGAATATCGAGGATTTCGACAATGCCATCGTGTTCCTCGTGAAAAAATACATCGGATAAGGCCTTTGGGAAACGCCATAAAAGATTACCTGTCGCGGGAGACTCGACCATAGGAAATTCGATTTTTGGCGTGCCGTGGCCAATGGCCCGGCTGCCCCAGATTGTCCCAATAGAACTATTCTATAGATATTTCGACAAGACCGTTCCTAGGGGTAAATTGTCGCGTAGAATCGATTGCGCGAGTGCCCGGGTTCCAAATCTCAAGGGGAGCGGAGTTAATGTGTCTTTTTTCGAAAAGGAAATTATGGGCAAAAGTACCTTTTGCGTTCGAATATCGAGGATTTAGACAATGCCATCGTGTTCCTCGTGAAAAAATACATCGGATAAGGCCTTTGGGAAACGATATAAAAGATTACCTGTCGCGGGAGACTCGACCATAGGAAATTCGATTTTTGGCGTGCCGTGGCCTATGGCCCGGCTGCCCCAGATTGTCCCAATAGAACTATTCTATAGATATTTCGACAAGACCGTTTCTAGGGGTAATTTTTCGCGTAGAATCGATTGCGCGGGTGCCCGGGTTCCAAATCTCAAGGGGAGCGGAGTTAATGTGTCTTTTTTCGAAAAGGAAATTATGGGCAAAAGTACCTTTTGCGTTCGAATATCGAGGATTTCGACAATGCCATCGTGTTCCTCGTGAAAAAATACATCGGATAAGGCCTTTGGGAAACGCCATAAAAGATTACCTGTCGCGGGAGACTCGACCATAGGAAATTCGATTTTTGGCGTGCCGTGGCCTATGGCCCGGCTGCCCCAGATTGTCCCAATAGAACTATTCTATAGATATTTCGACAAGACCGTTTCTAGAGGTAATTTGTCGCGTAGAATCGATTGCGCGAGTGCCCGGGTTCCAAATCTCAAGGGGAGCGGAGTTAATGTGTCTTTTTTCGAAAAGGAAATTATGGGCAAAAGTACCTTTTGCGTTCGAATATCGAGGATTTAGACAATGCCATCGTGTTCCTCGTGAAAAAATACATCGGATAAGGCCTTTGGGAAACGATATAAAAGATTACCTGTCGCGGGAGACTCGACCATAGGAAATTCGATTTTTGGCGTGCCGTGGCCTATGGCCCGGCTGCCCCAGATTGTCCCAATAGAACTGTTTTATAGATATTTCGACAAGACCGTTTCTAGGGGTAATTTGTCGCGTAGAATCGATTGCGCGAGTGCCCGGGTTCCAAATCTCAAGGGGAGCGGAGTTAATGTGTCTTTTTTCGAAAAGGAAATTATGGGCAAAAGTACCTTTTGCGTTCGATTATCGAGGATTTAGACAATGCCATCGTGTTCCTCGTGAAAAAATACATCGGATAAGGCCTTTGGGAAACGATATAAAAGATTACCTGTCGCGGGAGACTCGACCATAGGAAATTCGATTTTTGGCGTGCCGTGGCCTATGGCCCGGCTGCCCCAGATTGTCCCAATAGAACTATTCTATAGATATTTCGACAAGACCGTTTCTAGGGGTAATTTGTCGCGTAGAATCGATTGCGCGAGTGCCCGGGTTCCAAATCTCAAGGGGAGCGGAGTTAATGTGTCTTTTTTCGAAAAGGAAATTATGGGCAAAAGTACCTTTTGCGTTCGAATATCGAGGATTTAGACAATGCCATCGTGTTCCTCGTGAAAAAATACATCCGATAAGGCCTTTGGGAAACGCCATAAAAGATTACCTGTCGCGGGAGACTCGACCATAGGAAATTCGATTTTTGGCGTGCCGTGGCCTATGGCCCGGCTGCCCCAGATTGTCCCAATAGAACTATTCTATAGATATTTCGACAAGACCGTTTCTTGGGTAATTTTTCGCGTAGAATCGATTGCGCGGGTGCCCGGGTTCCAAATCTCAAGGGGAGCGGAGTTAATGTGTCTTTTTTCGAAAAGGAAATTATGGGCAAAAGTACCTTTTGCGTTCGAATATCGAGGATTTAGACAATGCCATCGTGTTCCTCGTGAAAAAATACATCGGATAAGGCCTTTGGGAATCGCCATAAAAGATTACCTGTCGCGGGAGACTCGACCATAGGAAATTCGATTTTTGGCGTGCCGTGGCCTATGGCCCGGCTGCCCCAGATAGTCCCAATAGAACTATTCTATAAATATTTTGACAAGACCGTTTCTAGGGGTAATTTTTCGCGTAGAATCGATTGCGCGGGTGCCCGGGTTCCAAATCTCAAGGGGAGCGGAGTTAATGTGTCTTTTTTCGAAAAGGAAATTATGGGCAAAAGTACCTTTTGCGTTTGAATATCGAGGATTTCGACAATGCCATCGTGTTCCTCGTGAAAAAATACATCGGATAAGGCCTTTGGGAAACGCCATAAAAGATTACCTGTCGCGGGAGACTCGACCATAGGAAATTCGATTTTTGGCGTGCCGTGGCCTATGGCCCGGCTGCCCCAGATTGTCCCAATAGAACTATTCTATAGATATTTCGACAAGACCGTTTCTAGGGGTAATTTTTCGCGTAGAATCGATTGCGCGGGTGCCCGGGTTCCAAATCTCAAGGGGAGCGGAGTTAATGTGTCTTTTTTCGAAAAGGAAATTATGGGCAAAAGTACCTTTTGCGTTCGAATATCGAGGATTTCGACAATGCCATCGTGTTCCTCGTGAAAAAATACATCGGATAAGGCCTTTGGGAAACGCCATAAAAGATTACCTGTCGCGGGAGACTCGACCATAGGAAATTCGATTTTTGGCGTGCCGTGGCCAATGGCCCGGCTGCCCCAGATTGTCCCAATAGAACTATTCTATAGATATTTCGACAAGACCGTTCCTAGGGGTAATTTGTCGCGTAGAATCGATTGCGCGAGTGCCCGGGTTCCAAATCTCAAGGGGAGCGGAGTTAATGTGTCTTTTTTCGAAAAGGAAATTATGGGCAAAAGTACCTTTTGCGTTCGAATATCGAGGATTTAGACAATGCCATCGTGTTCCTCGTGAAAAAATACATCGGATAAGGCCTTTGGGAAACGATATAAAAGATTACCTGTCGCGGGAGACTCGACCATAGGAAATTCGATTTTTGGCGTGCCGTGGCCTATGGCCCGGCTGCCCCAGATTGTCCCAATAGAACTGTTTTATAGATATTTCGACAAGACCGTTTCTAGGGGTAATTTGTCGCGTAGAATCGATTGCGCGAGTGCCCGGGTTCCAAATCTCAAGGGGAGCGGAGTTAATGTGTCTTTTTTCGAAACGGAAATTATGGGCAAAAGTACCTTTTGCGTTCGAATATCGAGGATTTAGACAATGCCATCGTGTTCCTCGTGAAAAAATACATCGGATAAGGCCTTTGGGAAACGATATAAAAGATTACCTGTCGCGGGAGACTCGACCATAGGAAATTCGATTTTTGGCGTGCCGTGGCCTATGGCCCGGCTGCCCCAGATTGTCCCAATAGAACTATTCTATAGATATTTCGACAAGACCGTTTCTAGGGGTAATTTGTCGCGTAGAATCGATTGCGCGAGTGCCCGGGTTCCAAATCTCAAGGGGAGCGGAGTTAATGTGTCTTTTTTCGAAAAGGAAATTATGGGCAAAAGTACCTTTTGCGTTCGAATATCGAGGATTTAGACAATGCCATCGTGTTCCTCGTGAAAAAATACATCGGATAAGGCCTTTGGGAAACGATATAAAAGATTACCTGTCGCGGGAGACTCGACCATAGGAAATTCGATTTTTGGCGTGCCGTGGCCTATGGCCCGGCTGCCCCAGATTGTCCCAATAGAACTGTTTTATAGATATTTCGACAAGACCGTTTCTAGGGGTAATTTGTCGCGTAGAATCGATTGCGCGAGTGCCCGGGTTCCAAATCTCAAGGGGAGCGGAGTTAATGTGTCTTTTTTCGAAAAGGAAATTATGGGCAAAAGTACCTTTTGCGTTCGAATATCGAGGATTTAGACAATGCCATCGTGTTCCTCGTGAAAAAATACATCGGATAAGGCCTTTGGGAAACGATATAAAAGATTACCTGTCGCGGGAGACTCGACCATAGGAAATTCGATTTTTGGCGTGCCGTGGCCTATGGCCCGGCTGCCCCAGATTGTCCCAATAGAACTATTCTATAGATATTTCGACAAGACCGTTTCTAGGGGTAATTTGTCGCGTAGAATCGATTGCGCGAGTGCCCGGGTTCCAAATCTCAAGGGGAGCGGAGTTAATGTGTCTTTTTTCGAAAAGGAAATTATGGGCAAAAGTACCTTTTGCGTTCGAATATCGAGGATTTAGACAATGCCATCGTGTTCCTCGTGAAAAAATACATCGGATAAGGCCTTTGGGAAACGCCATAAAAGATTACCTGTCGCGGGAGACTCGACCATAGGAAATTCGATTTTTGGCGTGCCGTGGCCAATGGCCCGGCTGCCCCAGATTGTCCCAATAGAACTATTCTATAGATATTTCGACAAGACCGTTCCTAGGGGTAATTTGTCGCGTAGAATCGATTGCGCGAGTGCCCGGGTTCCAAATCTCAAGGGGAGCGGAGTTAATGTGTCTTTTTTCGAAAAGGAAATTATGGGCAAAAGTACCTTTTGCGTTCGAATATCAAGGATTTAGACAATGCCATCGTGTTCCTCGTGAAAAAATACATCGGATAAGGCCTTTGGGAAACAATATAAAAGATTACCTGTCGCGGGAGACTCGACCATAGGAAATTCGATTTTTGGCGTGCCGTGGCCTATGGCCCGGCTGCCCCAGATTGTCCCAATAGAACTGTTTTATAGATATTTCGACAAGACCGTTTCTAGGGGTAATTTGTCGCGTAGAATCGATTGCGCGAGTGCCCGGGTTCCAAATCTCAAGGGGAGCGGAGTTAATGTGTCTTTTTTCGAAAAGGAAATTATGGGCAAAAGTACCTTTTGCGTTCGAATATCGAGGATTTAGACAATGCCATCGTGTTCCTCGTGAAAAAATACATCGGATAAGGCCTTTGGGAAACGATATAAAAGATTACCTGTCGCGGGAGACTCGACCATAGGAAATTCGATTTTTGGCGTGCCGTGGCCTATGGCCCGGCTGCCCCAGATTGTCCCAATAGAACTATTCTATAGATATTTCGACAAGACCGTTTCTAGGGGTAATTTGTCGCGTAGA
Organism: Gasteruption jaculator; assembly: GCA_949825005.1. Lineage (NCBI taxonomy): Eukaryota > Metazoa > Arthropoda > Insecta > Hymenoptera > Gasteruptiidae > Gasteruption > Gasteruption jaculator. Next base: position 13,118,073 of record OX463768.1, on the reverse strand, counting down.
ATCGATTGCGCGAGTGCCCGGGTTCCAAATCTCAAGGGGAGCGGAGTTAATGTGTCTTTTTTCGAAAAGGAAATTATGGGCAAAAGTACCTTTTGCGTTCGAATATCGAGGATTTAGACAATGCCATCGTGTTCCTCGTGAAAAAATACATCGGATAAGGCCTTTGGGAAACGATATAAAAGATTACCTGTCGCGGGAGACTCGACCATAGGAAATTCGATTTTTGGCGTGCCGTGGCCTATGGCCCGGCTGCCCCAGATTGTCCCAATAGAACTGTTTTATAGATATTTCGACAAGACCGTTTCTAGGGGTAATTTGTCGCGTAGAATCGATTGCGCGAGTGCCCGGGTTCCAAATCTCAAGGGGAGCGGAGTTAATGTGTCTTTTTTCGAAAAGGAAATTATGGGCAAAAGTACATTTTGCGTTCGAATATCGAGGATTTAGACAATGCCATCGTGTTCCTCGTGAAAAAATACATCGGATAAGGCCTTTGGGAAACGATATAAAAGATTACCTGTCGCGGGAGACTCGACCATAGGAAATTCGATTTTTGGCGTGCCGTGGCCTATGGCCCGGCTGCCCCAGATTGTCCCAATAGAACTATTCTATAGATATTTCGACAAGACCGTTTCTAGGGGTAATTTGTCGCGTAGAATCGATTGCGCGAGTGCCCGGGTTCCAAATCTCAAGGGGAGCGGAGTTAATGTGTCTTTTTTCGAAAAGGAAATTATGGGCAAAAGTACCTTTTGCGTTCGAATACCGAGGATTTAGACAATGCCATCGTGTTCCTCGTGAAAAAATACATCGGATAAGGCCTTTGGGAAACGCCATAAAAGATTACCTGTCGCGGGAGACTCGACCATAGGAAATTCGATTTTTGGCGTGCCGTGGCCTATGGCCCGGCTGCCCCAGATTGTCCCAATAGAACTATTCTATAGATATTTCGACAAGACCGTTTCTTGGGTAATTTTTCGCGTAGAATCGATTGCGCGGGTGCCCGGGTTCCAAATCTCAAGGGGAGCGGAGTTAATGTGTCTTTTTTCGAAAAGGAAATTATGGGCAAAAGTACCTTTTGCGTTCGAATATCGAGGATTTAGACAATGCCATCGTGTTCCTCGTGAAAAAATACATCGGATAAGGCCTTTGGGAATCGCCATAAAAGATTACCTGTCGCGGGAGACTCGACCATAGGAAATTCGATTTTTGGCGTGCCGTGGCCTATGGCCCGGCTGCCCCAGATAGTCCCAATAGAACTATTCTATAAATATTTTGACAAGACCGTTTCTAGGGGTAATTTTTCGCGTAGAATCGATTGCGCGGGTGCCCGGGTTCCAAATCTCAAGGGGAGCGGAGTTAATGTGTCTTTTTTCGAAAAGGAAATTATGGGCAAAAGTACCTTTTGCGTTCGAATATCGAGGATTTCGACAATGCCATCGTGTTCCTCGTGAAAAAATACATCGGATAAGGCCTTTGGGAAACGCCATAAAAGATTACCTGTCGCGGGAGACTCGACCATATGAAATTCGATTTTTGTCGTGCCGTGGCCTATGGCCCGGCTGCCCCAGATTGTCCCAATAGAACTATTCTATAGATATTTCGACAAGACCGTTTCTAGGGGTAATTTTTCGCGTAGAATCGATTGCGCGGGTGCCCGGGTTCCAAATCTCAAGGGGAGCGGAGTTAATGTGTCTTTTTTCGAAAAGGAAATTATGGGCAAAAGTACCTTTTGCGTTCGAATATCGAGGATTTAGACAATGCCATCGTGTTCCTCGTGAAAAAATACATCGGATAAGGCCTTTGGGAAACGATATAAAAGATTACCTGTCGCGGGAGACTCGACCATAGGAAATTCGATTTTTGGCGTGCCGTGGCCTATGGCCCGGCTGCCCCAGATTGTCCCAATAGAACTGTTTTATAGATATTTCGACAAGACCGTTTCTAGGGGTAATTTGTCGCGTAGAATCGATTGCGCGAGTGCCCGGGTTCCAAATCTCAAGGGGAGCGGAGTTAATGTGTCTTTTTTCGAAAAGGAAATTATGGGCAATAGTACCTTTTGCGTTCGAATATCGAGGATTTAGACAATGCCATCGTGTTCCTCGTGAAAAAATACATCGGATAAGGCCTTTGGGAAACGATATAAAAGATTACCTGTCGCGGGAGACTCGACCATAGGAAATTCGATTTTTGGCGTGCCGTGGCCTATGGCCCGGCTGCCCCAGATTGTCCCAATAGAACTATTCTATAGATATTTCGACAAGACCGTTTCTAGGGGTAATTTGTCGCGTAGAATCGATTGCGCGAGTGCCCGGGTTCCAAATCTCAAGGGGAGCGGAGTTAATGTGTCTTTTTTCGAAAAGGAAATTATGGGCAAAAGTACCTTTTGCGTTCGAATATCGAGGATTTAGACAATGCCATCGTGTTCCTCGTGAAAAAATACATCGGATAAGGCCTTTGGGAAACGCCATAAAAGATTACCTGTCGCGGGAGACTCGACCATAGGAAATTCGATTTTTGGCGTGCCGTGGCCTATGGCCCGGCTGCCCCAGATTGTCCCAATAGAACTATTCTATAGATATTTCGACAAGACCGTTTCTTGGGTAATTTTTCGCGTAGAATCGATTGCGCGGGTGCCCGGGTTCCAAATCTCAAGGGGAGCGGAGTTAATGTGTCTTTTTTCGAAAAGGAAATTATGGGCAAAAGTACCTTTTGCGTTCGAATATCGAGGATTTAGACAATGCCATCGTGTTCCTCGTGAAAAAATACATCGGATAAGGCCTTTGGGAATCGCCATAAAAGATTACCTGTCGCGGGAGACTCGACCATAGGAAATTCGATTTTTGGCGTGCCGTGGCCTATGGCCCGGCTGCCCCAGATAGTCCCAATAGAACTATTCTATAAATATTTTGACAAGACCGTTTCTAGGGGTAATTTTTCGCGTAGAATCGATTGCGCGGGTGCCCGGGTTCCAAATCTCAAGGGGAGCTGAGTTAATGTGTCTTTTTTCGAAAAGGAAATTATGGGCAAAAGTACCTTTTGCGTTCGAATATCGAGGATTTCGACAATGCCATCGTGTTCCTCGTGAAAAAATACATCGGATAAGGCCTTTGGGAAACGCCATAAAAGATTACCTGTCGCGGGAGACTCGACCATAGGAAATTCGATTTTTGGCGTGCCGTGGCCTATGGCCCGGCTGCCCCAGATTGTCCCAATAGAACTATTCTATAGATATTTCGACAAGACCGTTTCTAGGGGTAATTTTTCGCGTAGAATCGATTGCGCGGGTGCCCGGGTTCCAAATCTCAAGGGGAGCGGAGTTAATGTGTCTTTTTTCGAAAAGGAAATTATGGGCAAAAGTACCTTTTGCGTTCGAATATCGAGGATTTCGACAATGCCATCGTGTTCCTCGTGAAAAAATACATCGGATAAGGCCTTTGGGAAACGCCATAAAAGATTACCTGTCGCGGGAGACTCGACCATAGGAAATTCGATTTTTGGCGTGCCGTGGCCAATGGCCCGGCTGCCCCAGATTGTCCCAATAGAACTATTCTATAGATATTTCGACAAGACCGTTCCTAGGGGTAATTTGTCGCGTAGAATCGATTGCGCGAGTGCCCGGGTTCCAAATCTCAAGGGGAGCGGAGTTAATGTGTCTTTTTTCGAAAAGGAAATTATGGGCAAAAGTACCTTTTGCGTTCGAATATCAAGGATTTAGACAATGCCATCGTGTTCCTCGTGAAAAAATACATCGGATAAGGCCTTTGGGAAACGATATAAAAGATTACCTGTCGCGGGAGACTCGACCATAGGAAATTCGATTTTTGGCGTGCCGTGGCCTATGGCCCGGCTGCCCCAGATTGTCCCAATAGAACTGTTTTATAGATATTTCGACAAGACCGTTTCTAGGGGTAATTTGTCGCGTAGAATCGATTGCGCGAGTGCCCGGGTTCCAAATCTCAAGGGGAGCGGAGTTAATGTGTCTTTTTTCGAAAAGGAAATTATGGGCAAAAGTACCTTTTGCGTTCGAATATCGAGGATTTAGACAATGCCATCGTGTTCCTCGTGAAAAAATACATCGGATAAGGCCTTTGGGAAACGATATAAAAGATTACCTGTCGCGGGAGACTCGACCATAGGAAATTCGATTTTTGGCGTGCCGTGGCCTATGGCCCGGCTGCCCCAGATTGTCCCAATAGAACTATTCTATAGATATTTCGACAAGACCGTTTCTAGGGGTAATTTGTCGCGTAGAATCGATTGCGCGAGTGCCCGGGTTCCAAATCTCAAGGGGAGCGGAGTTAATGTGTCTTTTTTCGAAAAGGAAATTATGGGCAAAAGTACCTTTTGCGTTCGAATATCGAGGATTTAGACAATGCCATCGTGTTCCTCGTGAAAAAATACATCGGATAAGGCCTTTGGGAAACGATATAAAAGATTACCTGTCGCGGGAGACTCGACCATAGGAAATTCGATTTTTGGCGTGCCGTGGCCTATGGCCCGGCTGCCCCAGATTGTCCCAATAGAACTGTTTTATAGATATTTCGACAAGACCGTTTCTAGGGGTAATTTGTCGCGTAGAATCGATTGCGCGAGTGCCCGGGTTCCAAATCTCAAGGGGAGCGGAGTTAATGTGTCTTTTTTCGAAAAGGAAATTATGGGCAAAAGTACATTTTGCGTTCGAATATCGAGGATTTAGACAATGCCATCGTGTTCCTCGTGAAAAAATACATCGGATAAGGCCTTTGGGAAACGATATAAAAGATTACCTGTCGCGGGAGACTCGACCATAGGAAATTCGATTTTTGGCGTGCCGTGGCCTATGGCCCGGCTGCCCCAGATTGTCCCAATAGAACTATTCTATAGATATTTCGACAAGACCGTTTCTAGGGGTAATTTGTCGCGTAGAATCGATTGCGCGAGTGCCCGGGTTCCAAATCTCAAGGGGAGCGGAGTTAATGTGTCTTTTTTCGAAAAGGAAATTATGGGCAAAAGTACCTTTTGCGTTCGAATATCGAGGATTTAGACAATGCCATCGTGTTCCTCGTGAAAAAATACATCGGATAAGGCCTTTGGGAATCGCCATAAAAGATTACCTGTCGCGGGAGACTCGACCATAGGAAATTCGATTTTTGGCGTGCCGTGGCCTATGGCCCGGCTGCCCCAGATTGTCCCAATAGAACTATTCTATAAATATTTTGACAAGACCGTTTCTAGGGGTAATTTTTCGCGTAGAATCGATTGCGCGGGTGCCCGGGTTCCAAATCTCAAGGGGAGCGGAGTTAATGTGTCTTTTTTCGAAAAGGAAATTATGGGCAAAAGTACCTTTTGCGTTCGAATATCGAGGATTTCGACAATGCCATCGTGTTCCTCGTGAAAAAATACATCGGATAAGGCCTTTGGGAAACGCCATAAAAGATTACCTGTCGCGGGAGACTCGACCATATGAAATTCGATTTTTGTCGTGCCGTGGCCTATGGCCCGGCTGCCCCAGATTGTCCCAATAGAACTATTCTATAGATATTTCGACAAGACCGTTTCTAGGGGTAATTTTTCGCGTAGAATCGATTGCGCGGGTGCCCGGGTTCCAAATCTCAAGGGGAGCGGAGTTAATGTGTCTTTTTTCGAAAAGGAAATTATGGGCAAAAGTACCTTTTGCGTTCGAATATCGAGGATTTCGACAATGCCATCGTGTTCCTCGTGAAAAAATACATCGGATAAGGCCTTTGGGAAACGCCATAAAAGATTACCTGTCGCGGGAGACTCGACCATAGGAAATTCGATTTTTGGCGTGCCGTGGCCAATGGCCCGGCTGCCCCAGATTGTCCCAATAGAACTATTCTATAGATATTTCGACAAGACCGTTCCTAGGGGTAATTTGTCGCGTAGAATCGATTGCGCGAGTGCCCGGGTTCCAAATCTCAAGGGGAGCGGAGTTAATGTGTCTTTTTTCGAAAAGGAAATTATGGGCAAAAGTACCTTTTGCGTTCGAATATCGAGGATTTAGACAATGCCATCGTGTTCCTCGTGAAAAAATACATCGGATAAGGCCTTTGGGAAACGATATAAAAGATTACCTGTCGCGGGAGACTCGACCATAGGAAATTCGATTTTTGGCGTGCCGTGGCCTATGGCCCGGCTGCCCCAGATTGTCCCAATAGAACTATTCTATAGATATTTCGACAAGACCGTTTCTAGGGGTAATTTTTCGCGTAGAATCGATTGCGCGGGTGCCCGGGTTCCAAATCTCAAGGGGAGCGGAGTTAATGTGTCTTTTTTCGAAAAGGAAATTATGGGCAAAAGTACCTTTTGCGTTCGAATATCGAGGATTTCGACAATGCCATCGTGTTCCTCGTGAAAAAATACATCGGATAAGGCCTTTGGGAAACGCCATAAAAGATTACCTGTCGCGGGAGACTCGACCATAGGAAATTCGATTTTTGGCGTGCCGTGGCCTATGGCCCGGCTGCCCCAGATTGTCCCAATAGAACTATTCTATAGATATTTCGACAAGACCGTTTCTAGAGGTAATTTGTCGCGTAGAATCGATTGCGCGAGTGCCCGGGTTCCAAATCTCAAGGGGAGCGGAGTTAATGTGTTTTTTTTCGAAAAGGAAATTATGGGCAAAAGTACCTTTTGCGTTCGAATATCGAGGATTCCGACAATGCCATCGTGTTCCTCGTGAAAAAATACATCGGATAAGGCCTTTGGGAAACGATATAAAAGATTACCTGTCGCGGGAGACTCGACCATAGGAAATTCGATTTTTGGCGTGCCGTGGCCTATGGCCCGGCTGCCCCAGATTGTCCCAATAGAACTGTTTTATAGATATTTCGACAAGACCGTTTCTAGGGGTAATTTGTCGCGTAGAATCGATTGCGCGAGTGCCCGGGTTCCAAATCTCAAGGGGAGCGGAGTTAATGTGTCTTTTTTCGAAAAGGAAATTATGGGCAAAAGTACCTTTTGCGTTCGAATATCGAGGATTTAGACAATGCCATCGTGTTCCTCGTGAAAAAATACATCGGATAAGGCCTTTGGGAAACGATATAAAAGATTACCTGTCGCGGGAGACTCGACCATAGGAAATTCGATTTTTGGCGTGCCGTGGCCTATGGCCCGGCTGCCCCAGATTGTCCCAATAGAACTATTCTATAGATATTTCGACAAGACCGTTTCTAGGGGTAATTTGTCGCGTAGAATCGATTGCGCGAGTGCCCGGGTTCCAAATCTCAAGGGGAGCGGAGTTAATGTGTCTTTTTTCGAAAAGGAAATTATGGGCAAAAGTACCTTTTGCGTTCGAATATCGAGGATTTAGACAATGCCATCGTGTTCCTCGTGAAAAAATACATCGGATAAGGCCTTTGGGAAACGCCATAAAAGATTACCTGTCGCGGGAGACTCGACCATAGGAAATTCGATTTTTGGCGTGCCGTGGCCTATGGCCCGGCTGCCCCAGATTGTCCCAATAGAACTATTCTATAGATATTTCGACAAGACCGTTTCTTGGGTAATTTTTCGCGTAGAATCGATTGCGCGGGTGCCCGGGTTCCAAATCTCAAGGGGAGCGGAGTTAATGTGTCTTTTTTCGAAAAGGAAATTATGGGCAAAAGTACCTTTTGCGTTCGAATATCGAGGATTTAGACAATGCCATCGTGTTCCTCGTGAAAAAATACATCGGATAAGGCCTTTGGGAATCGCCATAAAAGATTACCTGTCGCGGGAGACTCGACCATAGGAAATTCGATTTTTGGCGTGCCGTGGCCTATGGCCCGGCTGCCCCAGATAGTCCCAATAGAACTATTCTATAAATATTTTGACAAGACCGTTTCTAGGGGTAATTTTTCGCGTAGAATCGATTGCGCGGGTGCCCGGGTTCCAAATCTCAAGGGGAGCGGAGTTAATGTGTCTTTTTTCGAAAAGGAAATTATGGGCAAAAGTACCTTTTGCGTTCGAATATCGAGGATTTCGACAATGCCATCGTGTTCCTCGTGAAAAAATACATCGGATAAGGCCTTTGGGAAACGCCATAAAAGATTACCTGTCGCGGGAGACTCGACCATAGGAAATTCGATTTTTGGCGTGCCGTGGCCTATGGCCCGGCTGCCCCAGATTGTCCCAATAGAACTATTCTATAGATATTTCGACAAGACCGTTTCTAGGGGTAATTTTTCGCGTAGAATCGATTGCGCGGGTGCCCGGGTTCCAAATCTCAAGGGGAGCGGAGTTAATGTGTCTTTTTTCGAAAAGGAAATTATGGGCAAAAGTACCTTTTGCGTTCGAATATCGAGGATTTAGACAATGCCATCGTGTTCCTCGTGAAAAAATACATCGGATAAGGCCTTTGGGAAACGATATAAAAGATTACCTGTCGCGGGAGACTCGACCATAGGAAATTCGATTTTTGGCGTGCCGTGGCCTATGGCCCGGCTGCCCCAGATTGTCCCAATAGAACTATTCTATAGATATTTCGACAAGACCGTTTCTAGGGGTAATTTGTCGCGTAGAATCGATTGCGCGAGTGCCCGGGTTCCAAATCTCAAGGGGAGCGGAGTTAATGTGTCTTTTTTCGAAAAGGAAATTATGGGCAAAAGTACCTTTTGCGTTCGAATATCGAGGATTTAGACAATGCCATCGTGTTCCTCGTGAAAAAATACATCGGATAAGGCCTTTGGGAAACGATATAAAAGATTACCTGTCGCGGGAGACTCGACCATAGGAAATTCGATTTTTGGCGTGCCGTGGCCTATGGCCCGGCTGCCCCAGATTGTCCCAATAGAACTGTTTTATAGATATTTCGACAAGACCGTTTCTAGGGGTAATTTGTCGCGTAGAATCGATTGCGCGAGTGCCCGGGTTCCAAATCTCAAGGGGAGCGGAGTTAATGTGTCTTTTTTCGAAAAGGAAATTATGGGCAAAAGTACCTTTTGCGTTCGAATATCGAGGATTTAGACAATGCCATCGTGTTCCTCGTGAAAAAATACATCGGATAAGGCCTTTGGGAAACGATATAAAAGATTACCTGTCGCGGGAGACTCGACCATAGGAAATTCGATTTTTGGCGTGCCGTGGCCTATGGCCCGGCTGCCCCAGATTGTCCCAATAGAACTATTCTATAGATATTTCGACAAGACCGTTTCTAGGGGTAATTTGTCGCGTAGAATCGATTGCGCGAGTGCCCGGGTTCCAAATCTCAAGGGGAGCGGAGTTAATGTGTCTTTTTTCGAAAAGGAAATTATGGGCAAAAGTACCTTTTGCGTTCGAATATCGAGGATTTAGACAATGCCATCGTGTTCCTCGTGAAAAAATACATCGGATAAGGCCTTTGGGAAACGCCATAAAAGATTACCTGTCGCGGGAGACTCGACCATAGGAAATTCGATTTTTGGCGTGCCGTGGCCAATGGCCCGAATGCCCCAGATTGTCCCAATAGAACTATTCTATAGATATTTCGACAAGACCGTTCCTAGGGGTAATTTGTCGCGTAGAATCGATTGCGCGAGTGCCCGGGTTCCAAATCTCAAGGGGAGCGGAGTTAATGTGTCTTTTTTCGAAAAGGAAATTATGGGCAAAAGTACCTTTTGCGTTCGAATATCGAGGATTTAGACAATGCCATCGTGTTCCTCGTGAAAAAATACATCGGATAAGGCCTTTGGGAAACGATATAAAAGATTACCTGTCGCGGGAGACTCGACCATAGGAAATTCGATTTTTGGCGTGCCGTGGCCTATGGCCCGGCTGCCCCAGATTGTCCCAATAGAACTATTCTATAGATATTTCGACAAGACCGTTTCTAGGGGTAATTTTTCGCGTAGAATCGATTGCGCGGGTGCCCGGGTTCCAAATCTCAAGGGGAGCGGAGTTAATGTGTCTTTTTTCGAAAAGGAAATTATGGGCAAAAGTACCTTTTGCGTTCGAATATCGAGGATTTCGACAATGCCATCGTGTTCCTCGTGAAAAAATACATCGGATAAGGCCTTTGGGAAACGCCATAAAAGATTACCTGTCGCGGGAGACTCGACCATAGGAAATTCGATTTTTGGCGTGCCGTGGCCTATGGCCCGGCTGCCCCAGATTGTCCCAATAGAACTATTCTATAGATATTTCGACAAGACCGTTTCTAGGGGTAATTTGTCGCGTAGAATCGATTGCGCGAGTGCCCGGGTTCCAAATCTCAAGGGGAGCGGAGTTAATGTGTCTTTTTTCGAAAAGGAAATTATGGGCAAAAGTACCTTTTGCGTTCGAATATCGAGGATTTAGACAATGCCATCGTGTTCCTCGTGAAAAAATACATCGGATAAGGCCTTTGGGAAACGATATAAAAGATTACCTGTCGCGGGAGACTCGACCATAGGAAATTCGATTTTTGGCGTGCCGTGGCCTATGGCCCGGCTGCCCCAGATTGTCCCAATAGAACTATTCTATAGATATTTCGACAAGACCGTTTCTAGGGGTAATTTGTCGCGTAGAATCGATTGCGCGAGTGCCCGGGTTCCAAATCTCAAGGGGAGCGGAGTTAATGTGTCTTTTTTCGAAAAGGAAATTATGGGCAAAAGTACCTTTTGCGTTCGAATATCGAGGATTTAGACAATGCCATCGTGTTCCTCGTGAAAAAATACATCGGATAAGGCCTTTGGGAAACGATATAAAAGATTACCTGTCGCGGGAGACTCGACCATAGGAAATTCGATTTTTGGCGTGCCGTGGCCTATGGCCCGGCTGCCCCAGATTGTCCCAAAAGAACTATTCTATAGATATTTCGACAAGACCGTTTCTTGGGTAATTTTTCGCGTAGAATCGATTGCGCGGGTGCCCGGGTTCCAAATCTCAAGGGGAGCGGAGTTAATGTGTCTTTTTTCGAAAAGGAAATTATGGGCAAAAGTACCTTTTGCGTTCGAATATCGAGGATTTCGAAAATGCCATCGTGTTCCTCGTGAAAAAATACATCGGATAAGGCCTTTGGGAATCGCCATAAAAGATTACCTGTCGCGGGAGACTCGACCATAGGAAATTCGATTTTTGGCGTGCCGTGGCCTATGGCCCGGCTGCCCCAGATTGTCCCAATAGAACTATTCTATAGATATTTCGACAAGACCGTTTCTAGGGGTAATTTTTCGCGTAGAATCGATTGCGCGGGTGCCCGGGTTCCAAATCTCAAGGGGAGCGGAGTTAATTTGTCTTTTTTCGAAAAGGAAATTATGGGCAAAAGTACCTTTTGCGTTCGAATATCGAGGATTTAGACAATGCCATCGTGTTCCTCGTGAAAAAATACATCGGATAAGGCCTTTGGGAATCGCCATAAAAGATTACCTGTCGCGGGAGACTCGACCATAGGAAATTCGATTTTTGGCGTGCCGTGGCCTATGGCCCGGCTGCCCCAGATAGTCCCAATAGAACTATTCTATAAATATTTCGACAAGACCGTTTCTAGGGGTAATTTTTCGCGTAGAATCGATTGCGCGGGTGCCCGGGTTCCAAATCTCAAGGGGAGCGGAGTTAATGTGTCTTTTTTCGAAAAGGAAATTATGGGCAAAAGTACCTTTTGCGTTCGAATATCGAGGATTTCGACAATGCCATCGTGTTCCTCGTGAAAAAATACATCGGATAAGGCCTTTGGGAAACGCCATAAAAGATTACCTGTCGCGGGAGACTCGACCATAGGAAATTCGATTTTTGGCGTGCCGTGGCCTATGGCCCGGCTGCCCCAGATTGTCCCAATAGAACTATTCTATAGATATTTCGACAAGACCGTTTCTAGGGGTAATTTTTCGCGTAGAATCGATTGCGCGGGTGCCCGGGTTCCAAATCTCAAGGGGAGCGGAGTTAATGTGTCTTTTTTCGAAAAGGAAATTATGGGCAAAAGTACCTTTTGCGTTCGAATATCGAGGATTTAGACAATGCCATCGTGTTCCTCGTGAAAAAATACATCGGATAAGGCCTTTGGGAATCGCCATAAAAGATTACCTGTCGCGGGAGACTCGACCATAGGAAATTCGATTTTTGGCGTGCCGTGGCCTATGGCCCGGCTGCCCCAGATTGTCCCAATAGAACTATTCTATAGATATTTCGACAAGACCGTTTCTAGGGGTAATTTTTCGCGTAGAATCGATTGCGCGGGTGCCCGGGTTCCAAATCTCAAGGGGAGCGGAGTTAATGTGTCTTTTTTCGAAAAGGAAATTATGGGCAAAAGTACCTTTTGCGTTCGAATATCGAGGATTTCGACAATGCCATCGTGTTCCTCGTGAAAAAATACATCGGATAAGGCCTTTGGGAATCGCCATAAAAGATTACCTGTCGCGGGAGACTCGACCATAGGAAATTCGATATTTATCGTGCCGTGGCCTGTGGCCCCGGCAGCCCCAGATTGTCCCAATAGAACTATTTTATAGATATTTCGACAAGACCGTTTCTAGGGGTAATTTGTCGCGTAGAATCGATTGCGCGAGTGCCCGGGTTCCAAATCTCAAGGGGAGCGGAGTTAATGTGTCTTTTTTCGAAAAGGAAATTATGGGCAAAAGTACCTTTTGCGTTCGAATATCGAGGATTTAGACAATGCCATCGTGTTCCTCGTGAAAAAATACGTCGGATAAGGCCTTTGGGAAACGATATAAAAGATTACCTGTCGCGGGAGACTCGACCATAGGAAATTCGATTTTTGGCGTGCCGTGGCCTATGGCCCGGCTGCCCCAGATTGTCCCAATAGAACTATTCTATAGATATTTACACAAGACCGTTTCTAGGGGTAATTTTTCGCGTAGAATCGATTGCGCGGGTGCCCGGGTTCCAAATCTCAAGGGGAGCGGACTTAATGTGTCTTTTTTCGAAAAGGAAATTATGGGCAAAAGTACCTTTTGCGTTTGAATATCGAGGATTTCGACAATGCCATCGTGTTCCTCGTGAAAAAATACATCGGATAAGGCCTTTGGGAAACGCCATAAAAGATTACCTGTCGCGGGAGACTCGACCATAGGAAATTCGATTTTTGGCGTACCGTGGCCTATGGCCCGGCTGCCCCAGATTGTCCCAATAGAACTATTCTATAGATATTTCGACAAGACCGTTTCTAGGGGTAATTTGTCGCGTAGAATCGATTGCGCGAGTGCCCGGGTTCCAAATCTCAAGGGGAGCGGAGTTAATGTGTCTTTTTTCGAAAAGGAAATTATGGGCAAAAGTACCTTTTGCGTTCGAATATCGAGGATTTAGACAATGCCATCGTGTTCCTCGTGAAAAAATACATCGGATAAGGCCTTTGGGAAACGATATAAAAGATTACCTGTCGCGGGAGACTCAACCATAGGAAATTCGATTTTTGGCGTGCCGTGGCCTATGGCCCGGCTGCCCCAGATTGTCCCAATAGAACTATTCTATAGATATTTCGACAAGACCGTTTCTAGGGGTAATTTTTCGCGTAGAATCGATTGCGCGGGTGCCCGGGTTCCAAATCTCAAGGGGAGCGGAGTTAATGTGTCTTTTTTCGAAAAGGAAATTATGGGCAAAAGTACCTTTTGCGTTCGAATATCGAGGATTTCGACAATGCCATCGTGTTCCTCGTGAAAAAATACATCGGATAAGGCCTTTGGGAAACGCCATAAAAGATTACCTGTCGCGGGAGACTCGACCATAGGAAATTCGATTTTTGGCGTGCCGTGGCCTATGGCCCGGCTGCCCCAGATTGTCCCAATAGAACTATTCTATAGATAGTTCGACAAGACCGTTTCTAGGGGTAATTTTTCGCGTAGAATCGATAGCGCGGGTGCCCGGGTTCCAAATCTCAAGGGGAGCGGAGTTAATGTGTCTTTTTTCGAAAAGGAAATTATGGGCAAAAGTACCTTTTGCGTTCGAATATCGAGGATTTAGACAATGCCATCGTGTTCCTCGTGAAAAAATACATCGGATAAGGCCTTTGGGAATCGCCATAAAAGATTACCTGTCGCGGGAGACTCGACCATAGGAAATTCGATTTTTGGCGTGCCGTGGCCTATGGCCCGGCTGCCCCAGATAGTCCCAATAGAACTATTCTATAAATATTTCGACAAGACCGTTTCTAGGGGTAATTTTTCGCGTAGAATCGATTGCGCGGGTGCCCGGGATCCAAATCTCAAGGGGAGCGGAGTTAATGTGTCTTTTTTCGAAAAGGAAATTATGGGCAAAAGTACCTTTTGCGTTCGAATATCGAGGATTTCGACAATGCCATCGTGTTCCTCGTGAAAAAATACATCGGATAAGGCCTTTGGGAAACGATATAAAAGATTACCTGTCGCGGGAGACTCGACCATAGGAAATTCGATTTTTGGCGTGCCGTGGCCTATGGCCCGGCTGCCCCAGATAGTCCCAATAGAACTATTCTATAAATATTTCGACAAGACCGTTTCTAGGGGTAATTTTTCGCGTAGAATCGATTGCGCGGGTGCCCGGGTTCCAAATCTCAAGGGGAGCGGAGTTAATGTGTCTTTTTTCGAAAAGGAAATTATGGGCAAAAGTACCTTTTGCGTTCGAATATCGAGGATTTCGACAATGCCATCGTGTTCCTCGTGAAAAAATACATCGGATAAGGCCTTTGGGAAACGCCATAAAAGATTACCTGTCGCGGGAGACTCGACCATAGGAAATTCGATTTTTGGCGTGCCGTGGCCTATGGCCCGGCTGCCCCAGATTGTCCCAATAGAACTATTCTATAGATATTTCGACAAGACCGTTTCTAGGGGTAATTTTTCGCGTAGAATCGATTGCGCGGGTGCCCGGGTTCCAAATCTCAAGGGAAGCGGAATTAATGTGTCTTTTTTCGAAAAGGAAATTATGGGCAAAAGTACCTTTTGCGTTCGAATATCGAGGATTTCGACAATGCCATCGTGTTCCTCGTGAAAAAATACATCGGATAAGGCCTTTGGGAAACGCCATAAAAGATTACCTGTCGCGGGAGACTCGACCATAGGAAATTCGATTTTTGGCGTGCCGTGGCCTATGGCCCGGCTGCCCCAGATTGTCCCAATAGAACTATTCTATAGATATTTCGACAAGACCGTTTCTAGGGGTAATTTGTCGCGTAGAATCGATTGCGCGAGTGCCCGGGTTCCAAATCTCAAGGGGAGCGGAGTTAATGTGTCTTTTTTCGAAAAGGAAATTATGGGCAAAAATACCTTTTGCGTTCGAATATCGAGGATTTAGACAATGCCATCGTGTTCCTCGTGAAAAAATACATCGGATTAGGCCTTTGGGAAACGATATAAAAGATTACCTGTCGCGGGAGACTCGACCATAGGAAATTCGATTTTTGGCGTGCCGTGGCCTATGGCCCGGCTGCCCCAGATTGTCCCAATAGAACTATTCTATAGATATTTCGACAAGACCGTTTCTAGGGGTAATTTTTCGAGTAGAATCGATTGCGCGGGTGCCCGGGTTCCAAATCTCAAGGGGAGCGGAGTTAATGTGTCTTTTTTCGAAAAGGAAATTATGGGCAAAAGTACCTTTTGCGTTCGAATATCGAGGATTTCGACAATGCCATCGTGTTCCTCGTGAAAAAATACATCGGATAAGGCCTTTGGGAAACGCCATCAAAGATTACCTGTCGCGGGAGACTCGACCATAGGAAATTCGATTTTTGGCGTGCCGTGGCCTATGGCCCGGCTGCCCCAGATTGTCCCAATAGAACTATTCTATAGATATTTCGACAAGACCGTTTCTTGGGTAATTTTTCGCGTAGAATCGATTGCGCGGGTGCCCGGGTTCCAAATCTCAAGGGGAGCGGAGTTAATGTGTCTTTTTTCGAAAAGGAAATTATGGGCAAAAGTACCTTTTGCGTTCGAATATCGAGGATTTCGAAAATGCCATCGTGTTCCTCGTGAAAAAATACATCGGATAAGGCCTTTGGGAATCGCCATAAAAGATTACCTGTCGCGGGAGACTCGACCATAGGAAATTCGATTTTTGGCGTGCCGTGGCCTATGGCCCGGCTGCCCCAGATTGTCCCAATAGAACTATTCTATAGATAGTTCGACAAGACCGTTTCTAGGGGTAATTTTTCGCGTAGAATCGATAGCGCGGGTGCCCGGGTTCCAAATCTCAAGGGGAGCGGAGTTTAAGTGTCTTTTTTCGAAAAGGAAATTATGGGCAAAAGTACCTTTTGCGTTCGAATATCGAGGATTTAGACAATGCCATCGTGTTCCTCGTGAAAAAATACATCGGATAAGGCCTTTGGGAAACGATATAAAAGATTACCTGTCGCGGGAGACTCGACCATAGGAAATTCGATTTTTGGCGTGCCGTGGCCTATGGCCCGGCTGCCCCAGATTGTCCCAATAGAACTATTCTATAGATATTTCGACAAGACCGTTTCTAGGGGTAATTTTTCGCGTAGAATCGATTGCGCGGGTGCCCGGGTTCCAAATCTCAAGGGGAGCGGAGTTAATGTGTCTTTTTTCGAAAAGGAAATTATGGGCAAAAGTACCTTTTGCGTTCGAATATCGAGGATTTCGACAATGCCATCGTGTTCCTCGTGAAAAAATACATCGGATAAGGCCTTTGGGAAACGCCATAAAAGATTACCTGTCGCGGGAGACTCGACCATAGGAAATTCGATTTTTGGCGTGCCGTGGCCTATGGCCCGGCTGCCCCAGATTGTCCCAATAGAACTATTCTATAGATATTTCGACAAGACCGTTTCTAGGGGTAATTTGTCGCGTAGAATCGATTGCGCGAGTGCCCGGGTTCCAAATCTCAAGGGGAGCGGAGTTAATGTGTCTTTTTTCGAAAAGGAAATTATGGGCAAAAGTACCTTTTGCGTTCGAATATCGAGGATTTAGACAATGCCATCGTGTTCCTCGTGAAAAAATACATCGGATAAGGCCTTTGGGAAACGATATAAAAGATTACCTGTCGCGGGAGACTCGACCATAGGAAATTCGATTTTTGGCGTGCCGTGGCCTATGGCCCGGCTGCCCCAGATTGTCCCAATAGAACTGTTTTATAGATATTTCGACAAGACCGTTTCTAGGGGTAATTTGTCGCGTAGAATCGATTGCGCGAGTGCCCGGGTTCCAAATCTCAAGGGGAGCGGAGTTAATGTGTCTTTTTTCGAAAAGGAAATTATGGGCAAAAGTACCTTTTGCGTTCGAATATCGAGGATTTAGACAATGCCATCGTGTTCCTCGTGAAAAAATACATCGGATAAGGCCTTTGGGAAACGATATAAAAGATTACCTGTCGCGGGAGACTCGACCATAGGAAATTCGATTTTTGGCGTGCCGTGGCCTATGGCCCGGCTGCCCCAGATTGTCCCAATAGAACTATTCTATAGATATTTCGACAAGACCGTTTCTAGGGGTAATTTGTCGCGTAGAATCGATTGCGCGGGTGCCCGGGTTCCAAATCTCAAGGGGAGCGGAGTTAATGTGTCTTTTTTCGAAAAGGAAATTATGGGCAAAAGTACCTTTTGCGTTCGAATATCAAGGATTTCGACAATGCCATCGTGTTCCTCGTGAAAAAATACATCGGATAAGGCCTTTGGGAAACGCCATAAAAGATTACCTGTCGCGGGAGACTCGACCATAGGAAATTCGATTTTTGGCGTGCCGTGGCCTATGGCCCGGCTGCCCCAGATTGTCCCAATAGAACTATTCTATAGATATTTCGACAAGACCGTTTCTAGGGGTAATTTGTCGCGTAGAATCGATTGCGCGAGTGCCCGGGTTCCAAATCTCAAGGGGAGCGGAGTTAATGTGTCTTTTTTCGAAAAGGAAATTATGGGCAAAAGTACCTTTTGCGTTCGAATATCGAGGATTTAGACAATGCCATCGTGTTCCTCGTGAAAAAATACATCGGATAAGGCCTTTGGGAAACGATATAAAAGATTACCTGTCGCGGGAGACTCGACCATAGGAAATTCGATTTTTGGCGTGCCGTGGCCTATGGCCCGGCTGCCCCAGATTGTCCCAATAGAACTATTCTATAGATATTTCGACAAGACCGTTTCTAGGGGTAATTTGACGCGTAGAATCGATTGCGCGAGTGCCCGGGTTCCAAATCTCAAGGGGAGCGGAGTTAATGTGTCTTTTTTCGAAAAGGAAATTATGGGCAAAAGTACCTTTTGCGTTCGAATATCGAGGATTTAGACAAAGCCATCGTGTTCCTCGTGAAAAAATACATCGGATAAGGCCTTTGGGAAACGATATAAAAGATTACCTGTCGCGGGAGACTCGACGATAGGAAATTCGATTTTTGGCGTGCCGTGGCCTATGGCCCGGCTGCCCCAGATTGTCCCAATAGAACTATTCTATAGATATTTCGACAAGACCGTTTCTAGGGGTAATTTTTCGCGTAGAATCGATTGCGCGGGTGCCCGGGTTCCAAATCTCAAGGGGAGCGGAGTTAATGTGTCTTTTTTCGAAAAGGAAATTATGGGCAAAAGTACCTTTTGCGTTCGAATATTGAGGATTTCGACAATGCCATCGTGTTCCTCGTGAAAAAATACATCGGATATGGCCTTTGGGAAACGCCAAAAAAGATTACCCGTCGCGGGAGATTCGACCATATAAAATCCGATTTTTGGCGTTGCGTGGCCTATGGCCCCGGCTACCCCAGATTGTTCCAATAGAACTATTCTATAGATATTTCGACAAGACCGTTCCTAGGGGTAATCTTTCGCGGAGAATCGATTGCGCGGGTGCCCGGGTTCCAAATCTCAAGCGGAGCGGAGTTATAGTGGATCTCTTGAAAAATGAAATTAGGGGCAAAAGTACCTTTTGCGTTCGAATATCGAGGATTTTGACAATGCCATCGTGTTCCTCGTGAAAAAATACATCGGATAAGGCCTTTGGGAAACGATATAAAAGATTACCTGTCGCGGGAGACTCGACCATAGGAAATTCGATTTTTGGCGTGCCGTGGCCTATGGCCCGGCTGCCCCAGATTGTCCCAATAGAACTATTCTATAGATATTTCGACAAGACCGTTTCTAGGGGTAATTTTTCGCGTAGAATCGATTGCGCGGGTGCCCGGGTTCCAAATCTCAAGGGGAGCGGAGTTAATGTGTCTTTTTTCGAAAAGGAAATTATGGGCAAAAGTATCTTTTGCGTTTGAATATCGAGGATTTCGACAATGCCATCGTGTTCCTCGTGAAAAAATACATCGGATAAGGCCTTTGGGAAACGCCATAAAAGATTACCTGTCGCGGGAGATTCGACCATAGGAAATTCGATTTTTGGCGTGCCGTGGCCAATGGCCCGGCTGCCCCAGATTGTCCCAATAGAACTATTCTATAGATATTTCGACAAGACCGTTCCTAGGGGTAATTTGTCGCGTAGAATCGATTGCGCGAGTGCCCGGGTTCCAAATCTCAAGGGGAGCGGAGTTAATGTGTCTTTTTTCGAAAAGGAAATTATGGGCAAAAGTACCTTTTGCGTTCGAATATCGAGGATTTAGACAATGCCATCGTGTTCCTCGTGAAAAAATACATCGGATAAGGCCTTTGGGAAACGATATAAAAGATTACCTGTCGCGGGAGACTCGACCATAGGAAATTCGATTTTTGGCGTGCCGTGGCCTATGGCCCGGCTGCCCCAGATTGTCCCAATAGAACTATTCTATAGATATTTACACAAGACCGTTTTTAGGGGTAATTTTTCGCGTAGAATCGATTGCGCGGGTGCCCGGGTTCCAAATCTCAAGGGGAGCGGAGTTAATGTGTCTTTTTTCGAAAAGGAAATTATGGGCAAAAGTACCTTTTGCGTTTGAATATCGAGGATTTCGACAATGCCATCGTGTTCCTCGTGAAAAAATACATCGGATAAGGCCTTTGGGAAACGCCATAAAAGATTACCTGTCGCGGGAGACTCGACCATAGGAAATTCGATTTTTGGCGTGCCGTGGCCTATGGCCCGGCTGCCCCAGATTGTCCCCATAGAACTATTCTATAGATATTTCGACAAGACCGTTTCTAGGGGTAATTTTTCGCGTAGAATCGATTGCGCGGGTGCCCGGGTTCCATATCTCAAGGGAAGCGGAGTTAATGTGTCTTTTTTCGAAAAGGAAATTATGGGCAAAAGTACCTTTTGCGTTCGAATATCGAGGATTTCGACAATGCCATCGTGTTCCTCGTGAAAAAATACATCGGATAAGGCCTTTGGGAAACGCCATAAAAGATTACCTGTCGCGGGAGACTCGACCATAGGAAATTCGATTTTTGGCGTGCCGTGGCCTATGGCCCGGCTGCCCCAGATTGTCCCAATAGAACTATTCTATAGATATTTCGACAAGACCGTTTCTAGGGGTAATTTGTCGCGTAGAATCGATTGCGCGAGTGCCCGGGTTCCAAATCTCAAGGGGAGCGGAGTTAATGTGTCTTTTTTCGAAAAGGAAATTATGGGCAAAAGTACCTTTTGCGTTCGAATATCGAGGATTTAGACAATGCCATCGTGTTCCTCGTGAAAAAATACATCGGATAAGGCCTTTGGGAAACGATATAAAAGATTACCTGTCGCGGGAGACTCGACCATAGGAAATTCGATTTTTGGCGTGCCGTGGCCTATGGCCCGGCTGCCCCAGATTGTCCCAATAGAACTATTCTATAGATATTTCGACAAGACCGTTTCTAGGGGTAATTTTTCGCGTAGAATCGATTGCGCGGGTGCCCGGGTTCCAAATCTCAAGGGGAGCGGAGTTAATGTGTCTTTTTTCGAAAAGGAAATTATGGGCAAAAGTACCTTTTGCGTTCGAATATCGAGGATTTCGACAATGCCATCGTGTTCCTCGTGAAAAAATACATCGGATAAGGCCTTTGGGAAACGCCATAAAAGATTACCTGTCGCGGGAGACTCGACCATAGGAAATTCGATTTTTGGCGTGCCGTGGCCTATGGCCCGGCTGCCCCAGATTGTCCCAATAGAACTATTCTATAGATATTTCGACAAGACCGTTTCTTGGGTAATTTTTCGCGTAGAATCGATTGCGCGGGTGCCCGGGTTCCAAATCTCAAGGGGAGCGGAGTTAATGTGTCTTTTTTCGAAAAGGAAATTATGGGCAAAAGTACCTTTTGCGTTCGAATATCGAGGATTTAGACAATGCCATCGTGTTCCTCGTGAAAAAATACATCGGATAAGGCCTTTGGGAATCGCCATAAAAGATTACCTGTCGCGGGAGACTCGACCATAGGAAATTCGATTTTTGGCGTGCCGTGGCCTATGGCCCGGCTGCCCCAGATAGTCCCAATAGAACTATTCTATAAATATTTTGACAAGACCGTTTCTAGGGGTAATTTTTCGCGTAGAATCGATTGCGCGGGTGCCCGGGTTCCAAATCTCAAGGGGAGCGGAGTTAATGTGTCTTTTTTCGAAAAGGAAATTATGGGCAAAAGTACCTTTTGCGTTCGAATATCGAGGATTTCGACAATGCCATCGTGTTCCTCGTGAAAAAATACATCGGATAAGGCCTTTGGGAAACGCCATAAAAGATTACCTGTCGCGGGAGACTCGACCATAGGAAATTCGATTTTTGGCGTGCCGTGGCCTATGGCCCGGCTGCCCCAGATTGTCCCAATAGAACTATTCTATAGATATTTCGACAAGACCGTTTCTAGGGGTAATTTTTCGCGTAGAATCGATTGCGCGGGTGCCCGGGTTCCAAATCTCAAGGGGAGCGGAGTTAATGTGTCTTTTTTCGAAAAGGAAATTATGGGCAAAAGTACCTTTTGCGTTCGAATATCGAGGATTTCGACAATGCCATCGTGTTCCTCGTGAAAAAATACATCGGATAAGGCCTTTGGGAAACGCCATAAAAGATTACCTGTCGCGGGAGACTCGACCATAGGAAATTCGATTTTTGGCGTGCCGTGGCCTATGGCCCGGCTGCCCCAGATTGTCCCAATAGAACTATTCTATAGATATTTCGACAAGACCGTTTCTAGGGGTAATTTGTCGCGTAGAATCGATTGCGCGAGTGCCCGGGTTCCAAATCTCAAGGGGAGCGGAGTTAATGTGTCTTTTTTCGAAAAGGAAATTATGGGCAAAAGTACCTTTTGCGTTCGAATATCGAGGATTTAGACAATGCCATCGTGTTCCTCGTGAAAAAATACATCGGATAAGGCCTTTGGGAAACGATATAAAAGATTACCTGTCGCGGGAGACTCGACCATAGGAAATTCGATTTTTGGCGTGCCGTGGCCTATGGCCCGGCTGCCCCAGATTGTCCCAATAGAACTATTCTATAGATATTTCGACAAGACCGTTTCTAGGGGTAATTTGTCGCGTAGAATCGATTGCGCGAGTGCCCGGGTTCCAAATCTCAAGGGGAGCGGAGTTAATGTGTCTTTTTTCGAAAAGGAAATTATGGGCAAAAGTACCTTTTGCGTTCGAATATCGAGGATTTAGACAATGCCATCGTGTTCCTCGTGAAAAAATACATCGGATAAGGCCTTTGGGAAACGATATAAAAGATTACCTGTCGCGGGAGACTCGACCATAGGAAATTCGATTTTTGGCGTGCCGTGGCCTATGGCCCGGCTGCCCCAGATTGTCCCAAAAGAACTATTCTATAGATATTTCGACAAGACCGTTTCTTGGGTAATTTTTCGCGTAGAATCGATTGCGCGGGTGCCCGGGTTCCAAATCTCAAGGGGAGCGGAGTTAATGTGTCTTTTTTCGAAAAGGAAATTATGGGCAAAAGTACCTTTTGCGTTCGAATATCGAGGATTTCGAAAATGCCATCGTGTTCCTCGTGAAAAAATACATCGGATAAGGCCTTTGGGAATCGCCATAAAAGATTACCTGTCGCGGGAGACTCGACCATAGGAAATTCGATTTTTGGCGTGCCGTGGCCTATGGCCCGGCTGCCCCAGATTGTCCCAATAGAACTATTCTATAGATATTTCGACAAGACCGTTTCTAGGGGTAATTTTTCGCGTAGAATCGATTGCGCGGGTGCCCGGGTTCCAAATCTCAAGGGGAGCGGAGTTAATTTGTCTTTTTTCGAAAAGGAAATTATGGGCAAAAGTACCTTTTGCGTTCGAATATCGAGGATTTAGACAATGCCATCGTGTTCCTCGTGAAAAAATACATCGGATAAGGCCTTTGGGAATCGCCATAAAAGATTACCTGTCGCGGGAGACTCGACCATAGGAAATTCGATTTTTGGCGTGCCGTGGCCTATGGCCCGGCTGCCCCAGATAGTCCCAATAGAACTATTCTATAAATATTTCGACAAGACCGTTTCTAGGGGTAATTTTTCGCGTAGAATCGATTGCGCGGGTGCCCGGGTTCCAAATCTCAAGGGGAGCGGAGTTAATGTGTCTTTTTTCGAAAAGGAAATTATGGGCAAAAGTACCTTTTGCGTTCGAATATCGAGGATTTCGACAA
Organism: Gasteruption jaculator; assembly: GCA_949825005.1. Lineage (NCBI taxonomy): Eukaryota > Metazoa > Arthropoda > Insecta > Hymenoptera > Gasteruptiidae > Gasteruption > Gasteruption jaculator. The sequence continues at coordinate 13,094,740 of OX463768.1, read as the reverse complement.
TGCCATCGTGTTCCTCGTGAAAAAATACATCGGATAAGGCCTTTGGGAAACGCCATAAAAGATTACCTGTCGCGGGAGACTCGACCATAGGAAATTCGATTTTTGGCGTGCCGTGGCCTATGGCCCGGCTGCCCCAGATTGTCCCAATAGAACTATTCTATAGATATTTCGACAAGACCGTTTCTAGGGGTAATTTTTCGCGTAGAATCGATTGCGCGGGTGCCCGGGTTCCAAATCTCAAGGGGAGCGGAGTTAATGTGTCTTTTTTCGAAAAGGAAATTATGGGCAAAAGTACCTTTTGCGTTCGAATATCGAGGATTTAGACAATGCCATCGTGTTCCTCGTGAAAAAATACATCGGATAAGGCCTTTGGGAATCGCCATAAAAGATTACCTGTCGCGGGAGACTCGACCATAGGAAATTCGATTTTTGGCGTGCCGTGGCCTATGGCCCGGCTGCCCCAGATTGTCCCAATAGAACTATTCTATAGATATTTCGACAAGACCGTTTCTAGGGGTAATTTTTCGCGTAGAATCGATTGCGCGGGTGCCCGGGTTCCAAATCTCAAGGGGAGCGGAGTTAATGTGTCTTTTTTCGAAAAGGAAATTATGGGCAAAAGTACCTTTTGCGTTCGAATATCGAGGATTTCGACAATGCCATCGTGTTCCTCGTGAAAAAATACATCGGATAAGGCCTTTGGGAATCGCCATAAAAGATTACCTGTCGCGGGAGACTCGACCATAGGAAATTCGATATTTATCGTGCCGTGGCCTGTGGCCCCGGCAGCCCCAGATTGTCCCAATAGAACTATTTTATAGATATTTCGACAAGACCGTTTCTAGGGGTAATTTGTCGCGTAGAATCGATTGCGCGAGTGCCCGGGTTCCAAATCTCAAGGGGAGCGGAGTTAATGTGTCTTTTTTCGAAAAGGAAATTATGGGCAAAAGTACCTTTTGCGTTCGAATATCGAGGATTTAGACAATGCCATCGTGTTCCTCGTGAAAAAATACGTCGGATAAGGCCTTTGGGAAACGATATAAAAGATTACCTGTCGCGGGAGACTCGACCATAGGAAATTCGATTTTTGGCGTGCCGTGGCCTATGGCCCGGCTGCCCCAGATTGTCCCAATAGAACTATTCTATAGATATTTACACAAGACCGTTTCTAGGGGTAATTTTTCGCGTAGAATCGATTGCGCGGGTGCCCGGGTTCCAAATCTCAAGGGGAGCGGACTTAATGTGTCTTTTTTCGAAAAGGAAATTATGGGCAAAAGTACCTTTTGCGTTTGAATATCGAGGATTTCGACAATGCCATCGTGTTCCTCGTGAAAAAATACATCGGATAAGGCCTTTGGGAAACGCCATAAAAGATTACCTGTCGCGGGAGACTCGACCATAGGAAATTCGATTTTTGGCGTACCGTGGCCTATGGCCCGGCTGCCCCAGATTGTCCCAATAGAACTATTCTATAGATATTTCGACAAGACCGTTTCTAGGGGTAATTTGTCGCGTAGAATCGATTGCGCGAGTGCCCGGGTTCCAAATCTCAAGGGGAGCGGAGTTAATGTGTCTTTTTTCGAAAAGGAAATTATGGGCAAAAGTACCTTTTGCGTTCGAATATCGAGGATTTAGACAATGCCATCGTGTTCCTCGTGAAAAAATACATCGGATAAGGCCTTTGGGAAACGATATAAAAGATTACCTGTCGCGGGAGACTCAACCATAGGAAATTCGATTTTTGGCGTGCCGTGGCCTATGGCCCGGCTGCCCCAGATTGTCCCAATAGAACTATTCTATAGATATTTCGACAAGACCGTTTCTAGGGGTAATTTTTCGCGTAGAATCGATTGCGCGGGTGCCCGGGTTCCAAATCTCAAGGGGAGCGGAGTTAATGTGTCTTTTTTCGAAAAGGAAATTATGGGCAAAAGTACCTTTTGCGTTCGAATATCGAGGATTTCGACAATGCCATCGTGTTCCTCGTGAAAAAATACATCGGATAAGGCCTTTGGGAAACGCCATAAAAGATTACCTGTCGCGGGAGACTCGACCATAGGAAATTCGATTTTTGGCGTGCCGTGGCCTATGGCCCGGCTGCCCCAGATTGTCCCAATAGAACTATTCTATAGATAGTTCGACAAGACCGTTTCTAGGGGTAATTTTTCGCGTAGAATCGATAGCGCGGGTGCCCGGGTTCCAAATCTCAAGGGGAGCGGAGTTAATGTGTCTTTTTTCGAAAAGGAAATTATGGGCAAAAGTACCTTTTGCGTTCGAATATCGAGGATTTAGACAATGCCATCGTGTTCCTCGTGAAAAAATACATCGGATAAGGCCTTTGGGAATCGCCATAAAAGATTACCTGTCGCGGGAGACTCGACCATAGGAAATTCGATTTTTGGCGTGCCGTGGCCTATGGCCCGGCTGCCCCAGATAGTCCCAATAGAACTATTCTATAAATATTTCGACAAGACCGTTTCTAGGGGTAATTTTTCGCGTAGAATCGATTGCGCGGGTGCCCGGGATCCAAATCTCAAGGGGAGCGGAGTTAATGTGTCTTTTTTCGAAAAGGAAATTATGGGCAAAAGTACCTTTTGCGTTCGAATATCGAGGATTTCGACAATGCCATCGTGTTCCTCGTGAAAAAATACATCGGATAAGGCCTTTGGGAAACGATATAAAAGATTACCTGTCGCGGGAGACTCGACCATAGGAAATTCGATTTTTGGCGTGCCGTGGCCTATGGCCCGGCTGCCCCAGATAGTCCCAATAGAACTATTCTATAAATATTTCGACAAGACCGTTTCTAGGGGTAATTTTTCGCGTAGAATCGATTGCGCGGGTGCCCGGGTTCCAAATCTCAAGGGGAGCGGAGTTAATGTGTCTTTTTTCGAAAAGGAAATTATGGGCAAAAGTACCTTTTGCGTTCGAATATCGAGGATTTCGACAATGCCATCGTGTTCCTCGTGAAAAAATACATCGGATAAGGCCTTTGGGAAACGCCATAAAAGATTACCTGTCGCGGGAGACTCGACCATAGGAAATTCGATTTTTGGCGTGCCGTGGCCTATGGCCCGGCTGCCCCAGATTGTCCCAATAGAACTATTCTATAGATATTTCGACAAGACCGTTTCTAGGGGTAATTTTTCGCGTAGAATCGATTGCGCGGGTGCCCGGGTTCCAAATCTCAAGGGAAGCGGAATTAATGTGTCTTTTTTCGAAAAGGAAATTATGGGCAAAAGTACCTTTTGCGTTCGAATATCGAGGATTTCGACAATGCCATCGTGTTCCTCGTGAAAAAATACATCGGATAAGGCCTTTGGGAAACGCCATAAAAGATTACCTGTCGCGGGAGACTCGACCATAGGAAATTCGATTTTTGGCGTGCCGTGGCCTATGGCCCGGCTGCCCCAGATTGTCCCAATAGAACTATTCTATAGATATTTCGACAAGACCGTTTCTAGGGGTAATTTGTCGCGTAGAATCGATTGCGCGAGTGCCCGGGTTCCAAATCTCAAGGGGAGCGGAGTTAATGTGTCTTTTTTCGAAAAGGAAATTATGGGCAAAAATACCTTTTGCGTTCGAATATCGAGGATTTAGACAATGCCATCGTGTTCCTCGTGAAAAAATACATCGGATTAGGCCTTTGGGAAACGATATAAAAGATTACCTGTCGCGGGAGACTCGACCATAGGAAATTCGATTTTTGGCGTGCCGTGGCCTATGGCCCGGCTGCCCCAGATTGTCCCAATAGAACTATTCTATAGATATTTCGACAAGACCGTTTCTAGGGGTAATTTTTCGAGTAGAATCGATTGCGCGGGTGCCCGGGTTCCAAATCTCAAGGGGAGCGGAGTTAATGTGTCTTTTTTCGAAAAGGAAATTATGGGCAAAAGTACCTTTTGCGTTCGAATATCGAGGATTTCGACAATGCCATCGTGTTCCTCGTGAAAAAATACATCGGATAAGGCCTTTGGGAAACGCCATCAAAGATTACCTGTCGCGGGAGACTCGACCATAGGAAATTCGATTTTTGGCGTGCCGTGGCCTATGGCCCGGCTGCCCCAGATTGTCCCAATAGAACTATTCTATAGATATTTCGACAAGACCGTTTCTTGGGTAATTTTTCGCGTAGAATCGATTGCGCGGGTGCCCGGGTTCCAAATCTCAAGGGGAGCGGAGTTAATGTGTCTTTTTTCGAAAAGGAAATTATGGGCAAAAGTACCTTTTGCGTTCGAATATCGAGGATTTCGAAAATGCCATCGTGTTCCTCGTGAAAAAATACATCGGATAAGGCCTTTGGGAATCGCCATAAAAGATTACCTGTCGCGGGAGACTCGACCATAGGAAATTCGATTTTTGGCGTGCCGTGGCCTATGGCCCGGCTGCCCCAGATTGTCCCAATAGAACTATTCTATAGATAGTTCGACAAGACCGTTTCTAGGGGTAATTTTTCGCGTAGAATCGATAGCGCGGGTGCCCGGGTTCCAAATCTCAAGGGGAGCGGAGTTTAAGTGTCTTTTTTCGAAAAGGAAATTATGGGCAAAAGTACCTTTTGCGTTCGAATATCGAGGATTTAGACAATGCCATCGTGTTCCTCGTGAAAAAATACATCGGATAAGGCCTTTGGGAAACGATATAAAAGATTACCTGTCGCGGGAGACTCGACCATAGGAAATTCGATTTTTGGCGTGCCGTGGCCTATGGCCCGGCTGCCCCAGATTGTCCCAATAGAACTATTCTATAGATATTTCGACAAGACCGTTTCTAGGGGTAATTTTTCGCGTAGAATCGATTGCGCGGGTGCCCGGGTTCCAAATCTCAAGGGGAGCGGAGTTAATGTGTCTTTTTTCGAAAAGGAAATTATGGGCAAAAGTACCTTTTGCGTTCGAATATCGAGGATTTCGACAATGCCATCGTGTTCCTCGTGAAAAAATACATCGGATAAGGCCTTTGGGAAACGCCATAAAAGATTACCTGTCGCGGGAGACTCGACCATAGGAAATTCGATTTTTGGCGTGCCGTGGCCTATGGCCCGGCTGCCCCAGATTGTCCCAATAGAACTATTCTATAGATATTTCGACAAGACCGTTTCTAGGGGTAATTTGTCGCGTAGAATCGATTGCGCGAGTGCCCGGGTTCCAAATCTCAAGGGGAGCGGAGTTAATGTGTCTTTTTTCGAAAAGGAAATTATGGGCAAAAGTACCTTTTGCGTTCGAATATCGAGGATTTAGACAATGCCATCGTGTTCCTCGTGAAAAAATACATCGGATAAGGCCTTTGGGAAACGATATAAAAGATTACCTGTCGCGGGAGACTCGACCATAGGAAATTCGATTTTTGGCGTGCCGTGGCCTATGGCCCGGCTGCCCCAGATTGTCCCAATAGAACTGTTTTATAGATATTTCGACAAGACCGTTTCTAGGGGTAATTTGTCGCGTAGAATCGATTGCGCGAGTGCCCGGGTTCCAAATCTCAAGGGGAGCGGAGTTAATGTGTCTTTTTTCGAAAAGGAAATTATGGGCAAAAGTACCTTTTGCGTTCGAATATCGAGGATTTAGACAATGCCATCGTGTTCCTCGTGAAAAAATACATCGGATAAGGCCTTTGGGAAACGATATAAAAGATTACCTGTCGCGGGAGACTCGACCATAGGAAATTCGATTTTTGGCGTGCCGTGGCCTATGGCCCGGCTGCCCCAGATTGTCCCAATAGAACTATTCTATAGATATTTCGACAAGACCGTTTCTAGGGGTAATTTGTCGCGTAGAATCGATTGCGCGGGTGCCCGGGTTCCAAATCTCAAGGGGAGCGGAGTTAATGTGTCTTTTTTCGAAAAGGAAATTATGGGCAAAAGTACCTTTTGCGTTCGAATATCAAGGATTTCGACAATGCCATCGTGTTCCTCGTGAAAAAATACATCGGATAAGGCCTTTGGGAAACGCCATAAAAGATTACCTGTCGCGGGAGACTCGACCATAGGAAATTCGATTTTTGGCGTGCCGTGGCCTATGGCCCGGCTGCCCCAGATTGTCCCAATAGAACTATTCTATAGATATTTCGACAAGACCGTTTCTAGGGGTAATTTGTCGCGTAGAATCGATTGCGCGAGTGCCCGGGTTCCAAATCTCAAGGGGAGCGGAGTTAATGTGTCTTTTTTCGAAAAGGAAATTATGGGCAAAAGTACCTTTTGCGTTCGAATATCGAGGATTTAGACAATGCCATCGTGTTCCTCGTGAAAAAATACATCGGATAAGGCCTTTGGGAAACGATATAAAAGATTACCTGTCGCGGGAGACTCGACCATAGGAAATTCGATTTTTGGCGTGCCGTGGCCTATGGCCCGGCTGCCCCAGATTGTCCCAATAGAACTATTCTATAGATATTTCGACAAGACCGTTTCTAGGGGTAATTTGACGCGTAGAATCGATTGCGCGAGTGCCCGGGTTCCAAATCTCAAGGGGAGCGGAGTTAATGTGTCTTTTTTCGAAAAGGAAATTATGGGCAAAAGTACCTTTTGCGTTCGAATATCGAGGATTTAGACAAAGCCATCGTGTTCCTCGTGAAAAAATACATCGGATAAGGCCTTTGGGAAACGATATAAAAGATTACCTGTCGCGGGAGACTCGACGATAGGAAATTCGATTTTTGGCGTGCCGTGGCCTATGGCCCGGCTGCCCCAGATTGTCCCAATAGAACTATTCTATAGATATTTCGACAAGACCGTTTCTAGGGGTAATTTTTCGCGTAGAATCGATTGCGCGGGTGCCCGGGTTCCAAATCTCAAGGGGAGCGGAGTTAATGTGTCTTTTTTCGAAAAGGAAATTATGGGCAAAAGTACCTTTTGCGTTCGAATATTGAGGATTTCGACAATGCCATCGTGTTCCTCGTGAAAAAATACATCGGATATGGCCTTTGGGAAACGCCAAAAAAGATTACCCGTCGCGGGAGATTCGACCATATAAAATCCGATTTTTGGCGTTGCGTGGCCTATGGCCCCGGCTACCCCAGATTGTTCCAATAGAACTATTCTATAGATATTTCGACAAGACCGTTCCTAGGGGTAATCTTTCGCGGAGAATCGATTGCGCGGGTGCCCGGGTTCCAAATCTCAAGCGGAGCGGAGTTATAGTGGATCTCTTGAAAAATGAAATTAGGGGCAAAAGTACCTTTTGCGTTCGAATATCGAGGATTTTGACAATGCCATCGTGTTCCTCGTGAAAAAATACATCGGATAAGGCCTTTGGGAAACGATATAAAAGATTACCTGTCGCGGGAGACTCGACCATAGGAAATTCGATTTTTGGCGTGCCGTGGCCTATGGCCCGGCTGCCCCAGATTGTCCCAATAGAACTATTCTATAGATATTTCGACAAGACCGTTTCTAGGGGTAATTTTTCGCGTAGAATCGATTGCGCGGGTGCCCGGGTTCCAAATCTCAAGGGGAGCGGAGTTAATGTGTCTTTTTTCGAAAAGGAAATTATGGGCAAAAGTATCTTTTGCGTTTGAATATCGAGGATTTCGACAATGCCATCGTGTTCCTCGTGAAAAAATACATCGGATAAGGCCTTTGGGAAACGCCATAAAAGATTACCTGTCGCGGGAGATTCGACCATAGGAAATTCGATTTTTGGCGTGCCGTGGCCAATGGCCCGGCTGCCCCAGATTGTCCCAATAGAACTATTCTATAGATATTTCGACAAGACCGTTCCTAGGGGTAATTTGTCGCGTAGAATCGATTGCGCGAGTGCCCGGGTTCCAAATCTCAAGGGGAGCGGAGTTAATGTGTCTTTTTTCGAAAAGGAAATTATGGGCAAAAGTACCTTTTGCGTTCGAATATCGAGGATTTAGACAATGCCATCGTGTTCCTCGTGAAAAAATACATCGGATAAGGCCTTTGGGAAACGATATAAAAGATTACCTGTCGCGGGAGACTCGACCATAGGAAATTCGATTTTTGGCGTGCCGTGGCCTATGGCCCGGCTGCCCCAGATTGTCCCAATAGAACTATTCTATAGATATTTACACAAGACCGTTTTTAGGGGTAATTTTTCGCGTAGAATCGATTGCGCGGGTGCCCGGGTTCCAAATCTCAAGGGGAGCGGAGTTAATGTGTCTTTTTTCGAAAAGGAAATTATGGGCAAAAGTACCTTTTGCGTTTGAATATCGAGGATTTCGACAATGCCATCGTGTTCCTCGTGAAAAAATACATCGGATAAGGCCTTTGGGAAACGCCATAAAAGATTACCTGTCGCGGGAGACTCGACCATAGGAAATTCGATTTTTGGCGTGCCGTGGCCTATGGCCCGGCTGCCCCAGATTGTCCCCATAGAACTATTCTATAGATATTTCGACAAGACCGTTTCTAGGGGTAATTTTTCGCGTAGAATCGATTGCGCGGGTGCCCGGGTTCCATATCTCAAGGGAAGCGGAGTTAATGTGTCTTTTTTCGAAAAGGAAATTATGGGCAAAAGTACCTTTTGCGTTCGAATATCGAGGATTTCGACAATGCCATCGTGTTCCTCGTGAAAAAATACATCGGATAAGGCCTTTGGGAAACGCCATAAAAGATTACCTGTCGCGGGAGACTCGACCATAGGAAATTCGATTTTTGGCGTGCCGTGGCCTATGGCCCGGCTGCCCCAGATTGTCCCAATAGAACTATTCTATAGATATTTCGACAAGACCGTTTCTAGGGGTAATTTGTCGCGTAGAATCGATTGCGCGAGTGCCCGGGTTCCAAATCTCAAGGGGAGCGGAGTTAATGTGTCTTTTTTCGAAAAGGAAATTATGGGCAAAAGTACCTTTTGCGTTCGAATATCGAGGATTTAGACAATGCCATCGTGTTCCTCGTGAAAAAATACATCGGATAAGGCCTTTGGGAAACGATATAAAAGATTACCTGTCGCGGGAGACTCGACCATAGGAAATTCGATTTTTGGCGTGCCGTGGCCTATGGCCCGGCTGCCCCAGATTGTCCCAATAGAACTATTCTATAGATATTTCGACAAGACCGTTTCTAGGGGTAATTTTTCGCGTAGAATCGATTGCGCGGGTGCCCGGGTTCCAAATCTCAAGGGGAGCGGAGTTAATGTGTCTTTTTTCGAAAAGGAAATTATGGGCAAAAGTACCTTTTGCGTTCGAATATCGAGGATTTCGACAATGCCATCGTGTTCCTCGTGAAAAAATACATCGGATAAGGCCTTTGGGAAACGCCATAAAAGATTACCTGTCGCGGGAGACTCGACCATAGGAAATTCGATTTTTGGCGTGCCGTGGCCTATGGCCCGGCTGCCCCAGATTGTCCCAATAGAACTATTCTATAGATATTTCGACAAGACCGTTTCTTGGGTAATTTTTCGCGTAGAATCGATTGCGCGGGTGCCCGGGTTCCAAATCTCAAGGGGAGCGGAGTTAATGTGTCTTTTTTCGAAAAGGAAATTATGGGCAAAAGTACCTTTTGCGTTCGAATATCGAGGATTTAGACAATGCCATCGTGTTCCTCGTGAAAAAATACATCGGATAAGGCCTTTGGGAATCGCCATAAAAGATTACCTGTCGCGGGAGACTCGACCATAGGAAATTCGATTTTTGGCGTGCCGTGGCCTATGGCCCGGCTGCCCCAGATAGTCCCAATAGAACTATTCTATAAATATTTTGACAAGACCGTTTCTAGGGGTAATTTTTCGCGTAGAATCGATTGCGCGGGTGCCCGGGTTCCAAATCTCAAGGGGAGCGGAGTTAATGTGTCTTTTTTCGAAAAGGAAATTATGGGCAAAAGTACCTTTTGCGTTCGAATATCGAGGATTTCGACAATGCCATCGTGTTCCTCGTGAAAAAATACATCGGATAAGGCCTTTGGGAAACGCCATAAAAGATTACCTGTCGCGGGAGACTCGACCATAGGAAATTCGATTTTTGGCGTGCCGTGGCCTATGGCCCGGCTGCCCCAGATTGTCCCAATAGAACTATTCTATAGATATTTCGACAAGACCGTTTCTAGGGGTAATTTTTCGCGTAGAATCGATTGCGCGGGTGCCCGGGTTCCAAATCTCAAGGGGAGCGGAGTTAATGTGTCTTTTTTCGAAAAGGAAATTATGGGCAAAAGTACCTTTTGCGTTCGAATATCGAGGATTTCGACAATGCCATCGTGTTCCTCGTGAAAAAATACATCGGATAAGGCCTTTGGGAATCGCCATAAAAGATTACCTGTCGCGGGAGACTCGACCATAGGAAATTCGATATTTATCGTGCCGTGGCCTGTGGCCCCGGCAGCCCCAGATTGTCCCAATAGAACTATTCTATAGATATTTACACAAGACCGTTTCTAGGGGTAATTTTTCGCGTAGAATCGATTGCGCGGGTGCCCGGGTTCCAAATCTCAAGGGGAGCGGAGTTAATGTGTCTTTTTTCGAAAAGGAAATTATGGGCAAAAGTACCTTTTGCGTTTGAATATCGAGGATTTCGACAATGCCATCGTGTTCCTCGTGAAAAAATACATCGGAAAAGGCCTTTGGGAAACGCCATAAAAGATTACCTGTCGCGGGAGACTCGACCATAGGAAATTCGATTTTTGGCGTGCCGTGGCCTATGGCCCGGCTGCCCCAGATTGTCCCAATAGAACTATTCTATAGATATTTACACAAGACCGTTTCTAGGGGTAATTTTTCGCGTAGAATCGATTGCGCGGGTGCCCGGGTTCCAAATCTCAAGGGGAGCGGAGTTAATGTGTCTTTTTTCGAAAAGGAAATTATGGGCAAAAGTACCTTTTGCGTTCGAATATCGAGGATTTTGACAATGCCATCGTGTTCCTCGTGAAAAAATACATCGGATAAGGCCTTTGGGAAACGATATAAAAGATTACCTGTCGCGGGAGACTCGACCATAGGAAATTCGATTTTTGGCGTGCCGTGGCCTATGGCCCGGCTGCCCCAGATTGTCCCAATAGAACTATTCTATAGATATTTCGACAAGACCGTTTCTAGGGGTAATTTTTCGCGTAGAATCGATTGCGCGGGTGCCCGGGTTCCAAATCTCAAGGGGAGCGGAGTTAATGTGTCTTTTTTCGAAAAGGAAATTATGGGCAAAAGTACCTTTTGCGTTCGAATATCGAGGATTTCGACAATGCCATCGCGTTCCTCGTGAAAAAATACATCGGATAAGGCCTTTGGGAAACGATATAAAAGATTACCTGTCGCGGTAGACTCGACCATAGGAAATTCGATTTTTGGCGTGCCGTGGCCTATGGCCCGGCTGCCCCAGATTGTCCCAATAGAACTATTCTATAGATATTTCGACAAGACCGTTTCTAGGGGTAATTTTTCGCGTAGAATCGATTGCGCGGGTGCCCGGGTTCCAAATCTCAAGGGGAGCGGAGTTAATGTGTCTTTTTTCGAAAAGGAAATTATGGGCAAAAGTACCTTTTGCGTTCGAATATCGAGGATTTCGACAATGCCATCGTGTTCCTCGTGAAAAAATACATCGGATAAGGCCTTTGGGAATCGCCATAAAAGATTACCTGTCGCGGGAGACTCGACCATAGGAAATTCGATTTTTGGCGTGCCGTGGCCTATGGCCCGGCTGCCCCAGATTGTCCCAATAGAACTATTCTATAGATATTTCGACAAGACCGTTTCTAGGGGTAATTTTTCGCGTAGAATCGATTGCGCGGGTGCCCGGGTTCCAAATCTCAAGGGGAGCGGAGTTAATGTGTCTTTTTTCGAAAAGGAAATTATGGGCAAAAGTACCTTTTGCGTTCGAATATCGAGGATTTAGACAATGCCATCGTGTTCCTCGTGAAAAAATACATCGGATAAGGCCTTTGGGAATCGCCATAAAAGATTACCTGTCGCGGGAGACTCGACCATAGGAAATTCGATTTTTGGCGTGCCGTGGCCTATGGCCCGGCTGCCCCAGATAGTCCCAATAGAAGTATTCTATAAATATTTCGACAAGACCGTTTCTAGGGGTAATTTTTCGCGTAGAATCGATTGCGCGGGTGCCCGGGTTCCAAATCTCAAGGGGAGCGGAGATAATGTGTCTTTTTTCGAAAAGGAAATTATGGGGAAAAGTACCTTTTGCGTTCGAATATCGAGGATTTCGACAATGCCATCGTGTTCCTCGTGAAAAAATACATCGGATAAGGCCTTTGGGAAACGCCATAAAAGATTACCTGTCGCGGGAGACTCGACCATAGGAAATTCGATATTTATCGTGCCGTGGCCTGTGGCCCCGGCAGCCCCAGATTGTCCCAATAGAACTATTCTATAGATATTTACACAAGACCGTTTCTAGGGGTAATTTTTCGCGTAGAATCGATTGCGCGGGTGCCCGGGTTCCAAATCTCAAGGGGAGCGGAGTTAATGTGTCTTTTTTCGAAAAGGAAATTATGGGCAAAAGTACCTTTTGCGTTTGAATATCGAGGATTTCGACAATGCCATCGTGTTCCTCGTGAAAAAATACATCGGATAAGGCCTTTGGGAAACGATATAAAAGATTACCTGTCGCGGGAGACTCGACCATAGGAAATTCGATTTTTGGCGTGCCGTGGCCTATGGCCCGGCTGCCCCAGATTGTCCCAATAGAACTATTCTATAGATATTTCGACAAGACCGTTTCTAGGGGTAATTTGTCGCGTAGAATCGATTGCGCGAGTGCCCGGGTTCCAAATCTCAAGGGGAGCGGAGTTAATGTGTCTTCTTTCGAAAAGGAAATTATGGGCAAAAGTACCTTTTGCGTTCGAATATCGAGGATTTAGACAATGCCATCGTGTTCCTCGTGAAAAAATACATCGGATAAGGCCTTTGGGAAACGATATAAAAGATTACCTGTCGCGGGAGACTCGACCATAGGAAATTCGATTTTTGGCGTGCCGTGGCCTATGGCCCGGCTGCCCCAGATTGTCCCAATAGAACTATTCTATAGATATTTCGACAAGACCGTTTCTAGGGGTAATTTGTCTCGTAGAATCGATTGCGCGAGTGCCCGGGTTCCAAATCTCAAGGGGAGCGGAGTTAATGTGTCTTTTTTCGAAAAGGAAATTATGGGCAAAAGTACCTTTTGCGTTCGAATATCGAGGATTTAGACAATGCCATCGTGTTCCTCGTGAAAAAATACATCGGATAAGGCCTTTGGGAAACGATATAAAAGATTACCTGTCGCGGGAGACTCGACCATAGGAAATTCGATTTTTGGCGTGCCGTGGCCTATGGCCCGGCTGCCCCAGATTGTCCCAATAGAACTATTCTATAGATATTTCGACAAGACCGTTTCTAGGGGTAATTTTTCGCGTAGAATCGATTGCGCGGGTGCCCGGGTTCCAAATCTCAAGGGGAGCGGAGTTAATGTGTCTTTTTTCGAAAAGGAAATTATGGGCAAAAGTACCTTTTGCGTTCGAATATCGAGGATTTCGACAATGCCATCGTGTTCCTCGTGAAAAAATACATCGGATAAGGCCTTTGGGAATCGCCATAAAAGATTACCTGTCGCGGGAGACTCGACCATAGGAAATTCGATATTTATCGTGCCGTGGCCTGTGGCCCCGGCAGCCCCAGATTGTCCCAATAGAACTATTCTATAGATATTTACACAAGACCGTTTCTAGGGGTAATTTTTCGCGTAGAATCGATTGCGCGGGTGCCCGGGTTCCAAATCTCAAGGGGAGCGGAGTTAATGTGTCTTTTTTCGAAAAGGAAATTATGGGCAAAAGTACCTTTTGCGTTTGAATATCGAGGATTTCGACAATGCCATCGTGTTCCTCGTGAAAAAATACATCGGAAAAGGCCTTTGGGAAACGCCATAAAAGATTACCTGTCGCGGGAGACTCGACCATAGGAAATTCGATTTTTGGCGTGCCGTGGCCTATGGCCCGGCTGCCCCAGATTGTCCCAATAGAACTATTCTATAGATATTTACACAAGACCGTTTCTAGGGGTAATTTTTCGCGTAGAATCGATTGCGCGGGTGCCCGGGTTCCAAATCTCAAGGGGAGCGGAGTTAATGTGTCTTTTTTCGAAAAGGAAATTATGGGCAAAAGTACCTTTTGCGTTCGAATATCGAGGATTTTGACAATGCCATCGTGTTCCTCGTGAAAAAATACATCGGATAAGGCCTTTGGGAAACGATATAAAAGATTACCTGTCGCGGGAGACTCGACCATAGGAAATTCGATTTTTGGCGTGCCGTGGCCTATGGCCCGGCTGCCCCAGATTGTCCCAATAGAACTATTCTATAGATATTTCGACAAGACCGTTTCTAGGGGTAATTTTTCGCGTAGAATCGATTGCGCGGGTGCCCGGGTTCCAAATCTCAAGGGGAGCGGAGTTAATGTGTCTTTTTTCGAAAAGGAAATTATGGGCAAAAGTACCTTTTGCGTTCGAATATCGAGGATTTCGACAATGCCATCGCGTTCCTCGTGAAAAAATACATCGGATAAGGCCTTTGGGAAACGATATAAAAGATTACCTGTCGCGGTAGACTCGACCATAGGAAATTCGATTTTTGGCGTGCCGTGGCCTATGGCCCGGCTGCCCCAGATTGTCCCAATAGAACTATTCTATAGATATTTCGACAAGACCGTTTCTAGGGGTAATTTTTCGCGTAGAATCGATTGCGCGGGTGCCCGGGTTCCAAATCTCAAGGGGAGCGGAGTTAATGTGTCTTTTTTCGAAAAGGAAATTATGGGCAAAAGTACCTTTTGCGTTCGAATATCGAGGATTTCGACAATGCCATCGTGTTCCTCGTGAAAAAATACATCGGATAAGGCCTTTGGGAATCGCCATAAAAGATTACCTGTCGCGGGAGACTCGACCATAGGAAATTCGATTTTTGGCGTGCCGTGGCCTATGGCCCGGCTGCCCCAGATTGTCCCAATAGAACTATTCTATAGATATTTCGACAAGACCGTTTCTAGGGGTAATTTTTCGCGTAGAATCGATTGCGCGGGTGCCCGGGTTCCAAATCTCAAGGGGAGCGGAGTTAATGTGTCTTTTTTCGAAAAGGAAATTATGGGCAAAAGTACCTTTTGCGTTCGAATATCGAGGATTTAGACAATGCCATCGTGTTCCTCGTGAAAAAATACATCGGATAAGGCCTTTGGGAATCGCCATAAAAGATTACCTGTCGCGGGAGACTCGACCATAGGAAATTCGATTTTTGGCGTGCCGTGGCCTATGGCCCGGCTGCCCCAGATAGTCCCAATAGAAGTATTCTATAAATATTTCGACAAGACCGTTTCTAGGGGTAATTTTTCGCGTAGAATCGATTGCGCGGGTGCCCGGGTTCCAAATCTCAAGGGGAGCGGAGATAATGTGTCTTTTTTCGAAAAGGAAATTATGGGGAAAAGTACCTTTTGCGTTCGAATATCGAGGATTTCGACAATGCCATCGTGTTCCTCGTGAAAAAATACATCGGATAAGGCCTTTGGGAAACGCCATAAAAGATTACCTGTCGCGGGAGACTCGACCATAGGAAATTCGATATTTATCGTGCCGTGGCCTGTGGCCCCGGCAGCCCCAGATTGTCCCAATAGAACTATTCTATAGATATTTACACAAGACCGTTTCTAGGGGTAATTTTTCGCGTAGAATCGATTGCGCGGGTGCCCGGGTTCCAAATCTCAAGGGGAGCGGAGTTAATGTGTCTTTTTTCGAAAAGGAAATTATGGGCAAAAGTACCTTTTGCGTTTGAATATCGAGGATTTCGACAATGCCATCGTGTTCCTCGTGAAAAAATACATCGGATAAGGCCTTTGGGAAACGATATAAAAGATTACCTGTCGCGGGAGACTCGACCATAGGAAATTCGATTTTTGGCGTGCCGTGGCCTATGGCCCGGCTGCCCCAGATTGTCCCAATAGAACTATTCTATAGATATTTCGACAAGACCGTTTCTAGGGGTAATTTGTCGCGTAGAATCGATTGCGCGAGTGCCCGGGTTCCAAATCTCAAGGGGAGCGGAGTTAATGTGTCTTCTTTCGAAAAGGAAATTATGGGCAAAAGTACCTTTTGCGTTCGAATATCGAGGATTTAGACAATGCCATCGTGTTCCTCGTGAAAAAATACATCGGATAAGGCCTTTGGGAAACGATATAAAAGATTACCTGTCGCGGGAGACTCGACCATAGGAAATTCGATTTTTGGCGTGCCGTGGCCTATGGCCCGGCTGCCCCAGATTGTCCCAATAGAACTATTCTATAGATATTTCGACAAGACCGTTTCTAGGGGTAATTTGTCTCGTAGAATCGATTGCGCGAGTGCCCGGGTTCCAAATCTCAAGGGGAGCGGAGTTAATGTGTCTTTTTTCGAAAAGGAAATTATGGGCAAAAGTACCTTTTGCGTTCGAATATCGAGGATTTAGACAATGCCATCGTGTTCCTCGTGAAAAAATACATCGGATAAGGCCTTTGGGAAACGATATAAAAGATTACCTGTCGCGGGAGACTCGACCATAGGAAATTCGATTTTTGGCGTGCCGTGGCCTATGGCCCGGCTGCCCCAGATTGTCCCAATAGAACTATTCTATAGATATTTCGACAAGACCGTTTCTAGGGGTAATTTTTCGCGTAGAATCGATTGCGCGGGTGCCCGGGTTCCAAATCTCAAGGGGAGCGGAGTTAATGTGTCTTTTTTCGAAAAGGAAATTATGGGCAAAAGTACCTTTTGCGTTCGAATATCGAGGATTTCGACAATGCCATCGTGTTCCTCGTGAAAAAATACATCGGATAAGGCCTTTGGGAATCGCCATAAAAGATTACCTGTCGCGGGAGACTCGACCATAGGAAATTCGATATTTATCGTGCCGTGGCCTGTGGCCCCGGCAGCCCCAGATTGTCCCAATAGAACTATTCTATAGATATTTACACAAGACCGTTTCTAGGGGTAATTTTTCGCGTAGAATCGATTGCGCGGGTGCCCGGGTTCCAAATCTCAAGGGGAGCGGAGTTAATGTGTCTTTTTTCGAAAAGGAAATTATGGGCAAAAGTACCTTTTGCGTTTGAATATCGAGGATTTCGACAATGCCATCGTGTTCCTCGTGAAAAAATACATCGGAAAAGGCCTTTGGGAAACGCCATAAAAGATTACCTGTCGCGGGAGACTCGACCATAGGAAATTCGATTTTTGGCGTGCCGTGGCCTATGGCCCGGCTGCCCCAGATTGTCCCAATAGAACTATTCTATAGATATTTACACAAGACCGTTTCTAGGGGTAATTTTTCGCGTAGAATCGATTGCGCGGGTGCCCGGGTTCCAAATCTCAAGGGGAGCGGAGTTAATGTGTCTTTTTTCGAAAAGGAAATTATGGGCAAAAGTACCTTTTGCGTTCGAATATCGAGGATTTTGACAATGCCATCGTGTTCCTCGTGAAAAAATACATCGGATAAGGCCTTTGGGAAACGATATAAAAGATTACCTGTCGCGGGAGACTCGACCATAGGAAATTCGATTTTTGGCGTGCCGTGGCCTATGGCCCGGCTGCCCCAGATTGTCCCAATAGAACTATTCTATAGATATTTCGACAAGACCGTTTCTAGGGGTAATTTTTCGCGTAGAATCGATTGCGCGGGTGCCCGGGTTCCAAATCTCAAGGGGAGCGGAGTTAATGTGTCTTTTTTCGAAAAGGAAATTATGGGCAAAAGTACCTTTTGCGTTCGAATATCGAGGATTTCGACAATGCCATCGCGTTCCTCGTGAAAAAATACATCGGATAAGGCCTTTGGGAAACGATATAAAAGATTACCTGTCGCGGTAGACTCGACCATAGGAAATTCGATTTTTGGCGTGCCGTGGCCTATGGCCCGGCTGCCCCAGATTGTCCCAATAGAACTATTCTATAGATATTTCGACAAGACCGTTTCTAGGGGTAATTTTTCGCGTAGAATCGATTGCGCGGGTGCCCGGGTTCCAAATCTCAAGGGGAGCGGAGTTAATGTGTCTTTTTTCGAAAAGGAAATTATGGGCAAAAGTACCTTTTGCGTTCGAATATCGAGGATTTCGACAATGCCATCGTGTTCCTCGTGAAAAAATACATCGGATAAGGCCTTTGGGAATCGCCATAAAAGATTACCTGTCGCGGGAGACTCGACCATAGGAAATTCGATTTTTGGCGTGCCGTGGCCTATGGCCCGGCTGCCCCAGATTGTCCCAATAGAACTATTCTATAGATATTTCGACAAGACCGTTTCTAGGGGTAATTTTTCGCGTAGAATCGATTGCGCGGGTGCCCGGGTTCCAAATCTCAAGGGGAGCGGAGTTAATGTGTCTTTTTTCGAAAAGGAAATTATGGGCAAAAGTACCTTTTGCGTTCGAATATCGAGGATTTCGACAATGCCATCGCGTTCCTCGTGAAAAAATACATCGGATAAGGCCTTTGGGAAACGATATAAAAGATTACCTGTCGCGGTAGACTCGACCATAGGAAATTCGATTTTTGGCGTGCCGTGGCCTATGGCCCGGCTGCCCCAGATTGTCCCAATAGAACTATTCTATAGATATTTCGACAAGACCGTTTCTAGGGGTAATTTTTCGCGTAGAATCGATTGCGCGGGTGCCCGGGTTCCAAATCTCAAGGGGAGCGGAGTTAATGTGTCTTTTTTCGAAAAGGAAATTATGGGCAAAAGTACCTTTTGCGTTCGAATATCGAGGATTTCGACAATGCCATCGTGTTCCTCGTGAAAAAATACATCGGATAAGGCCTTTGGGAATCGCCATAAAAGATTACCTGTCGCGGGAGACTCGACCATAGGAAATTCGATTTTTGGCGTGCCGTGGCCTATGGCCCGGCTGCCCCAGATTGTCCCAATAGAACTATTCTATAGATATTTCGACAAGACCGTTTCTAGGGGTAATTTTTCGCGTAGAATCGATTGCGCGGGTGCCCGGGTTCCAAATCTCAAGGGGAGCGGAGTTAATGTGTCTTTTTTCGAAAAGGAAATTATGGGCAAAAGTACCTTTTGCGTTCGAATATCGAGGATTTAGACAATGCCATCGTGTTCCTCGTGAAAAAATACATCGGATAAGGCCTTTGGGAATCGCCATAAAAGATTACCTGTCGCGGGAGACTCGACCATAGGAAATTCGATTTTTGGCGTGCCGTGGCCTATGGCCCGGCTGCCCCAGATAGTCCCAATAGAAGTATTCTATAAATATTTCGACAAGACCGTTTCTAGGGGTAATTTTTCGCGTAGAATCGATTGCGCGGGTGCCCGGGTTCCAAATCTCAAGGGGAGCGGAGATAATGTGTCTTTTTTCGAAAAGGAAATTATGGGGAAAAGTACCTTTTGCGTTCGAATATCGAGGATTTCGACAATGCCATCGTGTTCCTCGTGAAAAAATACATCGGATAAGGCCTTTGGGAAACGCCATAAAAGATTACCTGTCGCGGGAGACTCGACCATAGGAAATTCGATATTTATCGTGCCGTGGCCTGTGGCCCCGGCAGCCCCAGATTGTCCCAATAGAACTATTCTATAGATATTTACACAAGACCGTTTCTAGGGGTAATTTTTCGCGTAGAATCGATTGCGCGGGTGCCCGGGTTCCAAATCTCAAGGGGAGCGGAGTTAATGTGTCTTTTTTCGAAAAGGAAATTATGGGCAAAAGTACCTTTTGCGTTTGAATATCGAGGATTTCGACAATGCCATCGTGTTCCTCGTGAAAAAATACATCGGATAAGGCCTTTGGGAAACGATATAAAAGATTACCTGTCGCGGGAGACTCGACCATAGGAAATTCGATTTTTGGCGTGCCGTGGCCTATGGCCCGGCTGCCCCAGATTGTCCCAATAGAACTATTCTATAGATATTTCGACAAGACCGTTTCTAGGGGTAATTTGTCGCGTAGAATCGATTGCGCGAGTGCCCGGGTTCCAAATCTCAAGGGGAGCGGAGTTAATGTGTCTTCTTTCGAAAAGGAAATTATGGGCAAAAGTACCTTTTGCGTTCGAATATCGAGGATTTAGACAATGCCATCGTGTTCCTCGTGAAAAAATACATCGGATAAGGCCTTTGGGAAACGATATAAAAGATTACCTGTCGCGGGAGACTCGACCATAGGAAATTCGATTTTTGGCGTGCCGTGGCCTATGGCCCGGCTGCCCCAGATTGTCCCAATAGAACTATTCTATAGATATTTCGACAAGACCGTTTCTAGGGGTAATTTGTCTCGTAGAATCGATTGCGCGAGTGCCCGGGTTCCAAATCTCAAGGGGAGCGGAGTTAATGTGTCTTTTTTCGAAAAGGAAATTATGGGCAAAAGTACCTTTTGCGTTCGAATATCGAGGATTTAGACAATGCCATCGTGTTCCTCGTGAAAAAATACATCGGATAAGGCCTTTGGGAAACGATATAAAAGATTACCTGTCGCGGGAGACTCGACCATAGGAAATTCGATTTTTGGCGTGCCGTGGCCTATGGCCCGGCTGCCCCAGATTGTCCCAATAGAACTATTCTATAGATATTTCGACAAGACCGTTTCTAGGGGTAATTTTTCGCGTAGAATCGATTGCGCGGGTGCCCGGGTTCCAAATCTCAAGGGGAGCGGAGTTAATGTGTCTTTTTTCGAAAAGGAAATTATGGGCAAAAGTACCTTTTGCGTTCGAATATCGAGGATTTCGACAATGCCATCGTGTTCCTCGTGAAAAAATACATCGGATAAGGCCTTTGGGAATCGCCATAAAAGATTACCTGTCGCGGGAGACTCGACCATAGGAAATTCGATATTTATCGTGCCGTGGCCTGTGGCCCCGGCAGCCCCAGATTGTCCCAATAGAACTATTCTATAGATATTTACACAAGACCGTTTCTAGGGGTAATTTTTCGCGTAGAATCGATTGCGCGGGTGCCCGGGTTCCAAATCTCAAGGGGAGCGGAGTTAATGTGTCTTTTTTCGAAAAGGAAATTATGGGCAAAAGTACCTTTTGCGTTTGAATATCGAGGATTTCGACAATGCCATCGTGTTCCTCGTGAAAAAATACATCGGAAAAGGCCTTTGGGAAACGCCATAAAAGATTACCTGTCGCGGGAGACTCGACCATAGGAAATTCGATTTTTGGCGTGCCGTGGCCTATGGCCCGGCTGCCCCAGATTGTCCCAATAGAACTATTCTATAGATATTTACACAAGACCGTTTCTAGGGGTAATTTTTCGCGTAGAATCGATTGCGCGGGTGCCCGGGTTCCAAATCTCAAGGGGAGCGGAGTTAATGTGTCTTTTTTCGAAAAGGAAATTATGGGCAAAAGTACCTTTTGCGTTCGAATATCGAGGATTTTGACAATGCCATCGTGTTCCTCGTGAAAAAATACATCGGATAAGGCCTTTGGGAAACGATATAAAAGATTACCTGTCGCGGGAGACTCGACCATAGGAAATTCGATTTTTGGCGTGCCGTGGCCTATGGCCCGGCTGCCCCAGATTGTCCCAATAGAACTATTCTATAGATATTTCGACAAGACCGTTTCTAGGGGTAATTTTTCGCGTAGAATCGATTGCGCGGGTGCCCGGGTTCCAAATCTCAAGGGGAGCGGAGTTAATGTGTCTTTTTTCGAAAAGGAAATTATGGGCAAAAGTACCTTTTGCGTTCGAATATCGAGGATTTCGACAATGCCATCGCGTTCCTCGTGAAAAAATACATCGGATAAGGCCTTTGGGAAACGATATAAAAGATTACCTGTCGCGGTAGACTCGACCATAGGAAATTCGATTTTTGGCGTGCCGTGGCCTATGGCCCGGCTGCCCCAGATTGTCCCAATAGAACTATTCTATAGATATTTCGACAAGACCGTTTCTAGGGGTAATTTTTCGCGTAGAATCGATTGCGCGGGTGCCCGGGTTCCAAATCTCAAGGGGAGCGGAGTTAATGTGTCTTTTTTCGAAAAGGAAATTATGGGCAAAAGTACCTTTTGCGTTCGAATATCGAGGATTTCGACAATGCCATCGTGTTCCTCGTGAAAAAATACATCGGATAAGGCCTTTGGGAATCGCCATAAAAGATTACCTGTCGCGGGAGACTCGACCATAGGAAATTCGATTTTTGGCGTGCCGTGGCCTATGGCCCGGCTGCCCCAGATTGTCCCAATAGAACTATTCTATAGATATTTCGACAAGACCGTTTCTAGGGGTAATTTTTCGCGTAGAATCGATTGCGCGGGTGCCCGGGTTCCAAATCTCAAGGGGAGCGGAGTTAATGTGTCTTTTTTCGAAAAGGAAATTATGGGCAAAAGTACCTTTTGCGTTCGAATATCGAGGATTTAGACAATGCCATCGTGTTCCTCGTGAAAAAATACATCGGATAAGGCCTTTGGGAATCGCCATAAAAGATTACCTGTCGCGGGAGACTCGACCATAGGAAATTCGATTTTTGGCGTGCCGTGGCCTATGGCCCGGCTGCCCCAGATAGTCCCAATAGAAGTATTCTATAAATATTTCGACAAGACCGTTTCTAGGGGTAATTTTTCGCGTAGAATCGATTGCGCGGGTGCCCGGGTTCCAAATCTCAAGGGGAGCGGAGATAATGTGTCTTTTTTCGAAAAGGAAATTATGGGGAAAAGTACCTTTTGCGTTCGAATATCGAGGATTTCGACAATGCCATCGTGTTCCTCGTGAAAAAATACATCGGATAAGGCCTTTGGGAAACGCCATAAAAGATTACCTGTCGCGGGAGACTCGACCATAGGAAATTCGATATTTATCGTGCCGTGGCCTGTGGCCCCGGCAGCCCCAGATTGTCCCAATAGAACTATTCTATAGATATTTACACAAGACCGTTTCTAGGGGTAATTTTTCGCGTAGAATCGATTGCGCGGGTGCCCGGGTTCCAAATCTCAAGGGGAGCGGAGTTAATGTGTCTTTTTTCGAAAAGGAAATTATGGGCAAAAGTACCTTTTGCGTTTGAATATCGAGGATTTCGACAATGCCATCGTGTTCCTCGTGAAAAAATACATCGGATAAGGCCTTTGGGAAACGATATAAAAGATTACCTGTCGCGGGAGACTCGACCATAGGAAATTCGATTTTTGGCGTGCCGTGGCCTATGGCCCGGCTGCCCCAGATTGTCCCAATAGAACTATTCTATAGATATTTCGACAAGACCGTTTCTAGGGGTAATTTGTCGCGTAGAATCGATTGCGCGAGTGCCCGGGTTCCAAATCTCAAGGGGAGCGGAGTTAATGTGTCTTCTTTCGAAAAGGAAATTATGGGCAAAAGTACCTTTTGCGTTCGAATATCGAGGATTTAGACAATGCCATCGTGTTCCTCGTGAAAAAATACATCGGATAAGGCCTTTGGGAAACGATATAAAAGATTACCTGTCGCGGGAGACTCGACCATAGGAAATTCGATTTTTGGCGTGCCGTGGCCTATGGCCCGGCTGCCCCAGATTGTCCCAATAGAACTATTCTATAGATATTTCGACAAGACCGTTTCTAGGGGTAATTTGTCTCGTAGAATCGATTGCGCGAGTGCCCGGGTTCCAAATCTCAAGGGGAGCGGAGTTAATGTGTCTTTTTTCGAAAAGGAAATTATGGGCAAAAGTACCTTTTGCGTTCGAATATCGAGGATTTAGACAATGCCATCGTGTTCCTCGTGAAAAAATACATCGGATAAGGCCTTTGGGAAACGATATAAAAGATTACCTGTCGCGGGAGACTCGACCATAGGAAATTCGATTTTTGGCGTGCCGTGGCCTATGGCCCGGCTGCCCCAGATTGTCCCAATAGAACTATTCTATAGATATTTCGACAAGACCGTTTCTAGGGGTAATTTTTCGCGTAGAATCGATTGCGCGGGTGCCCGGGTTCCAAATCTCAAGGGGAGCGGAGTTAATGTGTCTTTTTTCGAAAAGGAAATTATGGGCAAAAGTACCTTTTGCGTTCGAATATCGAGGATTTCGACAATGCCATCGTGTTCCTCGTGAAAAAATACATCGGATAAGGCCTTTGGGAATCGCCATAAAAGATTACCTGTCGCGGGAGACTCGACCATAGGAAATTCGATATTTATCGTGCCGTGGCCTGTGGCCCCGGCAGCCCCAGATTGTCCCAATAGAACTATTCTATAGATATTTACACAAGACCGTTTCTAGGGGTAATTTTTCGCGTAGAATCGATTGCGCGGGTGCCCGGGTTCCAAATCTCAAGGGGAGCGGAGTTAATGTGTCTTTTTTCGAAAAGGAAATTATGGGCAAAAGTACCTTTTGCGTTTGAATATCGAGGATTTCGACAATGCCATCGTGTTCCTCGTGAAAAAATACATCGGAAAAGGCCTTTGGGAAACGCCATAAAAGATTACCTGTCGCGGGAGACTCGACCATAGGAAATTCGATTTTTGGCGTGCCGTGGCCTATGGCCCGGCTGCCCCAGATTGTCCCAATAGAACTATTCTATAGATATTTACACAAGACCGTTTCTAGGGGTAATTTTTCGCGTAGAATCGATTGCGCGGGTGCCCGGGTTCCAAATCTCAAGGGGAGCGGAGTTAATGTGTCTTTTTTCGAAAAGGAAATTATGGGCAAAAGTACCTTTTGCGTTCGAATATCGAGGATTTTGACAATGCCATCGTGTTCCTCGTGAAAAAATACATCGGATAAGGCCTTTGGGAAACGATATAAAAGATTACCTGTCGCGGGAGACTCGACCATAGGAAATTCGATTTTTGGCGTGCCGTGGCCTATGGCCCGGCTGCCCCAGATTGTCCCAATAGAACTATTCTATAGATATTTCGACAAGACCGTTTCTAGGGGTAATTTTTCGCGTAGAATCGATTGCGCGGGTGCCCGGGTTCCAAATCTCAAGGGGAGCGGAGTTAATGTGTCTTTTTTCGAAAAGGAAATTATGGGCAAAAGTACCTTTTGCGTTCGAATATCGAGGATTTCGACAATGCCATCGCGTTCCTCGTGAAAAAATACATCGGATAAGGCCTTTGGGAAACGATATAAAAGATTACCTGTCGCGGTAGACTCGACCATAGGAAATTCGATTTTTGGCGTGCCGTGGCCTATGGCCCGGCTGCCCCAGATTGTCCCAATAGAACTATTCTATAGATATTTCGACAAGACCGTTTCTAGGGGTAATTTTTCGCGTAGAATCGATTGCGCGGGTGCCCGGGTTCCAAATCTCAAGGGGAGCGGAGTTAATGTGTCTTTTTTCGAAAAGGAAATTATGGGCAAAAGTACCTTTTGCGTTCGAATATCGAGGATTTCGACAATGCCATCGTGTTCCTCGTGAAAAAATACATCGGATAAGGCCTTTGGGAATCGCCATAAAAGATTACCTGTCGCGGGAGACTCGACCATAGGAAATTCGATTTTTGGCGTGCCGTGGCCTATGGCCCGGCTGCCCCAGATTGTCCCAATAGAACTATTCTATAGATATTTCGACAAGACCGTTTCTAGGGGTAATTTTTCGCGTAGAATCGATTGCGCGGGTGCCCGGGTTCCAAATCTCAAGGGGAGCGGAGTTAATGTGTCTTTTTTCGAAAAGGAAATTATGGGCAAAAGTACCTTTTGCGTTCGAATATCGAGGATTTAGACAATGCCATCGTGTTCCTCGTGAAAAAATACATCGGATAAGGCCTTTGGGAATCGCCATAAAAGATTACCTGTCGCGGGAGACTCGACCATAGGAAATTCGATTTTTGGCGTGCCGTGGCCTATGGCCCGGCTGCCCCAGATAGTCCCAATAGAAGTATTCTATAAATATTTCGACAAGACCGTTTCTAGGGGTAATTTTTCGCGTAGAATCGATTGCGCGGGTGCCCGGGTTCCAAATCTCAAGGGGAGCGGAGATAATGTGTCTTTTTTCGAAAAGGAAATTATGGGGAAAAGTACCTTTTGCGTTCGAATATCGAGGATTTCGACAATGCCATCGTGTTCCTCGTGAAAAAATACATCGGATAAGGCCTTTGGGAAACGCCATAAAAGATTACCTGTCGCGGGAGACTCGACCATAGGAAATTCGATATTTATCGTGCCGTGGCCTGTGGCCCCGGCAGCCCCAGATTGTCCCAATAGAACTATTCTATAGATATTTACACAAGACCGTTTCTAGGGGTAATTTTTCGCGTAGAATCGATTGCGCGGGTGCCCGGGTTCCAAATCTCAAGGGGAGCGGAGTTAATGTGTCTTTTTTCGAAAAGGAAATTATGGGCAAAAGTACCTTTTGCGTTTGAATATCGAGGATTTCGACAATGCCATCGTGTTCCTCGTGAAAAAATACATCGGATAAGGCCTTTGGGAAACGATATAAAAGATTACCTGTCGCGGGAGACTCGACCATAGGAAATTCGATTTTTGGCGTGCCGTGGCCTATGGCCCGGCTGCCCCAGATTGTCCCAATAGAACTATTCTATAGATATTTCGACAAGACCGTTTCTAGGGGTAATTTGTCGCGTAGAATCGATTGCGCGAGTGCCCGGGTTCCAAATCTCAAGGGGAGCGGAGTTAATGTGTCTTCTTTCGAAAAGGAAATTATGGGCAAAAGTACCTTTTGCGTTCGAATATCGAGGATTTAGACAATGCCATCGTGTTCCTCGTGAAAAAATACATCGGATAAGGCCTTTGGGAAACGATATAAAAGATTACCTGTCGCGGGAGACTCGACCATAGGAAATTCGATTTTTGGCGTGCCGTGGCCTATGGCCCGGCTGCCCCAGATTGTCCCAATAGAACTATTCTATAGATATTTCGACAAGACCGTTTCTAGGGGTAATTTGTCTCGTAGAATCGATTGCGCGAGTGCCCGGGTTCCAAATCTCAAGGGGAGCGGAGTTAATGTGTCTTTTTTCGAAAAGGAAATTATGGGCAAAAGTACCTTTTGCGTTCGAATATCGAGGATTTAGACAATGCCATCGTGTTCCTCGTGAAAAAATACATCGGATAAGGCCTTTGGGAAACGATATAAAAGATTACCTGTCGCGGGAGACTCGACCATAGGAAATTCGATTTTTGGCGTGCCGTGGCCTATGGCCCGGCTGCCCCAGATTGTCCCAATAGAACTATTCTATAGATATTTCGACAAGACCGTTTCTAGGGGTAATTTTTCGCGTAGAATCGATTGCGCGGGTGCCCGGGTTCCAAATCTCAAGGGGAGCGGAGTTAATGTGTCTTTTTTCGAAAAGGAAATTATGGGCAAAAGTACCTTTTGCGTTCGAATATCGAGGATTTAGACAATGCCATCGTGTTCCTCGTGAAAAAATACATCGGATAAGGCCTTTGGGAAACGATATAAAAGATTACCTGTCGCGGGAGACTCGACCATAGGAATTTCGATTTTTGGCGTGCCGTGGCCTATGGCCCGGCTGCCCCAGATTGTCCCAATAGAACTATTCTATAGATATTTCGACAAGACCGTTTCTAGGGGTAATTTGTCGCGTAGAATCGATTGCGCGAGTGCCCGGGTTCCAAATCTCAAGGGGAGCGGAGTTAATGTGTCTTTTTTCGAAAAGGAAATTATGGGCAAAAGTACCTTTTGCGTTCGAATATCGAGGATTTAGACAATGCCATCGTGTTCCTCGTGAAAAAATACATCGGATAAGGCCTTTGGGAAACGATATAAAAGATTACCTGTCGCGGGAGACTCGACCATAGGAAATTCGATTTTTGGCGTGCCGTGGCCTATGGCCCGGCTGCCCCAGATTGTCCCAATAGAACTATTCTATAGATATTTACACAAGACCGTTTTTAGGGGTAATTTTTCGCGTAGAATCGATTGCGCGGGTGCCCGGGTTCCAAATCTCAAGGGGAGCGGAGTTAATGTGTCTTTTTTCGAAAAGGAAATTATGGGCAAAAGTACCTTTTGCGTTTGAATATCGAGGATTTCGACAATGCCATCGTGTTCCTCGTGAAAAAATACATCGGATAAGGCCTTTGGGAAACGCCATAAAAGATTACCTGTCGCGGGAGACTCGACCATAGGAAATTCGATTTTTGGCGTGCCGTGGCCTATGGCCCGGCTGCCCCAGATTGTCCCAATAGAACTATTCTATAGATATTTCGACAAGACCGTTTCTAGGGGTAATTTTTCGCGTAGAATCGATTGCGCGGGTGCCCGGGTTCCAAATCTCAAGGGGAGCGGAGTTAATGTGTCTTTTTTCGAAAAGGAAATTATGGGCAAAAGTACCTTTTGCGTTCGAATATCGAGGATTTAGACAATGCCATCGTGTTCCTCGTGAAAAAATACATCGGATAAGGCCTTTGGGAATCGCCATAAAAGATTACCTGTCGCGGGAGACTCGACCATAGGAAATTCGATTTTTGGCGTGCCGTGGCCTATGGCCTGGCTGCCCCAGATAGTCCCAATAGAAGTATTCTATAAATATTTCGACAAGACCGTTTCTAGGGGTAATTTTTCGCGTAGAATCGATTGCGCGGGTGCCCGGGTTCCAAATCTCAAGGGGAGCGGAGATAATGTGTCTTTTTTCGAAAAGGAAATTATGGGCAAAAGTACCTTTTGCGTTCGAATATCGAGGATTTCGACAATGCCATCGTGTTCCTCGTGAAAAAATACATCGGATAAGGCCTTTGGGAAACGCCATAAAAGATTACCTGTCGCGGGAGACTCGACCATAGGAAATTCGATATTTATCGTGCCGTGGCCTGTGGCCCCGGCAGCCCCAGATTATCCCAATAGAACTATTCTATAGATATTTACACAAGACCGTTTCTAGGGGTAATTTTTCGCGTAGAATCGATTGCGCGGGTGCCCGGGTTCCAAATCTCAAGGGGAGCGGAGTTAATGTGTCTTTTTTCGAAAAGGAAATTATGGGCAAAAGTACCTTTTGCGTTTGAATATCGAGGATTTCGACAATGCCATCGTGTTCCTCGTGAAAAAATACATCGGATAAGGCCTTTGGGAAACGATATAAAAGATTACCTGTCGCGGGAGACTCGACCATAGGAAATTCGATTTTTGGCGTGCCGTGGCCTATGGCCCGGCTGCCCCAGATTGTCCCAATAGAACTATTCTATAGATATTTCGACAAGACCGTTTCTAGGGGTAATTTGTCGCGTAGAATCGATTGCGCGAGTGCCCGGGTTCCAAATCTCAAGGGGAGCGGAGTTAATGTGTCTTTTTTCGAAAAGGAAATTATGGGCAAAAGTACCTTTTGCGTTCGAATATCGAGGATTTAGACAATGCCATCGTGTTCCTCGTGAAAAAATACATCGGATAAGGCCTTTGGGAAACGATATAAAAGATTACCTGTCGCGGGAGACTCGACCATAGGAAATTCGATTTTTGGCGTGCCGTGGCCTATGGCCCGGCTGCCCCAGATTGTCCCAATAGAACTATTCTATAGATATTTCGACAAGACCGTTTCTAGGGGTAATTTGTCGCGTAGAATCGATTGCGCGAGTGCCCGGGTTCCAAATCTCAAGGGGAGCGGAGTTAATGTGTCTTTTTTCGAAAAGGAAATTATGGGCAAAAGTACCTTTTGCGTTCGAATATCGAGGATTTAGACAATGCCATCGTGTTCCTCGTGAAAAAATACATCGGATAAGGCCTTTGGGAAACGATATAAAAGATTACCTGTCGCGGGAGACTCGACCATAGGAAATTCGATTTTTGGCGTGCCGTGGCCTATGGCCCGGCTGCCCCAGATAGTCCCAATAGAACTATTCTATAAATATTTTGACAAGACCGTTTCTAGGGGTAATTTTTCGCGTAGAATCGATTGCGCGGGTGCCCGGGTTCCAAATCTCAAGGGGAGCGGAGTTAATGTGTCTTTTTTCGAAAAGGAAATTATGGGCAAAAGTACCTTTTGCGTTCGAATATCGAGGATTTAGACAATGCCATCGTGTTCCTCGTGAAAAAATACATCGGATAAGGCCTTTGGGAAACGATATAAAAGATTACCTGTCGCGGGAGACTCGACCATAGGAAATTCGATTTTTGGCGTGCCGTGGCATATGGCCCGGCTGCCCCAGATTGTCCCAATAGAACTATTCTATAGATATTTCGACAAGACCGTTTCTAGGGGTAATTTTTCGCGTAGAATCGATTGCGCGGGTGCCCGGGTTCCAAATCTCAAGGGGAGCGGAGTTAATGTGTCTTTTTTCGAAAAGGAAATTATGGGCAAAAGTACCTTTTGCGTTCGAATATCGAGGATTTCGACAATGCCATCGTGTTCCTCGTGAAAAAATACATCGGATAAGGCCTTTGGGAAACGCCATAAAAGATTACCTGTCGCGGGAGACTCGACCATAGGAAATTCGATTTTTGGCGTGCCGTGGCCTATGGCCCGGCTGCCCCAGATTGTCCCAATAGAACTATTCTATAGATATTTCGACAAGACCGTTTCTTGGGTAATTTTTCGCGTAGAATCGATTGCGCGGGTGCCCGGGTTCCAAATCTCAAGGGGAGCGGAGTTAATGTGTCTTTTTTCGAAAAGGAAATTATGGGCAAAAGTACCTTTTGCGTTCGAATATCGAGGATTTAGACAATGCCATCGTGTTCCTCGTGAAAAAATACATCGGATAAGGCCTTTGGGAATCGCCATAAAAGATTACCTGTCGCGGGAGACTCGACCATAGGAAATTCGATTTTTGGCGTGCCGTGGCCTATGGCCCGGCTGCCCCAGATAGTCCCAATAGAACTATTCTATAAATATTTTGACAAGACCGTTTCTAGGGGTAATTTTTCGCGTAGAATCGATTGCGCGGGTGCCCGGGTTCCAAATCTCAAGGGGAGCGGAGTTAATGTGTCTTTTTTCGAAAAGGAAATTATGGGCAAAAGTACCTTTTGCGTTCGAATATCGAGGATTTCGACAATGCCATCGTGTTCCTCGTGAAAAAATACATCGGATAAGGCCTTTGGGAAACGCCATAAAAGATTACCTGTCGCGGGAGACTCGACCATAGGAAATTCGATTTTTGGCGTGCCGTGGCCTATGGCCCGGCTGCCCCAGATTGTCCCAATAGAACTATTCTATAGATATTTCGACAAGACCGTTTCTAGGGGTAATTTTTCGCGTAGAATCGATTGCGCGGGTGCCCGGGTTCCAAATCTCAAGGGGAGCGGAGTTAATGTGTCTTTTTTCGAAAAGGAAATTATGGGCAAAAGTACCTTTTGCGTTCGAATATCGAGGATTTCGACAATGCCATCGTGTTCCTCGTGAAAAAATACATCGGATAAGGCCTTTGGGAAACGCCATAAAAGATTACCTGTCGCGGGAGACTCGACCATAGGAAATTCGATTTTTGGCGTGCCGTGGCCAATGGCCCGGCTGCCCCAGATTGTCCCAATAGAACTATTCTATAGATATTTCGACAAGACCGTTCCTAGGGGTAATTTGTCGCGTAGAATCGATTGCGCGAGTGCCCGGGTTCCAAATCTCAAGGGGAGCGGAGTTAATGTGTCTTTTTTCGAAAAGGAAATTATGGGCAAAAGTACCTTTTGCGTTCGAATATCGAGGATTTAGACAATGCCATCGTGTTCCTCGTGAAAAAATACATCGGATAAGGCCTTTGGGAAACGATATAAAAGATTACCTGTCGCGGGAGACTCGACCATAGGAAATTCGATTTTTGGCGTGCCGTGGCCTATGGCCCGGCTGCCCCAGATTGTCCCAATAGAACTATTCTATAGATATTTCGACAAGACCGTTTCTAGGGGTAATTTTTCGCGTAGAATCGATTGCGCGGGTGCCCGGGTTCCAAATCTCAAGGGGAGCGGAGTTAATGTGTCTTTTTTCGAAAAGGAAATTATGGGCAAAAGTACCTTTTGCGTTCGAATATCGAGGATTTCGACAATGCCATCGTGTTCCTCGTGAAAAAATACATCGGATAAGGCCTTTGGGAAACGCCATAAAAGATTACCTGTCGCGGGAGACTCGACCATAGGAAATTCGATTTTTGGCGTGCCGTGGCCTATGGCCCGGCTGCCCCAGATTGTCCCAATAGAACTATTCTATAGATATTTCGACAAGACCGTTTCTTGGGTAATTTTTCGCGTAGAATCGATTGCGCGGGTGCCCGGGTTCCAAATCTCAAGGGGAGCGGAGTTAATGTGTCTTTTTTCGAAAAGGAAATTATGGGCAAAAGTACCTTTTGCGTTCGAATATCGAGGATTTAGACAATGCCATCGTGTTCCTCGTGAAAAAATACATCGGATAAGGCCTTTGGGAATCGCCATAAAAGATTACCTGTCGCGGGAGACTCGACCATAGGAAATTCGATTTTTGGCGTGCCGTGGCCTATGGCCCGGCTGCCCCAGATAGTCCCAATAGAACTATTCTATAAATATTTTGACAAGACCGTTTCTAGGGGTAATTTTTCGCGTAGAATCGATTGCGCGGGTGCCCGGGTTCCAAATCTCAAGGGGAGCGGAGTTAATGTGTCTTTTTTCGAAAAGGAAATTATGGGCAAAAGTACCTTTTGCGTTCGAATATCGAGGATTTCGACAATGCCATCGTGTTCCTCGTGAAAAAATACATCGGATAAGGCCTTTGGGAAACGCCATAAAAGATTACCTGTCGCGGGAGACTCGACCATAGGAAATTCGATTTTTGGCGTGCCGTGGCCTATGGCCCGGCTGCCCCAGATTGTCCCAATAGAACTATTCTATAGATATTTCGACAAGACCGTTTCTAGGGGTAATTTTTCGCGTAGAATCGATTGCGCGGGTGCCCGGGTTCCAAATCTCAAGGGGAGCGGAGTTAATGTGTCTTTTTTCGAAAAGGAAATTATGGGCAAAAGTACCTTTTGCGTTCGAATATCGAGGATTTCGACAATGCCATCGTGTTCCTCGTGAAAAAATACATCGGATAAGGCCTTTGGGAATCGCCATAAAAGATTACCTGTCGCGGGAGACTCGACCATAGGAAATTCGATATTTATCGTGCCGTGGCCTGTGGCCCCGGCAGCCCCAGATTGTCCCAATAGAACTATTCTATAGATATTTACACAAGACCGTTTCTAGGGGTAATTTTTCGCGTAGAATCGATTGCGCGGGTGCCCGGGTTCCAAATCTCAAGGGGAGCGGAGTTAATGTGTCTTTTTTCGAAAAGGAAATTATGGGCAAAAGTACCTTTTGCGTTTGAATATCGAGGATTTCGACAATGCCATCGTGTTCCTCGTGAAAAAATACATCGGAAAAGGCCTTTGGGAAACGCCATAAAAGATTACCTGTCGCGGGAGACTCGACCATAGGAAATTCGATTTTTGGCGTGCCGTGGCCTATGGCCCGGCTGCCCCAGATTGTCCCAATAGAACTATTCTATAGATATTTACACAAGACCGTTTCTAGGGGTAATTTTTCGCGTAGAATCGATTGCGCGGGTGCCCGGGTTCCAAATCTCAAGGGGAGCGGAGTTAATGTGTCTTTTTTCGAAAAGGAAATTATGGGCAAAAGTACCTTTTGCGTTTGAATATCGAGAATTTCGACAATGCCATCGTGTTCCTCGTGAAAAAATACATCGGATAAGGCCTTTGGGAAACGCCATAAAAGATTACCTGTCGCGGGAGACTCGACCATAGGAAATTCGATTTTTGGCGTGCCGTGGCCTATGGCCCGGCTACCCCAGATTGTCCCAATAGAACTATTCTATAGATATTTCGACAAGACCGTTTCTAGGGGTAATTTTTCGCGTAGAATCGATTGCGCGGGTGCCCGGGTTCCAAATCTCAAGGGGAGCGGAGTTAATGTGTCTTTTTTCGAAAAGGAAATTATGGGCAAAAGTACCTTTTGCGTTCGAATATCGAGGATTTTGACAATGCCATCGTGTTCCTCGTGAAAAAATACATCGGATATGGCCTTTGGGAAACGCCAAAAAAGATTACCCGTCGCGGGAGATTCGACCATATAAAATCCGATTTTTGGCGTTGCGTGGCCTATGGCCCCGGCTACCCCAGATTGTTCCAATAGAACTATTCTATAGATATTTCGACAAGACCGTTCCTAGGGGTAATCTTTCGCGGAGAATCGATTGCGCGGGTGCCCGGGTTCCAAATCTCAAGCGGAGCGGAGTTAAAGTGGATCTCTTGAAAAATGAAATTAGGGGCAAAAGTACCTTTTGCGTTCGAATATCGAGGATTTTGACAATGCCATCGTGTTCCTCGTGAAAAAATACATCGGATAAGGCCTTTGGGAAACGATATAAAAGATTACCTGTCGCGGGAGACTCGACCATAGGAAATTCGATTTTTGGCGTGCCGTGGCCTATGGCCCGGCTGCCCCAGATTGTCCCAATAGAACTATTCTATAGAT
Organism: Gasteruption jaculator; assembly: GCA_949825005.1. Classification (NCBI taxonomy): domain Eukaryota; kingdom Metazoa; phylum Arthropoda; class Insecta; order Hymenoptera; family Gasteruptiidae; genus Gasteruption; species Gasteruption jaculator. The sequence goes on along the minus strand of OX463768.1, from coordinate 13,060,556 downwards.
ATTTCGACAAGACCGTTTCTAGGGGTAATTTTTCGCGTAGAATCGATTGCGCGGGTGCCCGGGTTCCAAATCTCAAGGGGAGCGGAGTTAATGTGTCTTTTTTCGAAAAGGAAATTATGGGCAAAAGTACCTTTTGCGTTCGAATATCGAGGATTTCGACAATGCCATCGTGTTCCTCGTGAAAAAATACATCGGATAAGGCCTTTGGGAATCGCCATAAAAGATTACCTGTCGCGGGAGACTCGACCATAGGAAATTCGATTTTTGGCGTGCCGTGGCCTATGGCCCGGCTGCCCCAGATTGTCCCAATAGAACTATTCTATAGATATTTCGACAAGACCGTTTCTAGGGGTAATTTGTCTCGTAGAATCGATTGCGCGAGTGCCCGGGTTCCAAATCTCAAGGGGAGCGGAGTTAATGTGTCTTTTTTCGAAAAGGAAATTATGGGCAAAAGTACCTTTTGCGTTCGAATATCGAGGATTTAGACAATGCCATCGTGTTCCTCGTGAAAAAATACATCGGATAAGGCCTTTGGGAAACGATATAAAAGATTACCTGTCGCGGGAGACTCGACCATAGGAAATTCGATTTTTGGCGTGCCGTGGCCTATGGCCCGGCTGCCCCAGATTGTCCCAATAGAACTATTCTATAGATATTTCGACAAGACCGTTTCTAGGGGTAATTTTTCGCGTAAAATCGATTGCGCGGGTGCCCGGGTTCCAAATCTCAAGGGGAGCGGAGTTAATGTGTCTTTTTTCGAAAAGGAAATTATGGGCAAAAGTACCTTTTGCGTTCGAATATCGAGGATTTAGACAATGCCATCGTGTTCCTCGTGAAAAAATACATCGGATAAGGCCTTTGGGAAACGATATAAAAGATTACCTGTCGCGGGAGACTCGACCATAGGAAATTCGATTTTTGGCGTGCCGTGGCCTATGGCCCGGCTGCCCCAGATTGTCCCAATAGAACTATTCTATAGATATTTCGACAAGACCGTTTCTAGGGGTAATTTGTCGCGTAGAATCGATTGCGCGAGTGCCCGGGTTCCAAATCTCAAGGGGAGCGGAGTTAATGTGTCTTTTTTCGAAAAGGAAATTATGGGCAAAAGTACCTTTTGCGTTCGAATATCGAGGATTTAGACAATGCCATCGTGTTCCTCGTGAAAAAATACATCGGATAAGGCCTTTGGGAAACGATATAAAAGATTACCTGTCGCGGGAGACTCGACCATAGGAAATTCGATTTTTGGCGTGCCGTGGCCTATGGCCCGGCTGCCCCAGATTGTCCCAATAGAACTATTCTATAGATATTTACACAAGACCGTTTTTAGGGGTAATTTTTCGCGTAGAATCGATTGCGCGGGTGCCCGGGTTCCAAATCTCAAGGGGAGCGGAGTTAATGTGTCTTTTTTCGAAAAGGAAATTATGGGCAAAAGTACCTTTTGCGTTTGAATATCGAGGATTTCGACAATGCCATCGTGTTCCTCGTGAAAAAATACATCGGATAAGGCCTTTGGGAAACGCCATAAAAGATTACCTGTCGCGGGAGACTCGACCATAGGAAATTCGATTTTTGGCGTGCCGTGGCCTATGGCCCGGCTGCCCCAGATTGTCCCAATAGAACTATTCTATAGATATTTCGACAAGACCGTTTCTAGGGGTAATTTTTCGCGTAGAATCGATTGCGCGGGTGCCCGGGTTCCAAATCTCAAGGGGAGCGGAGTTAATGTGTCTTTTTTCGAAAAGGAAATTATGGGCAAAAGTACCTTTTGCGTTCGAATATCGAGGATTTAGACAATGCCATCGTGTTCCTCGTGAAAAAATACATCGGATAAGGCCTTTGGGAATCGCCATAAAAGATTACCTGTCGCGGGAGACTCGACCATAGGAAATTCGATTTTTGGCGTGCCGTGGCCTATGGCCCGGCTGCCCCAGATAGTCCCAATAGAAGTATTCTATAAATATTTCGACAAGACCGTTTCTAGGGGTAATTTTTCGCGTAGAATCGATTGCGCGGGTGCCCGGGTTCCAAATCTCAAGGGGAGCGGAGATAATGTGTCTTTTTTCGAAAAGGAAATTATGGGCAAAAGTACCTTTTGCGTTCGAATATCGAGGATTTCGACAATGCCATCGTGTTCCTCGTGAAAAAATACATCGGATAAGGCCTTTGGGAAACGCCATAAAAGATTACCTGTCGCGGGAGACTCGACCATAGGAAATTCGATTTTTGGCGTGCCGTGGCCAATGGCCCGGCTGCCCCAGATTGTCCCAATAGAACTATTCTATAGATATTTCGACAAGACCGTTCCTAGGGGTAATTTGTCGCGTAGAATCGATTGCGCGAGTGCCCGGGTTCCAAATCTCAAGGGGAGCGGAGTTAATGTGTCTTTTTTCGAAAAGGAAATTATGGGCAAAAGTACCTTTTGCGTTCGAATATCGAGGATTTAGACAATGCCATCGTGTTCCTCGTGAAAAAATACATCGGATAAGGCCTTTGGGAAACGATATAAAAGATTACCTGTCGCGGGAGACTCGACCATAGGAAATTCGATTTTTGGCGTGCCGTGGCCTATGGCCCGGCTGCCCCAGATTGTCCCAATAGAACTATTCTATAGATATTTCGACAAGACCGTTTCTAGGGGTAATTTGTCGCGTAGAATCGATTGCGCGAGTGCCCGGGTTCCAAATCTCAAGGGGAGCGGAGTTAATGTGTCTTTTTTCGAAAAGGAAATTATGGGCAAAAGTACCTTTTGCGTTCGAATATCGAGGATTTAGACAATGCCATCGTGTTCCTCGTGAAAAAATACATCGGATAAGGCCTTTGGGAAACGATATAAAAGATTACCTGTCGCGGGAGACTCGACCATAGGAAATTCGATTTTTGGCGTGCCGTGGCCTATGGCCCGGCTGCCCCAGATTGTCCCAATAGAACTGTTTTATAGATATTTCGACAAGACCGTTTCTAGGGGTAATTTGTCGCGTAGAATCGATTGCGCGAGTGCCCGGGTTCCAAATCTCAAGGGGAGCGGAGTTAATGTGTCTTTTTTCGAAAAGGAAATTATGGGCAAAAGTACATTTTGCGTTCGAATATCGAGGATTTAGACAATGCCATCGTGTTCCTCGTGAAAAAATACATCGGATAAGGCCTTTGGGAAACGATATAAAAGATTACCTGTCGCGGGAGACTCGACCATAGGAAATTCGATTTTTGGCGTGCCGTGGCCTATGGCCCGGCTGCCCCAGATTGTCCCAATAGAACTATTCTATAGATATTTCGACAAGACCGTTTCTAGGGGTAATTTGTCGCGTAGAATCGATTGCGCGAGTGCCCGGGTTCCAAATCTCAAGGGGAGCGGAGTTAATGTGTCTTTTTTCGAAAAGGAAATTATGGGCAAAAGTACCTTTTGCGTTCGAATATCGAGGATTTAGACAATGCCATCGTGTTCCTCGTGAAAAAATACATCGGATAAGGCCTTTGGGAAACGCCATAAAAGATTACCTGTCGCGGGAGACTCGACCATAGGAAATTCGATTTTTGGCGTGCCGTGGCCTATGGCCCGGCTGCCCCAGATTGTCCCAATAGAACTATTCTATAGATATTTCGACAAGACCGTTTCTTGGGTAATTTTTCGCGTAGAATCGATTGCGCGGGTGCCCGGGTTCCAAATCTCAAGGGGAGCGGAGTTAATGTGTCTTTTTTCGAAAAGGAAATTATGGGCAAAAGTACCTTTTGCGTTCGAATATCGAGGATTTAGACAATGCCATCGTGTTCCTCGTGAAAAAATACATCGGATAAGGCCTTTGGGAATCGCCATAAAAGATTACCTGTCGCGGGAGACTCGACCATAGGAAATTCGATTTTTGGCGTGCCGTGGCCTATGGCCCGGCTGCCCCAGATAGTCCCAATAGAACTATTCTATAAATATTTTGACAAGACCGTTTCTAGGGGTAATTTTTCGCGTAGAATCGATTGCGCGGGTGCCCGGGTTCCAAATCTCAAGGGGAGCGGAGTTAATGTGTCTTTTTTCGAAAAGGAAATTATGGGCAAAAGTACCTTTTGCGTTCGAATATCGAGGATTTCGACAATGCCATCGTGTTCCTCGTGAAAAAATACATCGGATAAGGCCTTTGGGAAACGCCATAAAAGATTACCTGTCGCGGGAGACTCGACCATAGGAAATTCGATTTTTGGCGTGCCGTGGCCAATGGCCCGGCTGCCCCAGATTGTCCCAATAGAACTATTCTATAGATATTTCGACAAGACCGTTCCTAGGGGTAATTTGTCGCGTAGAATCGATTGCGCGAGTGCCCGGGTTCCAAATCTCAAGGGGAGCGGAGTTAATGTGTCTTTTTTCGAAAAGGAAATTATGGGCAAAAGTACCTTTTGCGTTCGAATATCGAGGATTTAGACAATGCCATCGTGTTCCTCGTGAAAAAATACATCGGATAAGGCCTTTGGGAAACGATATAAAAGATTACCTGTCGCGGGAGACTCGACCATAGGAAATTCGATTTTTGGCGTGCCGTGGCCTATGGCCCGGCTGCCCCAGATTGTCCCAATAGAACTATTCTATAGATATTTCGACAAGACCGTTTCTAGGGGTAATTTGTCGCGTAGAATCGATTGCGCGAGTGCCCGGGTTCCAAATCTCAAGGGGAGCGGAGTTAATGTGTCTTTTTTCGAAAAGGAAATTATGGGCAAAAGTACCTTTTGCGTTCGAATATCGAGGATTTAGACAATGCCATCGTGTTCCTCGTGAAAAAATACATCGGATAAGGCCTTTGGGAAACGATATAAAAGATTACCTGTCGCGGGAGACTCGACCATAGGAAATTCGATTTTTGGCGTGCCGTGGCCTATGGCCCGGCTGCCCCAGATTGTCCCAATAGAACTGTTTTATAGATATTTCGACAAGACCGTTTCTAGGGGTAATTTGTCGCGTAGAATCGATTGCGCGAGTGCCCGGGTTCCAAATCTCAAGGGGAGCGGAGTTAATGTGTCTTTTTTCGAAAAGGAAATTATGGGCAAAAGTACATTTTGCGTTCGAATATCGAGGATTTAGACAATGCCATCGTGTTCCTCGTGAAAAAATACATCGGATAAGGCCTTTGGGAAACGATATAAAAGATTACCTGTCGCGGGAGACTCGACCATAGGAAATTCGATTTTTGGCGTGCCGTGGCCTATGGCCCGGCTGCCCCAGATTGTCCCAATAGAACTATTCTATAGATATTTCGACAAGACCGTTTCTAGGGGTAATTTGTCGCGTAGAATCGATTGCGCGAGTGCCCGGGTTCCAAATCTCAAGGGGAGCGGAGTTAATGTGTCTTTTTTCGAAAAGGAAATTATGGGCAAAAGTACCTTTTGCGTTCGAATATCGAGGATTTAGACAATGCCATCGTGTTCCTCGTGAAAAAATACATCGGATAAGGCCTTTGGGAAACGATATAAAAGATTACCTGTCGCGGGAGACTCGACCATAGGAAATTCGATTTTTGGCGTGCCGTGGCCTATGGCCCGGCTGCCCCAGATTGTCCCAATAGAACTATTCTATAGATATTTCGACAAGACCGTTTCTAGGGGTAATTTTTCGCGTAGAATCGATTGCGCGGGTGCCCGGGTTCCAAATCTCAAGGGGAGCGGAGTTAATGTGTCTTTTTTCGAAAAGGAAATTATGGGCAAAAGTACCTTTTGCGTTCGAATATCGAGGATTTCGACAATGCCATCGTGTTCCTCGTGAAAAAATACATCGGATAAGGCCTTTGGGAAACGCCATAAAAGATTACCTGTCGCGGGAGACTCGACCATAGGAAATTCGATTTTTGGCGTGCCGTGGCCTATGGCCCGGCTGCCCCAGATTGTCCCAATAGAACTATTCTATAGATATTTCGACAAGACCGTTTCTAGAGGTAATTTGTCGCGTAGAATCGATTGCGCGAGTGCCCGGGTTCCAAATCTCAAGGGGAGCGGAGTTAATGTGTCTTTTTTCGAAAAGGAAATTATGGGCAAAAGTACCTTTTGCGTTCGAATATCGAGGATTTAGACAATGCCATCGTGTTCCTCGTGAAAAAATACATCGGATAAGGCCTTTGGGAAACGATATAAAAGATTACCTGTCGCGGGAGACTCGACCATAGGAAATTCGATTTTTGGCGTGCCGTGGCCTATGGCCCGGCTGCCCCAGATTGTCCCAATAGAACTGTTTTATAGATATTTCGACAAGACCGTTTCTAGGGGTAATTTGTCGCGTAGAATCGATTGCGCGAGTGCCCGGGTTCCAAATCTCAAGGGGAGCGGAGTTAATGTGTCTTTTTTCGAAAAGGAAATTATGGGCAAAAGTACCTTTTGCGTTCGAATATCGAGGATTTAGACAATGCCATCGTGTTCCTCGTGAAAAAATACATCGGATAAGGCCTTTGGGAAACGATATAAAAGATTACCTGTCGCGGGAGACTCGACCATAGGAAATTCGATTTTTGGCGTGCCGTGGCCTATGGCCCGGCTGCCCCAGATTGTCCCAATAGAACTATTCTATAGATATTTCGACAAGACCGTTTCTAGGGGTAATTTGTCGCGTAGAATCGATTGCGCGAGTGCCCGGGTTCCAAATCTCAAGGGGAGCGGAGTTAATGTGTCTTTTTTCGAAAAGGAAATTATGGGCAAAAGTACCTTTTGCGTTCGAATATCGAGGATTTAGACAATGCCATCGTGTTCCTCGTGAAAAAATACATCGGATAAGGCCTTTGGGAAACGCCATAAAAGATTACCTGTCGCGGGAGACTCGACCATAGGAAATTCGATTTTTGGCGTGCCGTGGCCTATGGCCCGGCTGCCCCAGATTGTCCCAATAGAACTATTCTATAGATATTTCGACAAGACCGTTTCTTGGGTAATTTTTCGCGTAGAATCGATTGCGCGGGTGCCCGGGTTCCAAATCTCAAGGGGAGCGGAGTTAATGTGTCTTTTTTCGAAAAGGAAATTATGGGCAAAAGTACCTTTTGCGTTCGAATATCGAGGATTTAGACAATGCCATCGTGTTCCTCGTGAAAAAATACATCGGATAAGGCCTTTGGGAATCGCCATAAAAGATTACCTGTCGCGGGAGACTCGACCATAGGAAATTCGATTTTTGGCGTGCCGTGGCCTATGGCCCGGCTGCCCCAGATAGTCCCAATAGAACTATTCTATAAATATTTTGACAAGACCGTTTCTAGGGGTAATTTTTCGCGTAGAATCGATTGCGCGGGTGCCCGGGTTCCAAATCTCAAGGGGAGCGGAGTTAATGTGTCTTTTTTCGAAAAGGAAATTATGGGCAAAAGTACCTTTTGCGTTCGAATATCGAGGATTTCGACAATGCCATCGTGTTCCTCGTGAAAAAATACATCGGATAAGGCCTTTGGGAAACGCCATAAAAGATTACCTGTCGCGGGAGACTCGACCATAGGAAATTCGATTTTTGGCGTGCCGTGGCCTATGGCCCGGCTGCCCCAGATTGTCCCAATAGAACTATTCTATAGATATTTCGACAAGACCGTTTCTAGGGGTAATTTTTCGCGTAGAATCGATTGCGCGGGTGCCCGGGTTCCAAATCTCAAGGGGAGCGGAGTTAATGTGTCTTTTTTCGAAAAGGAAATTATGGGCAAAAGTACCTTTTGCGTTCGAATATCGAGGATTTCGACAATGCCATCGTGTTCCTCGTGAAAAAATACATCGGATAAGGCCTTTGGGAAACGCCATAAAAGATTACCTGTCGCGGGAGACTCGACCATAGGAAATTCGATTTTTGGCGTGCCGTGGCCTATGGCCCGGCTGCCCCAGATTGTCCCAATAGAACTATTCTATAGATATTTCGACAAGACCGTTTCTAGGGGTAATTTTTCGCGTAGAATCGATTGCGCGGGTGCCCGGGTTCCAAATCTCAAGGGGAGCGGAGTTAATGTGTCTTTTTTCGAAAAGGAAATTATGGGCAAAAGTACCTTTTGCGTTCGAATATCGAGGATTTCGACAATGCCATCGTGTTCCTCGTGAAAAAATACATCGGATAAGGCCTTTGGGAAACGCCATAAAAGATTACCTGTCGCGGGAGACTCGACCATAGGAAATTCGATTTTTGGCGTGCCGTGGCCAATGGCCCGGCTGCCCCAGATTGTCCCAATAGAACTATTCTATAGATATTTCGACAAGACCGTTCCTAGGGGTAATTTGTCGCGTAGAATCGATTGCGCGAGTGCCCGGGTTCCAAATCTCAAGGGGAGCGGAGTTAATGTGTCTTTTTTCGAAAAGGAAATTATGGGCCAAAGTACCTTTTGCGTTCGAATATCGAGGATTTAGACAATGCCATCGTGTTCCTCGTGAAAAAATACATCGGATAAGGCCTTTGGGAAACGATATAAAAGATTACCTGTCGCGGGAGACTCGACCATAGGAAATTCGATTTTTGGCGTGCCGTGGCCTATGGCCCGGCTGCCCCAGATTGTCCCAATAGAACTATTCTATAGATATTTACACAAGACCGTTTTTAGGGGTAATTTTTCGCGTAGAATCGATTGCGCGGGTGCCCGGGTTCCAAATCTCAAGGGGAGCGGAGTTAATGTGTCTTTTTTCGAAAAGGAAATTATGGGCAAAAGTACCTTTTGCGTTCGAATATCGAGGATTTCGACAATGCCATCGTGTTCCTCGTGAAAAAATACATCGGATAAGGCCTTTGGGAAACGCCATAAAAGATTACCTGTCGCGGGAGACTCGACCATAGGAAATTCGATTTTTGGCGTGCCGTGGCCTATGGCCCGGCTGCCCCAGATTGTCCCAATAGAACTATTCTATAGATATTTCGACAAGACCGTTTCTAGGGGTAATTTTTCGCGTAGAATCGATTGCGCGGGTGCCCGGGTTCCAAATCTCAAGGGAAGCGGAGTTAATGTGTCTTTTTTCGAAAAGGAAATTATGGGCAAAAGTACCTTTTGCGTTCGAATATCGAGGATTTCGACAATGCCATCGTGTTCCTCGTGAAAAAATACATCGGATAAGGCCTTTGGGAAACGCCATAAAAGATTACCTGTCGCGGGAGACTCGACCATAGGAAATTCGATTTTTGGCGTGCCGTGGCCTATGGCCCGGCTGCCCCAGATTGTCCCAATAGAACTATTCTATAGATATTTCGACAAGACCGTTTCTAGGGGTAATTTGTCGCGTAGAATCGATTGCGCGAGTGCCCGGGTTCCAAATCTCAAGGGGAGCGGAGTTAATGTGTCTTTTTTCGAAAAGGAAATTATGGGCAAAAGTACCTTTTGCGTTCGAATATCGAGGATTTAGACAATGCCATCGTGTTCCTCGTGAAAAAATACATCGGATAAGGCCTTTGGGAAACGATATAAAAGATTACCTGTCGCGGGAGACTCGACCATAGGAAATTCGATTTTTGGCGTGCCGTGGCCTATGGCCCGGCTGCCCCAGATTGTCCCAATAGAACTATTCTATAGATATTTCGACAAGACCGTTTCTAGGGGTAATTTTTCGCGTAGAATCGATTGCGCGAGTGCCCGGGTTCCAAATCTCAAGGGGAGCGGAGTTAATGTGTCTTTTTTCGAAAAGGAAATTATGGGCAAAAGTACCTTTTGCGTTCGAATATCGAGGATTTAGACAATGCCATCGTGTTCCTCGTGAAAAAATACATCGGATAAGGCCTTTGGGAAACGATATAAAAGATTACCTGTCGCGGGAGACTCGACCATAGGAAATTCGATTTTTGGCGTGCCGTGGCCTATGGCCCGGCTGCCCCAGATTGTCCCAATAGAACTATTCTATAGATATTTCGACAAGACCGTTTCTAGGGGTAATTTGTCGCGTAGAATCGATTGCGCGAGTGCCCGGGTTCCAAATCTCAAGGGGAGCGGAGTTAATGTGTCTTTTTTCGAAAAGGAAATTATGGGCAAAAGTACCTTTTGCGTTCGAATATCGAGGATTTAGACAATGCCATCGTGTTCCTCGTGAAAAAATACATCGGATAAGGCCTTTGGGAAACGATATAAAAGATTACCTGTCGCGGGAGACTCGACCATAGGAAATTCGATTTTTGGCGTGCCGTGGCCTATGGCCCGGCTGCCCCAGATTGTCCCAATAGAACTATTCTATAGATATTTACACAAGACCGTTTTTAGGGGTAATTTTTCGCGTAGAATCGATTGCGCGGGTGCCCGGGTTCCAAATCTCAAGGGGAGCGGAGTTAATGTGTCTTTTTTCGAAAAGGAAATTATGGGCAAAAGTACCTTTTGCGTTTGAATATCGAGGATTTCGACAATGCCATCGTGTTCCTCGTGAAAAAATACATCGGATAAGGCCTTTGGGAAACGCCATAAAAGATTACCTGTCGCGGGAGACTCGACCATAGGAAATTCGATTTTTGGCGTGCCGTGGCCTATGGCCCGGCTGCCCCAGATTGTCCCCATAGAACTATTCTATAAATATTTCGACAAGACCGTTTCTAGGGGTAATTTTTCGCGTAGAATCGATTGCGCGGGTGCCCGGGTTCCAAATCTCAAGGGAAGCGGAGTTAATGTGTCTTTTTTCGAAAAGGAAATTATGGGCAAAAGTACCTTTTGCGTTCGAATATCGAGGATTTCGACAATGCCATCGTGTTCCTCGTGAAAAAATACATCGGATAAGGCCTTTGGGAAACGCCATAAAAGATTACCTGTCGCGGGAGACTCGACCATAGGAAATTCGATTTTTGGCGTGCCGTGGCCTATGGCCCGGCTGCCCCAGATTGTCCCAATAGAACTATTCTATAGATATTTCGACAAGACCGTTTCTAGGGGTAATTTGTCGCGTAGAATCGATTGCGCGAGTGCCCGGGTTCCAAATCTCAAGGGGAGCGGAGTTAATGTGTCTTTTTTCGAAAAGGAAATTATGGGCAAAAGTACCTTTTGCGTTCGAATATCGAGGATTTAGACAATGCCATCGTGTTCCTCGTGAAAAAATACATCGGATAAGGCCTTTGGGAAACGATATAAAAGATTACCTGTCGCGGGAGACTCGACCATAGGAAATTCGATTTTTGGCGTGCCGTGGCCTATGGCCCGGCTGCCCCAGATTGTCCCAATAGAACTATTCTATAGATATTTCGACAAGACCGTTTCTAGGGGTAATTTTTCGCGTAGAATCGATTGCGCGGGTGCCCGGGTTCCAAATCTCAAGGGGAGCGGAGTTAATGTGTCTTTTTTCGAAAAGGAAATTATGGGCAAAAGTACCTTTTGCGTTCGAATATCGAGGATTTCGACAATGCCATCGTGTTCCTCGTGAAAAAATACATCGGATAAGGCCTTTGGGAAACGCCATAAAAGATTACCTGTCGCGGGAGACTCGACCATAGGAAATTCGATTTTTGGCGTGCCGTGGCCTATGGCCCGGCTGCCCCAGATTGTCCCAATAGAACTATTCTATAGATATTTCGACAAGACCGTTTCTTGGGTAATTTTTCGCGTAGAATCGATTGCGCGGGTGCCCGGGTTCCAAATCTCAAGGGGAGCGGAGTTAATGTGTCTTTTTTCGAAAAGGAAATTATGGGCAAAAGTACCTTTTGCGTTCGAATATCGAGGATTTAGACAATGCCATCGTGTTCCTCGTGAAAAAATACATCGGATAAGGCCTTTGGGAATCGCCATAAAAGATTACCTGTCGCGGGAGACTCGACCATAGGAAATTCGATTTTTGGCGTGCCGTGGCCTATGGCCCGGCTGCCCCAGATAGTCCCAATAGAACTATTCTATAAATATTTTGACAAGACCGTTTCTAGGGGTAATTTTTCGCGTAGAATCGATTGCGCGGGTGCCCGGGTTCCAAATCTCAAGGGGAGCGGAGTTAATGTGTCTTTTTTCGAAAAGGAAATTATGGGCAAAAGTACCTTTTGCGTTCGAATATCGAGGATTTCGACAATGCCATCGTGTTCCTCGTGAAAAAATACATCGGATAAGGCCTTTGGGAAACGCCATAAAAGATTACCTGTCGCGGGAGACTCGACCATATGAAATTCGATTTTTGTCGTGCCGTGGCCTATGGCCCGGCTGCCCCAGATTGTCCCAATAGAACTATTCTATAGATATTTCGACAAGACCGTTTCTAGGGGTAATTTTTCGCGTAGAATCGATTGCGCGGGTGCCCGGGTTCCAAATCTCAAGGGGAGCGGAGTTAATGTGTCTTTTTTCGAAAAGGAAATTATGGGCAAAAGTACCTTTTGCGTTCGAATATCGAGGATTTAGACAATGCCATCGTGTTCCTCGTGAAAAAATACATCGGATAAGGCCTTTGGGAAACGATATAAAAGATTACCTGTCGCGGGAGACTCGACCATAGGAAATTCGATTTTTGGCGTGCCGTGGCCTATGGCCCGGCTGCCCCAGATTGTCCCAATAGAACTGTTTTATAGATATTTCGACAAGACCGTTTCTAGGGGTAATTTGTCGCGTAGAATCGATTGCGCGAGTGCCCGGGTTCCAAATCTCAAGGGGAGCGGAGTTAATGTGTCTTTTTTCGAAAAGGAAATTATGGGCAATAGTACCTTTTGCGTTCGAATATCGAGGATTTAGACAATGCCATCGTGTTCCTCGTGAAAAAATACATCGGATAAGGCCTTTGGGAAACGATATAAAAGATTACCTGTCGCGGGAGACTCGACCATAGGAAATTCGATTTTTGGCGTGCCGTGGCCTATGGCCCGGCTGCCCCAGATTGTCCCAATAGAACTATTCTATAGATATTTCGACAAGACCGTTTCTAGGGGTAATTTGTCGCGTAGAATCGATTGCGCGAGTGCCCGGGTTCCAAATCTCAAGGGGAGCGGAGTTAATGTGTCTTTTTTCGAAAAGGAAATTATGGGCAAAAGTACCTTTTGCGTTCGAATATCGAGGATTTAGACAATGCCATCGTGTTCCTCGTGAAAAAATACATCGGATAAGGCCTTTGGGAAACGCCATAAAAGATTACCTGTCGCGGGAGACTCGACCATAGGAAATTCGATTTTTGGCGTGCCGTGGCCTATGGCCCGGCTGCCCCAGATTGTCCCAATAGAACTATTCTATAGATATTTCGACAAGACCGTTTCTTGGGTAATTTTTCGCGTAGAATCGATTGCGCGGGTGCCCGGGTTCCAAATCTCAAGGGGAGCGGAGTTAATGTGTCTTTTTTCGAAAAGGAAATTATGGGCAAAAGTACCTTTTGCGTTCGAATATCGAGGATTTAGACAATGCCATCGTGTTCCTCGTGAAAAAATACATCGGATAAGGCCTTTGGGAATCGCCATAAAAGATTACCTGTCGCGGGAGACTCGACCATAGGAAATTCGATTTTTGGCGTGCCGTGGCCTATGGCCCGGCTGCCCCAGATAGTCCCAATAGAACTATTCTATAAATATTTTGACAAGACCGTTTCTAGGGGTAATTTTTCGCGTAGAATCGATTGCGCGGGTGCCCGGGTTCCAAATCTCAAGGGGAGCTGAGTTAATGTGTCTTTTTTCGAAAAGGAAATTATGGGCAAAAGTACCTTTTGCGTTCGAATATCGAGGATTTCGACAATGCCATCGTGTTCCTCGTGAAAAAATACATCGGATAAGGCCTTTGGGAAACGCCATAAAAGATTACCTGTCGCGGGAGACTCGACCATAGGAAATTCGATTTTTGGCGTGCCGTGGCCTATGGCCCGGCTGCCCCAGATTGTCCCAATAGAACTATTCTATAGATATTTCGACAAGACTGTTTCTAGGGGTAATTTTTCGCGTAGAATCGATTGCGCGGGTGCCCGGGTTCCAAATCTCAAGGGGAGCGGAGTTAATGTGTCTTTTTTCGAAAAGGAAATTATGGGCAAAAGTACCTTTTGCGTTCGAATATCGAGGATTTCGACAATGCCATCGTGTTCCTCGTGAAAAAATACATCGGATAAGGCCTTTGGGAAACGCCATAAAAGATTACCTGTCGCGGGAGACTCGACCATAGGAAATTCGATTTTTGGCGTGCCGTGGCCAATGGCCCGGCTGCCCCAGATTGTCCCAATAGAACTATTCTATAGATATTTCGACAAGACCGTTCCTAGGGGTAATTTGTCGCGTAGAATCGATTGCGCGAGTGCCCGGGTTCCAAATCTCAAGGGGAGCGGAGTTAATGTGTCTTTTTTCGAAAAGGAAATTATGGGCAAAAGTACCTTTTGCGTTCGAATATCGAGGATTTAGACAATGCCATCGTGTTCCTCGTGAAAAAATACATCGGATAAGGCCTTTGGGAAACGATATAAAAGATTACCTGTCGCGGGAGACTCGACCATAGGAAATTCGATTTTTGGCGTGCCGTGGCCTATGGCCCGGCTGCCCCAGATTGTCCCAATAGAACTATTCTATAGATATTTCGACAAGACCGTTTCTAGGGGTAATTTTTCGCGTAGAATCGATTGCGCGGGTGCCCGGGTTCCAAATCTCAAGGGGAGCGGAGTTAATGTGTCTTTTTTCGAAAAGGAAATTATGGGCAAAAGTACCTTTTGCGTTCGAATATCGAGGATTTCGACAATGCCATCGTGTTCCTCGTGAAAAAATACATCGGATAAGGCCTTTGGGAAACGCCATAAAAGATTACCTGTCGCGGGAGACTCGACCATAGGAAATTCGATTTTTGGCGTGCCGTGGCCTATGGCCCGGCTGCCCCAGATTGTCCCAATAGAACTATTCTATAGATATTTCGACAAGACCGTTTCTAGAGGTAATTTGTCGCGTAGAATCGATTGCGCGAGTGCCCGGGTTCCAAATCTCAAGGGGAGCGGAGTTAATGTGTTTTTTTTCGAAAAGGAAATTATGGGCAAAAGTACCTTTTGCGTTCGAATATCGAGGATTTAGACAATGCCATCGTGTTCCTCGTGAAAAAATACATCGGATAAGGCCTTTGGGAAACGATATAAAAGATTACCTGTCGCGGGAGACTCGACCATAGGAAATTCGATTTTTGGCGTGCCGTGGCCTATGGCCCGGCTGCCCCAGATTGTCCCAATAGAACTGTTTTATAGATATTTCGACAAGACCGTTTCTAGGGGTAATTTGTCGCGTAGAATCGATTGCGCGAGTGCCCGGGTTCCAAATCTCAAGGGGAGCGGAGTTAATGTGTCTTTTTTCGAAAAGGAAATTATGGGCAAAAGTACCTTTTGCGTTCGAATATCGAGGATTTAGACAATGCCATCGTGTTCCTCGTGAAAAAATACATCGGATAAGGCCTTTGGGAAACGCCATAAAAGATTACCTGTCGCGGGAGACTCGACCATAGGAAATTCGATTTTTGGCGTGCCGTGGCCTATGGCCCGGCTGCCCCAGATTGTCCCAATAGAACTATTCTATAGATATTTCGACAAGACCGTTTCTTGGGTAATTTTTCGCGTAGAATCGATTGCGCGGGTGCCCGGGTTCCAAATCTCAAGGGGAGCGGAGTTAATGTGTCTTTTTTCGAAAAGGAAATTATGGGCAAAAGTACCTTTTGCGTTCGAATATCGAGGATTTAGACAATGCCATCGTGTTCCTCGTGAAAAAATACATCGGATAAGGCCTTTGGGAATCG
Organism: Gasteruption jaculator; assembly: GCA_949825005.1. Lineage (NCBI taxonomy): Eukaryota > Metazoa > Arthropoda > Insecta > Hymenoptera > Gasteruptiidae > Gasteruption > Gasteruption jaculator. The sequence goes on along the minus strand of OX463768.1, from coordinate 13,044,978 downwards.
CCATAAAAGATTACCTGTCGCGGGAGACTCGACCATAGGAAATTCGATTTTTGGCGTGCCGTGGCCTATGGCCCGGCTGCCCCAGATAGTCCCAATAGAACTATTCTATAAATATTTTGACAAGACCGTTTCTAGGGGTAATTTTTCGCGTAGAATCGATTGCGCGGGTGCCCGGGTTCCAAATCTCAAGGGGAGCGGAGTTAATGTGTCTTTTTTCGAAAAGGAAATTATGGGCAAAAGTACCTTTTGCGTTCGAATATCGAGGATTTCGACAATGCCATCGTGTTCCTCGTGAAAAAATACATCGGATAAGGCCTTTGGGAAACGCCATAAAAGATTACCTGTCGCGGGAGACTCGACCATAGGAAATTCGATTTTTGGCGTGCCGTGGCCTATGGCCCGGCTGCCCCAGATTGTCCCAATAGAACTATTCTATAGATATTTCGACAAGACCGTTTCTAGGGGTAATTTTTCGCGTAGAATCGATTGCGCGGGTGCCCGGGTTCCAAATCTCAAGGGGAGCGGAGTTAATGTGTCTTTTTTCGAAAAGGAAATTATGGGCAAAAGTACCTTTTGCGTTCGAATATCGAGGATTTCGACAATGCCATCGTGTTCCTCGTGAAAAAATACATCGGATAAGGCCTTTGGGAAACGCCATAAAAGATTACCTGTCGCGGGAGACTCGACCATAGGAAATTCGATTTTTGGCGTGCCGTGGCCAATGGCCCGGCTGCCCCAGATTGTCCCAATAGAACTATTCTATAGATATTTCGACAAGACCGTTCCTAGGGGTAATTTGTCGCGTAGAATCGATTGCGCGAGTGCCCGGGTTCCAAATCTCAAGGGGAGCGGAGTTAATGTGTCTTTTTTCGAAAAGGAAATTATGGGCAAAAGTACCTTTTGCGTTCGAATATCGAGGATTTCGACAATGCCATCGTGTTCCTCGTGAAAAAATACATCGGATAAGGCCTTTGGGAAACGCCATAAAAGATTACCTGTCGCGGGAGACTCGACCATAGGAAATTCGATTTTTGGCGTGCCGTGGCCAATGGCCCGGCTGCCCCAGATTGTCCCAATAGAACTATTCTATAGATATTTCGACAAGACCGTTCCTAGGGGTAATTTGTCGCGTAGAATCGATTGCGCGAGTGCCCGGGTTCCAAATCTCAAGGGGAGCGGAGTTAATGTGTCTTTTTTCGAAAAGGAAATTATGGGCAAAAGTACCTTTTGCGTTCGAATATCGAGGATTTAGACAATGCCATCGTGTTCCTCGTGAAAAAATACATCGGATAAGGCCTTTGGGAAACGATATAAAAGATTACCTGTCGCGGGAGACTCGACCATAGGAAATTCGATTTTTGGCGTGCCGTGGCCTATGGCCCGGCTGCCCCAGATTGTCCCAATAGAACTATTCTATAGATATTTCGACAAGACCGTTTCTAGGGGTAATTTTTCGCGTAGAATCGATTGCGCGGGTGCCCGGGTTCCAAATCTCAAGGGGAGCGGAGTTAATGTGTCTTTTTTCGAAAAGGAAATTATGGGCAAAAGTACCTTTTGCGTTCGAATATCGAGGATTTCGACAATGCCATCGTGTTCCTCGTGAAAAAATACATCGGATAAGGCCTTTGGGAAACGCCATAAAAGATTACCTGTCGCGGGAGACTCGACCATAGGAAATTCGATTTTTGGCGTGCCGTGGCCTATGGCCCGGCTGCCCCAGATTGTCCCAATAGAACTATTCTATAGATATTTCGACAAGACCGTTTCTAGAGGTAATTTGTCGCGTAGAATCGATTGCGCGAGTGCCCGGGTTCCAAATCTCAAGGGGAGCGGAGTTAATGTGTTTTTTTTCGAAAAGGAAATTATGGGCAAAAGTACCTTTTGCGTTCGAATATCGAGGATTTAGACAATGCCATCGTGTTCCTCGTGAAAAAATACATCGGATAAGGCCTTTGGGAAACGATATAAAAGATTACCTGTCGCGGGAGACTCGACCATAGGAAATTCGATTTTTGGCGTGCCGTGGCCTATGGCCCGGCTGCCCCAGATTGTCCCAATAGAACTGTTTTATAGATATTTCGACAAGACCGTTTCTAGGGGTAATTTGTCGCGTAGAATCGATTGCGCGAGTGCCCGGGTTCCAAATCTCAAGGGGAGCGGAGTTAATGTGTCTTTTTTCGAAAAGGAAATTATGGGCAAAAGTACCTTTTGCGTTCGAATATCGAGGATTTAGACAATGCCATCGTGTTCCTCGTGAAAAAATACATCGGATAAGGCCTTTGGGAAACGCCATAAAAGATTACCTGTCGCGGGAGACTCGACCATAGGAAATTCGATTTTTGGCGTGCCGTGGCCTATGGCCCGGCTGCCCCAGATTGTCCCAATAGAACTATTCTATAGATATTTCGACAAGACCGTTTCTTGGGTAATTTTTCGCGTAGAATCGATTGCGCGGGTGCCCGGGTTCCAAATCTCAAGGGGAGCGGAGTTAATGTGTCTTTTTTCGAAAAGGAAAATATGGGCAAAAGTACCTTTTGCGTTCGAATATCGAGGATTTAGACAATGCCATCGTGTTCCTCGTGAAAAAATACATCGGATAAGGCCTTTGGGAATCGCCATAAAAGATTACCTGTCGCGGGAGACTCGACCATAGGAAATTCGATTTTTGGCGTGCCGTGGCCTATGGCCCGGCTGCCCCAGATAGTCCCAATAGAACTATTCTATAAATATTTTGACAAGACCGTTTCTAGGGGTAATTTTTCGCGTAGAATCGATTGCGCGGGTGCCCGGGTTCCAAATCTCAAGGGGAGCGGAGTTAATGTGTCTTTTTTCGAAAAGGAAATTATGGGCAAAAGTACCTTTTGCGTTCGAATATCGAGGATTTCGACAATGCCATCGTGTTCCTCGTGAAAAAATACATCGGATAAGGCCTTTGGGAAACGCCATAAAAGATTACCTGTCGCGGGAGACTCGACCATAGGAAATTCGATTTTTGGCGTGCCGTGGCCTATGGCCCGGCTGCCCCAGATTGTCCCAATAGAACTATTCTATAGATATTTCGACAAGACCGTTTCTAGGGGTAATTTTTCGCGTAGAATCGATTGCGCGGGTGCCCGGGTTCCAAATCTCAAGGGGAGCGGAGTTAATGTGTCTTTTTTCGAAAAGGAAATTATGGGCAAAAGTACCTTTTGCGTTCGAATATCGAGGATTTAGACAATGCCATCGTGTTCCTCGTGAAAAAATACATCGGATAAGGCCTTTGGGAAACGCCATAAAAGATTACCTGTCGCGGGAGACTCGACCATATGAAATTCGATTTTTGTCGTGCCGTGGCCTATGGCCCGGCTGCCCCAGATTGTCCCAATAGAACTATTCTATAGATATTTCGACAAGACCGTTTCTAGGGGTAATTTTTCGCGTAGAATCGATTGCGCGGGTGCCCGGGTTCCAAATCTCAAGGGGAGCGGAGTTAATGTGTCTTTTTTCGAAAAGGAAATTATGGGCAAAAGTACCTTTTGCGTTCGAATATCGAGGATTTCGACAATGCCATCGTGTTCCTCGTGAAAAAATACATCGGATAAGGCCTTTGGGAAACGCCATAAAAGATTACCTGTCGCGGGAGACTCGACCATAGGAAATTCGATTTTTGGCGTGCCGTGGCCAATGGCCCGGCTGCCCCAGATTGTCCCAATAGAACTATTCTATAGATATTTCGACAAGACCGTTCCTAGGGGTAATTTGTCGCGTAGAATCGATTGCGCGAGTGCCCGGGTTCCAAATCTCAAGGGGAGCGGAGTTAATGTGTCTTTTTTCGAAAAGGAAATTATGGGCAAAAGTACCTTTTGCGTTCGAATATCGAGGATTTAGACAATGCCATCGTGTTCCTCGTGAAAAAATACATCGGATAAGGCCTTTGGGAAACGATATAAAAGATTACCTGTCGCGGGAGACTCGACCATAGGAAATTCGATTTTTGGCGTGCCGTGGCCTATGGCCCGGCTGCCCCAGATTGTCCCAATAGAACTATTCTATAGATATTTCGACAAGACCGTTTCTAGGGGTAATTTGTCGCGTAGAATCGATTGCGCGAGTGCCCGGGTTCCAAATCTCAAGGGGAGCGGAGTTAATGTGTCTTTTTTCGAAAAGGAAATTATGGGCAAAAGTACCTTTTGCGTTCGAATATCGAGGATTTAGACAATGCCATCGTGTTCCTCGTGAAAAAATACATCGGATAAGGCCTTTGGGAAACGATATAAAAGATTACCTGTCGCGGGAGACTCGACCATAGGAAATTCGATTTTTGGCGTGCCGTGGCCTATGGCCCGGCTGCCCCAGATTGTCCCAATAGAACTGTTTTATAGATATTTCGACAAGACCGTTTCTAGGGGTAATTTGTCGCGTAGAATCGATTGCGCGAGTGCCCGGGTTCCAAATCTCAAGGGGAGCGGAGTTAATGTGTCTTTTTTCGAAAAGGAAATTATGGGCAAAAGTACATTTTGCGTTCGAATATCGAGGATTTAGACAATGCCATCGTGTTCCTCGTGAAAAAATACATCGGATAAGGCCTTTGGGAAACGATATAAAAGATTACCTGTCGCGGGAGACTCGACCATAGGAAATTCGATTTTTGGCGTGCCGTGGCCTATGGCCCGGCTGCCCCAGATTGTCCCAATAGAACTATTCTATAGATATTTCGACAAGACCGTTTCTAGGGGTAATTTGTCGCGTAGAATCGATTGCGCGAGTGCCCGGGTTCCAAATCTCAAGGGGAGCGGAGTTAATGTGTCTTTTTTCGAAAAGGAAATTATGGGCAAAAGTACCTTTTGCGTTCGAATATCGAGGATTTAGACAATGCCATCGTGTTCCTCGTGAAAAAATACATCGGATAAGGCCTTTGGGAAACGCCATAAAAGATTACCTGTCGCGGGAGACTCGACCATAGGAAATTCGATTTTTGGCGTGCCGTGGCCTATGGCCCGGCTGCCCCAGATTGTCCCAATAGAACTATTCTATAGATATTTCGACAAGACCGTTTCTTGGGTAATTTTTCGCGTAGAATCGATTGCGCGGGTGCCCGGGTTCCAAATCTCAAGGGGAGCGGAGTTAATGTGTCTTTTTTCGAAAAGGAAATTATGGGCAAAAGTACCTTTTGCGTTCGAATATCGAGGATTTAGACAATGCCATCGTGTTCCTCGTGAAAAAATACATCGGATAAGGCCTTTGGGAATCGCCATAAAAGATTACCTGTCGCGGGAGACTCGACCATAGGAAATTCGATTTTTGGCGTGCCGTGGCCTATGGCCCGGCTGCCCCAGATAGTCCCAATAGAACTATTCTATAAATATTTTGACAAGACCGTTTCTAGGGGTAATTTTTCGCGTAGAATCGATTGCGCGGGTGCCCGGGTTCCAAATCTCAAGGGGAGCGGAGTTAATGTGTCTTTTTTCGAAAAGGAAATTATGGGCAAAAGTACCTTTTGCGTTCGAATATCGAGGATTTCGACAATGCCATCGTGTTCCTCGTGAAAAAATACATCGGATAAGGCCTTTGGGAAACGCCATAAAAGATTACCTGTCGCGGGAGACTCGACCATATGAAATTCGATTTTTGTCGTGCCGTGGCCTATGGCCCGGCTGCCCCAGATTGTCCCAATAGAACTATTCTATAGATATTTCGACAAGACCGTTTCTAGGGGTAATTTTTCGCGTAGAATCGATTGCGCGGGTGCCCGGGTTCCAAATCTCAAGGGGAGCGGAGTTAATGTGTCTTTTTTCGAAAAGGAAATTATGGGCAAAAGTACCTTTTGCGTTCGAATATCGAGGATTTCGACAATGCCATCGTGTTCCTCGTGAAAAAATACATCGGATAAGGCCTTTGGGAAACGCCATAAAAGATTACCTGTCGCGGGAGACTCGACCATAGGAAATTCGATTTTTGGCGTGCCGTGGCCAATGGCCCGGCTGCCCCAGATTGTCCCAATAGAACTATTCTATAGATATTTCGACAAGACCGTTCCTAGGGGTAATTTGTCGCGTAGAATCGATTGCGCGAGTGCCCGGGTTCCAAATCTCAAGGGGAGCGGAGTTAATGTGTCTTTTTTCGAAAAGGAAATTATGGGCAAAAGTACCTTTTGCGTTCGAATATCGAGGATTTAGACAATGCCATCGTGTTCCTCGTGAAAAAATACATCGGATAAGGCCTTTGGGAAACGATATAAAAGATTACCTGTCGCGGGAGACTCGACCATAGGAAATTCGATTTTTGGCGTGCCGTGGCCTATGGCCCGGCTGCCCCAGATTGTCCCAATAGAACTATTCTATAGATATTTCGACAAGACCGTTTCTAGGGGTAATTTGTCGCGTAGAATCGATTGCGCGAGTGCCCGGGTTCCAAATCTCAAGGGGAGCGGAGTTAATGTGTCTTTTTTCGAAAAGGAAATTATGGGCAAAAGTACCTTTTGCGTTCGAATATCGAGGATTTAGACAATGCCATCGTGTTCCTCGTGAAAAAATACATCGGATAAGGCCTTTGGGAAACGATATAAAAGATTACCTGTCGCGGGAGACTCGACCATAGGAAATTCGATTTTTGGCGTGCCGTGGCCTATGGCCCGGCTGCCCCAGATTGTCCCAATAGAACTGTTTTATAGATATTTCGACAAGACCGTTTCTAGGGGTAATTTGTCGCGTAGAATCGATTGCGCGAGTGCCCGGGTTCCAAATCTCAAGGGGAGCGGAGTTAATGTGTCTTTTTTCGAAAAGGAAATTATGGGCAAAAGTACATTTTGCGTTCGAATATCGAGGATTTAGACAATGCCATCGTGTTCCTCGTGAAAAAATACATCGGATAAGGCCTTTGGGAAACGATATAAAAGATTACCTGTCGCGGGAGACTCGACCATAGGAAATTCGATTTTTGGCGTGCCGTGGCCTATGGCCCGGCTGCCCCAGATTGTCCCAATAGAACTATTCTATAGATATTTCGACAAGACCGTTTCTAGGGGTAATTTGTCGCGTAGAATCGATTGCGCGAGTGCCCGGGTTCCAAATCTCAAGGGGAGCGGAGTTAATGTGTCTTTTTTCGAAAAGGAAATTATGGGCAAAAGTACCTTTTGCGTTCGAATATCGAGGATTTAGACAATGCCATCGTGTTCCTCGTGAAAAAATACATCGGATAAGGCCTTTGGGAAACGCCATAAAAGATTACCTGTCGCGGGAGACTCGACCATAGGAAATTCGATTTTTGGCGTGCCGTGGCCTATGGCCCGGCTGCCCCAGATTGTCCCAATAGAACTATTCTATAGATATTTCGACAAGACCGTTTCTTGGGTAATTTTTCGCGTAGAATCGATTGCGCGGGTGCCCGGGTTCCAAATCTCAAGGGGAGCGGAGTTAATGTGTCTTTTTTCGAAAAGGAAATTATGGGCAAAAGTACCTTTTGCGTTCGAATATCGAGGATTTAGACAATGCCATCGTGTTCCTCGTGAAAAAATACATCGGATAAGGCCTTTGGGAATCGCCATAAAAGATTACCTGTCGCGGGAGACTCGACCATAGGAAATTCGATTTTTGGCGTGCCGTGGCCTATGGCCCGGCTGCCCCAGATAGTCCCAATAGAACTATTCTATAAATATTTTGACAAGACCGTTTCTAGGGGTAATTTTTCGCGTAGAATCGATTGCGCGGGTGCCCGGGTTCCAAATCTCAAGGGGAGCGGAGTTAATGTGTCTTTTTTCGAAAAGGAAATTATGGGCAAAAGTACCTTTTGCGTTCGAATATCGAGGATTTCGACAATGCCATCGTGTTCCTCGTGAAAAAATACATCGGATAAGGCCTTTGGGAAACGCCATAAAAGATTACCTGTCGCGGGAGACTCGACCATATGAAATTCGATTTTTGTCGTGCCGTGGCCTATGGCCCGGCTGCCCCAGATTGTCCCAATAGAACTATTCTATAGATATTTCGACAAGACCGTTTCTAGGGGTAATTTTTCGCGTAGAATCGATTGCGCGGGTGCCCGGGTTCCAAATCTCAAGGGGAGCGGAGTTAATGTGTCTTTTTTCGAAAAGGAAATTATGGGCAAAAGTACCTTTTGCGTTCGAATATCGAGGATTTAGACAATGCCATCGTGTTCCTCGTGAAAAAATACATCGGATAAGGCCTTTGGGAAACGATATAAAAGATTACCTGTCGCGGGAGACTCGACCATAGGAAATTCGATTTTTGGCGTGCCGTGGCCTATGGCCCGGCTGCCCCAGATTGTCCCAATAGAACTGTTTTATAGATATTTCGACAAGACCGTTTCTAGGGGTAATTTGTCGCGTAGAATCGATTGCGCGAGTGCCCGGGTTCCAAATCTCAAGGGGAGCGGAGTTAATGTGTCTTTTTTCGAAAAGGAAATTATGGGCAATAGTACCTTTTGCGTTCGAATATCGAGGATTTAGACAATGCCATCGTGTTCCTCGTGAAAAAATACATCGGATAAGGCCTTTGGGAAACGATATAAAAGATTACCTGTCGCGGGAGACTCGACCATAGGAAATTCGATTTTTGGCGTGCCGTGGCCTATGGCCCGGCTGCCCCAGATTGTCCCAATAGAACTATTCTATAGATATTTCGACAAGACCGTTTCTAGGGGTAATTTGTCGCGTAGAATCGATTGCGCGAGTGCCCGGGTTCCAAATCTCAAGGGGAGCGGAGTTAATGTGTCTTTTTTCGAAAAGGAAATTATGGGCAAAAGTACCTTTTGCGTTCGAATATCGAGGATTTAGACAATGCCATCGTGTTCCTCGTGAAAAAATACATCGGATAAGGCCTTTGGGAAACGCCATAAAAGATTACCTGTCGCGGGAGACTCGACCATAGGAAATTCGATTTTTGGCGTGCCGTGGCCTATGGCCCGGCTGCCCCAGATTGTCCCAATAGAACTATTCTATAGATATTTCGACAAGACCGTTTCTTGGGTAATTTTTCGCGTAGAATCGATTGCGCGGGTGCCCGGGTTCCAAATCTCAAGGGGAGCGGAGTTAATGTGTCTTTTTTCGAAAAGGAAATTATGGGCAAAAGTACCTTTTGCGTTCGAATATCGAGGATTTAGACAATGCCATCGTGTTCCTCGTGAAAAAATACATCGGATAAGGCCTTTGGGAATCGCCATAAAAGATTACCTGTCGCGGGAGACTCGACCATAGGAAATTCGATTTTTGGCGTGCCGTGGCCTATGGCCCGGCTGCCCCAGATAGTCCCAATAGAACTATTCTATAAATATTTTGACAAGACCGTTTCTAGGGGTAATTTTTCGCGTAGAATCGATTGCGCGGGTGCCCGGGTTCCAAATCTCAAGGGGAGCTGAGTTAATGTGTCTTTTTTCGAAAAGGAAATTATGGGCAAAAGTACCTTTTGCGTTCGAATATCGAGGATTTCGACAATGCCATCGTGTTCCTCGTGAAAAAATACATCGGATAAGGCCTTTGGGAAACGCCATAAAAGATTACCTGTCGCGGGAGACTCGACCATAGGAAATTCGATTTTTGGCGTGCCGTGGCCTATGGCCCGGCTGCCCCAGATTGTCCCAATAGAACTATTCTATAGATATTTCGACAAGACTGTTTCTAGGGGTAATTTTTCGCGTAGAATCGATTGCGCGGGTGCCCGGGTTCCAAATCTCAAGGGGAGCGGAGTTAATGTGTCTTTTTTCGAAAAGGAAATTATGGGCAAAAGTACCTTTTGCGTTCGAATATCGAGGATTTCGACAATGCCATCGTGTTCCTCGTGAAAAAATACATCGGATAAGGCCTTTGGGAAACGCCATAAAAGATTACCTGTCGCGGGAGACTCGACCATAGGAAATTCGATTTTTGGCGTGCCGTGGCCAATGGCCCGGCTGCCCCAGATTGTCCCAATAGAACTATTCTATAGATATTTCGACAAGACCGTTCCTAGGGGTAATTTGTCGCGTAGAATCGATTGCGCGAGTGCCCGGGTTCCAAATCTCAAGGGGAGCGGAGTTAATGTGTCTTTTTTCGAAAAGGAAATTATGGGCAAAAGTACCTTTTGCGTTCGAATATCGAGGATTTAGACAATGCCATCGTGTTCCTCGTGAAAAAATACATCGGATAAGGCCTTTGGGAAACGATATAAAAGATTACCTGTCGCGGGAGACTCGACCATAGGAAATTCGATTTTTGGCGTGCCGTGGCCTATGGCCCGGCTGCCCCAGATTGTCCCAATAGAACTATTCTATAGATATTTCGACAAGACCGTTTCTAGGGGTAATTTTTCGCGTAGAATCGATTGCGCGGGTGCCCGGGTTCCAAATCTCAAGGGGAGCGGAGTTAATGTGTCTTTTTTCGAAAAGGAAATTATGGGCAAAAGTACCTTTTGCGTTCGAATATCGAGGATTTCGACAATGCCATCGTGTTCCTCGTGAAAAAATACATCGGATAAGGCCTTTGGGAAACGCCATAAAAGATTACCTGTCGCGGGAGACTCGACCATAGGAAATTCGATTTTTGGCGTGCCGTGGCCTATGGCCCGGCTGCCCCAGATTGTCCCAATAGAACTATTCTATAGATATTTCGACAAGACCGTTTCTAGAGGTAATTTGTCGCGTAGAATCGATTGCGCGAGTGCCCGGGTTCCAAATCTCAAGGGGAGCGGAGTTAATGTGTTTTTTTTCGAAAAGGAAATTATGGGCAAAAGTACCTTTTGCGTTCGAATATCGAGGATTTAGACAATGCCATCGTGTTCCTCGTGAAAAAATACATCGGATAAGGCCTTTGGGAAACGATATAAAAGATTACCTGTCGCGGGAGACTCGACCATAGGAAATTCGATTTTTGGCGTGCCGTGGCCTATGGCCCGGCTGCCCCAGATTGTCCCAATAGAACTGTTTTATAGATATTTCGACAAGACCGTTTCTAGGGGTAATTTGTCGCGTAGAATCGATTGCGCGAGTGCCCGGGTTCCAAATCTCAAGGGGAGCGGAGTTAATGTGTCTTTTTTCGAAAAGGAAATTATGGGCAAAAGTACCTTTTGCGTTCGAATATCGAGGATTTAGACAATGCCATCGTGTTCCTCGTGAAAAAATACATCGGATAAGGCCTTTGGGAAACGCCATAAAAGATTACCTGTCGCGGGAGACTCGACCATAGGAAATTCGATTTTTGGCGTGCCGTGGCCTATGGCCCGGCTGCCCCAGATTGTCCCAATAGAACTATTCTATAGATATTTCGACAAGACCGTTTCTTGGGTAATTTTTCGCGTAGAATCGATTGCGCGGGTGCCCGGGTTCCAAATCTCAAGGGGAGCGGAGTTAATGTGTCTTTTTTCGAAAAGGAAATTATGGGCAAAAGTACCTTTTGCGTTCGAATATCGAGGATTTAGACAATGCCATCGTGTTCCTCGTGAAAAAATACATCGGATAAGGCCTTTGGGAATCGCCATAAAAGATTACCTGTCGCGGGAGACTCGACCATAGGAAATTCGATTTTTGGCGTGCCGTGGCCTATGGCCCGGCTGCCCCAGATAGTCCCAATAGAACTATTCTATAAATATTTTGACAAGACCGTTTCTAGGGGTAATTTTTCGCGTAGAATCGATTGCGCGGGTGCCCGGGTTCCAAATCTCAAGGGGAGCGGAGTTAATGTGTCTTTTTTCGAAAAGGAAATTATGGGCAAAAGTACCTTTTGCGTTCGAATATCGAGGATTTCGACAATGCCATCGTGTTCCTCGTGAAAAAATACATCGGATAAGGCCTTTGGGAAACGCCATAAAAGATTACCTGTCGCGGGAGACTCGACCATAGGAAATTCGATTTTTGGCGTGCCGTGGCCTATGGCCCGGCTGCCCCAGATTGTCCCAATAGAACTATTCTATAGATATTTCGACAAGACCGTTTCTAGGGGTAATTTTTCGCGTAGAATCGATTGCGCGGGTGCCCGGGTTCCAAATCTCAAGGGGAGCGGAGTTAATGTGTCTTTTTTCGAAAAGGAAATTATGGGCAAAAGTACCTTTTGCGTTCGAATATCGAGGATTTCGACAATGCCATCGTGTTCCTCGTGAAAAAATACATCGGATAAGGCCTTTGGGAAACGCCATAAAAGATTACCTGTCGCGGGAGACTCGACCATAGGAAATTCGATTTTTGGCGTGCCGTGGCCAATGGCCCGGCTGCCCCAGATTGTCCCAATAGAACTATTCTATAGATATTTCGACAAGACCGTTCCTAGGGGTAATTTGTCGCGTAGAATCGATTGCGCGAGTGCCCGGGTTCCAAATCTCAAGGGGAGCGGAGTTAATGTGTCTTTTTTCGAAAAGGAAATTATGGGCAAAAGTACCTTTTGCGTTCGAATATCGAGGATTTAGACAATGCCATCGTGTTCCTCGTGAAAAAATACATCGGATAAGGCCTTTGGGAAACGATATAAAAGATTACCTGTCGCGGGAGACTCGACCATAGGAAATTCGATTTTTGGCGTGCCGTGGCCTATGGCCCGGCTGCCCCAGATTGTCCCAATAGAACTGTTTTATAGATATTTCGACAAGACCGTTTCTAGGGGTAATTTGTCGCGTAGAATCGATTGCGCGAGTGCCCGGGTTCCAAATCTCAAGGGGAGCGGAGTTAATGTGTCTTTTTTCGAAAAGGAAATTATGGGCAAAAGTACCTTTTGCGTTCGAATATCGAGGATTTAGACAATGCCATCGTGTTCCTCGTGAAAAAATACATCGGATAAGGCCTTTGGGAAACGATATAAAAGATTACCTGTCGCGGGAGACTCGACCATAGGAAATTCGATTTTTGGCGTGCCGTGGCCTATGGCCCGGCTGCCCCAGATTGTCCCAATAGAACTATTCTATAGATATTTCGACAAGACCGTTTCTAGGGGTAATTTGTCGCGTAGAATCGATTGCGCGAGTGCCCGGGTTCCAAATCTCAAGGGGAGCGGAGTTAATGTGTCTTTTTTCGAAAAGGAAATTATGGGCAAAAGTACCTTTTGCGTTCGAATATCGAGGATTTAGACAATGCCATCGTGTTCCTCGTGAAAAAATACATCGGATAAGGCCTTTGGGAAACGATATAAAAGATTACCTGTCGCGGGAGACTCGACCATAGGAAATTCGATTTTTGGCGTGCCGTGGCCTATGGCCCGGCTGCCCCAGATTGTCCCAATAGAACTGTTTTATAGATATTTCGACAAGACCGTTTCTAGGGGTAATTTGTCGCGTAGAATCGATTGCGCGAGTGCCCGGGTTCCAAATCTCAAGGGGAGCGGAGTTAATGTGTCTTTTTTCGAAAAGGAAATTATGGGCAAAAGTACCTTTTGCGTTCGAATATCGAGGATTTAGACAATGCCATCGTGTTCCTCGTGAAAAAATACATCGGATAAGGCCTTTGGGAAACGATATAAAAGATTACCTGTCGCGGGAGACTCGACCATAGGAAATTCGATTTTTGGCGTGCCGTGGCCTATGGCCCGGCTGCCCCAGATTGTCCCAATAGAACTGTTTTATAGATATTTCGACAAGACCGTTTCTAGGGGTAATTTGTCGCGTAGAATCGATTGCGCGAGTGCCCGGGTTCCAAATCTCAAGGGGAGCGGAGTTAATGTGTCTTTTTTCGAAAAGGAAATTATGGGCAAAAGTACCTTTTGCGTTCGAATATCGAGGATTTAGACAATGCCATCGTGTTCCTCGTGAAAAAATACATCGGATAAGGCCTTTGGGAAACGATATAAAAGATTACCTGTCGCGGGAGACTCGACCATAGGAAATTCGATTTTTGGCGTGCCGTGGCCTATGGCCCGGCTGCCCCAGATTGTCCCAATAGAACTATTCTATAGATATTTCGACAAGACCGTTTCTAGGGGTAATTTGTCGCGTAGAATCGATTGCGCGAGTGCCCGGGTTCCAAATCTCAAGGGGAGCGGAGTTAATGTGTCTTTTTTCGAAAAGGAAATTATGGGCAAAAGTACCTTTTGCGTTCGAATATCGAGGATTTAGACAATGCCATCGTGTTCCTCGTGAAAAAATACATCGGATAAGGCCTTTGGGAAACGATATAAAAGATTACCTGTCGCGGGAGACTCGACCATAGGAAATTCGATTTTTGGCGTGCCGTGGCCTATGGCCCGGCTGCCCCAGATTGTCCCAATAGAACTGTTTTATAGATATTTCGACAAGACCGTTTCTAGGGGTAATTTGTCGCGTAGAATCGATTGCGCGAGTGCCCGGGTTCCAAATCTCAAGGGGAGCGGAGTTAATGTGTCTTTTTTCGAAAAGGAAATTATGGGCAAAAGTACCTTTTGCGTTCGAATATCGAGGATTTAGACAATGCCATCGTGTTCCTCGTGAAAAAATACATCGGATAAGGCCTTTGGGAAACGATATAAAAGATTACCTGTCGCGGGAGACTCGACCATAGGAAATTCGATTTTTGGCGTGCCGTGGCCTATGGCCCGGCTGCCCCAGATTGTCCCAATAGAACTATTCTATAGATATTTCGACAAGACCGTTTCTAGGGGTAATTTGTCGCGTAGAATCGATTGCGCGAGTGCCCGGGTTCCAAATCTCAAGGGGAGCGGAGTTAATGTGTCTTTTTTCGAAAAGGAAATTATGGGCAAAAGTACCTTTTGCGTTCGAATATCGAGGATTTAGACAATGCCATCGTGTTCCTCGTGAAAAAATACATCGGATAAGGCCTTTGGGAAACGCCATAAAAGATTACCTGTCGCGGGAGACTCGACCATAGGAAATTCGATTTTTGGCGTGCCGTGGCCTATGGCCCGGCTGCCCCAGATTGTCCCAATAGAACTATTCTATAGATATTTCGACAAGACCGTTTCTAGGGGTAATTTTTCGCGTAGAATCGATTGCGCGGGTGCCCGGGTTCCAAATCTCAAGGGGAGCGGAGTTAATGTGTCTTTTTTCGAAAAGGAAATTATGGGCAAAAGTACCTTTTGCGTTCGAATATCGAGGATTTCGACAATGCCATCGTGTTCCTCGTGAAAAAATACATCGGATAAGGCCTTTGGGAAACGCCATAAAAGATTACCTGTCGCGGGAGACTCGACCATAGGAAATTCGATTTTTGGCGTGCCGTGGCCAATGGCCCGAATGCCCCAGATTGTCCCAATAGAACTATTCTATAGATATTTCGACAAGACCGTTCCTAGGGGTAATTTGTCGCGTAGAATCGATTGCGCGAGTGCCCGGGTTCCAAATCTCAAGGGGAGCGGAGTTAATGTGTCTTTTTTCGAAAAGGAAATTATGGGCAAAAGTACCTTTTGCGTTCGAATATCGAGGATTTAGACAATGCCATCGTGTTCCTCGTGAAAAAATACATCGGATAAGGCCTTTGGGAAACGATATAAAAGATTACCTGTCGCGGGAGACTCGACCATAGGAAATTCGATTTTTGGCGTGCCGTGGCCTATGGCCCGGCTGCCCCAGATTGTCCCAATAGAACTATTCTATAGATATTTCGACAAGACCGTTTCTAGGGGTAATTTTTCGCGTAGAATCGATTGCGCGGGTGCCCGGGTTCCAAATCTCAAGGGGAGCGGAGTTAATGTGTCTTTTTTCGAAAAGGAAATTATGGGCAAAAGTACCTTTTGCGTTCGAATATCGAGGATTTCGACAATGCCATCGTGTTCCTCGTGAAAAAATACATCGGATAAGGCCTTTGGGAAACGCCATAAAAGATTACCTGTCGCGGGAGACTCGACCATAGGAAATTCGATTTTTGGCGTGCCGTGGCCTATGGCCCGGCTGCCCCAGATTGTCCCAATAGAACTATTCTATAGATATTTCGACAAGACCGTTTCTAGGGGTAATTTGTCGCGTAGAATCGATTGCGCGAGTGCCCGGGTTCCAAATCTCAAGGGGAGCGGAGTTAATGTGTCTTTTTTCGAAAAGGAAATTATGGGCAAAAGTACCTTTTGCGTTCGAATATCGAGGATTTAGACAATGCCATCGTGTTCCTCGTGAAAAAATACATCGGATAAGGCCTATGGGAAACGATATAAAAGATTACCTGTCGCGGGAGACTCGACCATAGGAAATTCGATTTTTGGCGTGCCGTGGCCTATGGCCCGGCTGCCCCAGATTGTCCCAATAGAACTGTTTTATAGATATTTCGACAAGACCGTTTCTAGGGGTAATTTGTCGCGTAGAATCGATTGCGCGAGTGCCCGGGTTCCAAATCTCAAGGGGAGCGGAGTTAATGTGTCTTTTTTCGAAAAGGAAATTATGGGCAAAAGTACCTTTTGCGTTCGAATATCGAGGATTTAGACAATGCCATCGTGTTCCTCGTGAAAAAATACATCGGATAAGGCCTTTGGGAAACGATATAAAAGATTACCTGTCGCGGGAGACTCGACCATAGGAAATTCGATTTTTGGCGTGCCGTGGCCTATGGCCCGGCTGCCCCAGATTGTCCCAATAGAACTATTCTATAGATATTTCGACAAGACCGTTTCTAGGGGTAATTTGTCGCGTAGAATCGATTGCGCGAGTGCCCGGGTTCCAAATCTCAAGGGGAGCGGAGTTAATGTGTCTTTTTTCGAAAAGGAAATTATGGGCAAAAGTACCTTTTGCGTTCGAATATCGAGGATTTAGACAATGCCATCGTGTTCCTCGTGAAAAAATACATCGGATAAGGCCTTTGGGAAACGATATAAAAGATTACCTGTCGCGGGAGACTCGACCATAGGAAATTCGATTTTTGGCGTGCCGTGGCCTATGGCCCGGCTGCCCCAGATTGTCCCAAAAGAACTATTCTATAGATATTTCGACAAGACCGTTTCTTGGGTAATTTTTCGCGTAGAATCGATTGCGCGGGTGCCCGGGTTCCAAATCTCAAGGGGAGCGGAGTTAATGTGTCTTTTTTCGAAAAGGAAATTATGGGCAAAAGTACCTTTTGCGTTCGAATATCGAGGATTTCGAAAATGCCATCGTGTTCCTCGTGAAAAAATACATCGGATAAGGCCTTTGGGAATCGCCATAAAAGATTACCTGTCGCGGGAGACTCGACCATAGGAAATTCGATTTTTGGCGTGCCGTGGCCTATGGCCCGGCTGCCCCAGATTGTCCCAATAGAACTATTCTATAGATATTTCGACAAGACCGTTTCTAGGGGTAATTTTTCGCGTAGAATCGATTGCGCGGGTGCCCGGGTTCCAAATCTCAAGGGGAGCGGAGTTAATTTGTCTTTTTTCGAAAAGGAAATTATGGGCAAAAGTACCTTTTGCGTTCGAATATCGAGGATTTAGACAATGCCATCGTGTTCCTCGTGAAAAAATACATCGGATAAGGCCTTTGGGAATCGCCATAAAAGATTACCTGTCGCGGGAGACTCGACCATAGGAAATTCGATTTTTGGCGTGCCGTGGCCTATGGCCCGGCTGCCCCAGATAGTCCCAATAGAACTATTCTATAAATATTTCGACAAGACCGTTTCTAGGGGTAATTTTTCGCGTAGAATCGATTGCGCGGGTGCCCGGGTTCCAAATCTCAAGGGGAGCGGAGTTAATGTGTCTTTTTTCGAAAAGGAAATTATGGGCAAAAGTACCTTTTGCGTTCGAATATCGAGGATTTCGACAATGCCATCGTGTTCCTCGTGAAAAAATACATCGGATAAGGCCTTTGGGAAACGCCATAAAAGATTACCTGTCGCGGGAGACTCGACCATAGGAAATTCGATTTTTGGCGTGCCGTGGCCTATGGCCCGGCTGCCCCAGATTGTCCCAATAGAACTATTCTATAGATATTTCGACAAGACCGTTTCTAGGGGTAATTTTTCGCGTAGAATCGATTGCGCGGGTGCCCGGGTTCCAAATCTCAAGGGGAGCGGAGTTAATGTGTCTTTTTTCGAAAAGGAAATTATGGGCAAAAGTACCTTTTGCGTTCGAATATCGAGGATTTAGACAATGCCATCGTGTTCCTCGTGAAAAAATACATCGGATAAGGCCTTTGGGAATCGCCATAAAAGATTACCTGTCGCGGGAGACTCGACCATAGGAAATTCGATTTTTGGCGTGCCGTGGCCTATGGCCCGGCTGCCCCAGATTGTCCCAATAGAACTATTCTATAGATATTTCGACAAGACCGTTTCTAGGGGTAATTTTTCGCGTAGAATCGATTGCGCGGGTGCCCGGGTTCCAAATCTCAAGGGGAGCGGAGTTAATGTGTCTTTTTTCGAAAAGGAAATTATGGGCAAAAGTACCTTTTGCGTTCGAATATCGAGGATTTCGACAATGCCATCGTGTTCCTCGTGAAAAAATACATCGGATAAGGCCTTTGGGAATCGCCATAAAAGATTACCTGTCGCGGGAGACTCGACCATAGGAAATTCGATATTTATCGTGCCGTGGCCTGTGGCCCCGGCAGCCCCAGATTGTCCCAATAGAACTATTTTATAGATATTTCGACAAGACCGTTTCTAGGGGTAATTTGTCGCGTAGAATCGATTGCGCGAGTGCCCGGGTTCCAAATCTCAAGGGGAGCGGAGTTAATGTGTCTTTTTTCGAAAAGGAAATTATGGGCAAAAGTACCTTTTGCGTTCGAATATCGAGGATTTAGACAATGCCATCGTGTTCCTCGTGAAAAAATACGTCGGATAAGGCCTTTGGGAAACGATATAAAAGATTACCTGTCGCGGGAGACTCGACCATAGGAAATTCGATTTTTGGCGTGCCGTGGCCTATGGCCCGGCTGCCCCAGATTGTCCCAATAGAACTATTCTATAGATATTTACACAAGACCGTTTCTAGGGGTAATTTTTCGCGTAGAATCGATTGCGCGGGTGCCCGGGTTCCAAATCTCAAGGGGAGCGGACTTAATGTGTCTTTTTTCGAAAAGGAAATTATGGGCAAAAGTACCTTTTGCGTTTGAATATCGAGGATTTCGACAATGCCATCGTGTTCCTCGTGAAAAAATACATCGGATAAGGCCTTTGGGAAACGCCATAAAAGATTACCTGTCGCGGGAGACTCGACCATAGGAAATTCGATTTTTGGCGTGCCGTGGCCTATGGCCCGGCTGCCCCAGATTGTCCCAATAGAACTATTCTATAGATATTTCGACAAGACCGTTTCTAGGGGTAATTTTTCGCGTAGAATCGATTGCGCGGGTGCCCGGGTTCCAAATCTCAAGGGGAGCGGAGTTAATGTGTCTTTTTTCGAAAAGGAAATTATGGGCAAAAGTACCTTTTGCGTTCGAATATCGAGGATTTCGACAATGCCATCGTGTTCCTCGTGAAAAAATACATCGGATAAGGCCTTTGGGAATCGCCATAAAAGATTACCTGTCGCGGGAGACTCGACCATAGGAAATTCGATATTTATCGTGCCGTGGCCTGTGGCCCCGGCAGCCCCAGATTGTCCCAATAGAACTATTTTATAGATATTTCGACAAGACCGTTTCTAGGGGTAATTTGTCGCGTAGAATCGATTGCGCGAGTGCCCGGGTTCCAAATCTCAAGGGGAGCGGAGTTAATGTGTCTTTTTTCGAAAAGGAAATTATGGGCAAAAGTACCTTTTGCGTTCGAATATCGAGGATTTAGACAATGCCATCGTGTTCCTCGTGAAAAAATACGTCGGATAAGGCCTTTGGGAAACGATATAAAAGATTACCTGTCGCGGGAGACTCGACCATAGGAAATTCGATTTTTGGCGTGCCGTGGCCTATGGCCCGGCTGCCCCAGATTGTCCCAATAGAACTATTCTATAGATATTTACACAAGACCGTTTCTAGGGGTAATTTTTCGCGTAGAATCGATTGCGCGGGTGCCCGGGTTCCAAATCTCAAGGGGAGCGGACTTAATGTGTCTTTTTTCGAAAAGGAAATTATGGGCAAAAGTACCTTTTGCGTTTGAATATCGAGGATTTCGACAATGCCATCGTGTTCCTCGTGAAAAAATACATCGGATAAGGCCTTTGGGAAACGCCATAAAAGATTACCTGTCGCGGGAGACTCGACCATAGGAAATTCGATTTTTGGCGTACCGTGGCCTATGGCCCGGCTGCCCCAGATTGTCCCAATAGAACTATTCTATAGATATTTCGACAAGACCGTTTCTAGGGGTAATTTGTCGCGTAGAATCGATTGCGCGAGTGCCCGGGTTCCAAATCTCAAGGGGAGCGGAGTTAATGTGTCTTTTTTCGAAAAGGAAATTATGGGCAAAAGTACCTTTTGCGTTCGAATATCGAGGATTTAGACAATGCCATCGTGTTCCTCGTGAAAAAATACATCGGATAAGGCCTTTGGGAAACGATATAAAAGATTACCTGTCGCGGGAGACTCAACCATAGGAAATTCGATTTTTGGCGTGCCGTGGCCTATGGCCCGGCTGCCCCAGATTGTCCCAATAGAACTATTCTATAGATATTTCGACAAGACCGTTTCTAGGGGTAATTTTTCGCGTAGAATCGATTGCGCGGGTGCCCGGGTTCCAAATCTCAAGGGGAGCGGAGTTAATGTGTCTTTTTTCGAAAAGGAAATTATGGGCAAAAGTACCTTTTGCGTTCGAATATCGAGGATTTCGACAATGCCATCGTGTTCCTCGTGAAAAAATACATCGGATAAGGCCTTTGGGAAACGCCATAAAAGATTACCTGTCGCGGGAGACTCGACCATAGGAAATTCGATTTTTGGCGTGCCGTGGCCTATGGCCCGGCTGCCCCAGATTGTCCCAATAGAACTATTCTATAGATAGTTCGACAAGACCGTTTCTAGGGGTAATTTTTCGCGTAGAATCGATAGCGCGGGTGCCCGGGTTCCAAATCTCAAGGGGAGCGGAGTTAATGTGTCTTTTTTCGAAAAGGAAATTATGGGCAAAAGTACCTTTTGCGTTCGAATATCGAGGATTTAGACAATGCCATCGTGTTCCTCGTGAAAAAATACATCGGATAAGGCCTTTGGGAATCGCCATAAAAGATTACCTGTCGCGGGAGACTCGACCATAGGAAATTCGATTTTTGGCGTGCCGTGGCCTATGGCCCGGCTGCCCCAGATAGTCCCAATAGAACTATTCTATAAATATTTCGACAAGACCGTTTCTAGGGGTAATTTTTCGCGTAGAATCGATTGCGCGGGTGCCCGGGATCCAAATCTCAAGGGGAGCGGAGTTAATGTGTCTTTTTTCGAAAAGGAAATTATGGGCAAAAGTACCTTTTGCGTTCGAATATCGAGGATTTCGACAATGCCATCGTGTTCCTCGTGAAAAAATACATCGGATAAGGCCTTTGGGAAACGATATAAAAGATTACCTGTCGCGGGAGACTCGACCATAGGAAATTCGATTTTTGGCGTGCCGTGGCCTATGGCCCGGCTGCCCCAGATAGTCCCAATAGAACTATTCTATAAATATTTCGACAAGACCGTTTCTAGGGGTAATTTTTCGCGTAGAATCGATTGCGCGGGTGCCCGGGTTCCAAATCTCAAGGGGAGCGGAGTTAATGTGTCTTTTTTCGAAAAGGAAATTATGGGCAAAAGTACCTTTTGCGTTCGAATATCGAGGATTTCGACAATGCCATCGTGTTCCTCGTGAAAAAATACATCGGATAAGGCCTTTGGGAAACGCCATAAAAGATTACCTGTCGCGGGAGACTCGACCATAGGAAATTCGATTTTTGGCGTGCCGTGGCCTATGGCCCGGCTGCCCCAGATTGTCCCAATAGAACTATTCTATAGATATTTCGACAAGACCGTTTCTAGGGGTAATTTTTCGCGTAGAATCGATTGCGCGGGTGCCCGGGTTCCAAATCTCAAGGGAAGCGGAATTAATGTGTCTTTTTTCGAAAAGGAAATTATGGGCAAAAGTACCTTTTGCGTTCGAATATCGAGGATTTCGACAATGCCATCGTGTTCCTCGTGAAAAAATACATCGGATAAGGCCTTTGGGAAACGCCATAAAAGATTACCTGTCGCGGGAGACTCGACCATAGGAAATTCGATTTTTGGCGTGCCGTGGCCTATGGCCCGGCTGCCCCAGATTGTCCCAATAGAACTATTCTATAGATATTTCGACAAGACCGTTTCTAGGGGTAATTTGTCGCGTAGAATCGATTGCGCGAGTGCCCGGGTTCCAAATCTCAAGGGGAGCGGAGTTAATGTGTCTTTTTTCGAAAAGGAAATTATGGGCAAAAATACCTTTTGCGTTCGAATATCGAGGATTTAGACAATGCCATCGTGTTCCTCGTGAAAAAATACATCGGATTAGGCCTTTGGGAAACGATATAAAAGATTACCTGTCGCGGGAGACTCGACCATAGGAAATTCGATTTTTGGCGTGCCGTGGCCTATGGCCCGGCTGCCCCAGATTGTCCCAATAGAACTATTCTATAGATATTTCGACAAGACCGTTTCTAGGGGTAATTTTTCGAGTAGAATCGATTGCGCGGGTGCCCGGGTTCCAAATCTCAAGGGGAGCGGAGTTAATGTGTCTTTTTTCGAAAAGGAAATTATGGGCAAAAGTACCTTTTGCGTTCGAATATCGAGGATTTCGACAATGCCATCGTGTTCCTCGTGAAAAAATACATCGGATAAGGCCTTTGGGAAACGCCATCAAAGATTACCTGTCGCGGGAGACTCGACCATAGGAAATTCGATTTTTGGCGTGCCGTGGCCTATGGCCCGGCTGCCCCAGATTGTCCCAATAGAACTATTCTATAGATATTTCGACAAGACCGTTTCTTGGGTAATTTTTCGCGTAGAATCGATTGCGCGGGTGCCCGGGTTCCAAATCTCAAGGGGAGCGGAGTTAATGTGTCTTTTTTCGAAAAGGAAATTATGGGCAAAAGTACCTTTTGCGTTCGAATATCGAGGATTTAGACAATGCCATCGTGTTCCTCGTGAAAAAATACATCGGATAAGGCCTTTGGGAATCGCCATAAAAGATTACCTGTCGCGGGAGACTCGACCATAGGAAATTCGATTTTTGGCGTGCCGTGGCCTATGGCCCGGCTGCCCCAGATAGTCCCAATAGAACTATTCTATAAATATTTTGACAAGACCGTTTCTAGGGGTAATTTTTCGCGTAGAATCGATTGCGCGGGTGCCCGGGTTCCAAATCTCAAGGGGAGCGGAGTTAATGTGTCTTTTTTCGAAAAGGAAATTATGGGCAAAAGTACCTTTTGCGTTCGAATATCGAGGATTTCGACAATGCCATCGTGTTCCTCGTGAAAAAATACATCGGATAAGGCCTTTGGGAAACGCCATAAAAGATTACCTGTCGCGGGAGACTCGACCATAGGAAATTCGATTTTTGGCGTGCCGTGGCCTATGGCCCGGCTGCCCCAGATTGTCCCAATAGAACTATTCTATAGATATTTCGACAAGACCGTTTCTAGGGGTAATTTTTCGCGTAGAATCGATTGCGCGGGTGCCCGGGTTCCAAATCTCAAGGGGAGCGGAGTTAATGTGTCTTTTTTCGAAAAGGAAATTATGGGCAAAAGTACCTTTTGCGTTCGAATATCGAGGATTTCGACAATGCCATCGTGTTCCTCGTGAAAAAATACATCGGATAAGGCCTTTGGGAAACGCCATAAAAGATTACCTGTCGCGGGAGACTCGACCATAGGAAATTCGATTTTTGGCGTGCCGTGGCCTATGGCCCGGCTGCCCCAGATTGTCCCAATAGAACTATTCTACAGATATTTCGACAAGACCGTTTCTAGGGGTACTTGGTCGCGTAGAATCGATTGCGCGAGTGCCCGGGTTCCAAATATCAAGGGGAGCGGAGTTAATGTGTCTTTTTTCGAAAAGGAAATTATGGGCAAAAGTACCTTTTGCGTTCGAATATCGAGGATTTAGACAATGCGATCGTGTTCCTCGTGAAAAAATACATCGGATAAGGCCTTTGGGAAACGATATAAAAGATTACCTGTCGCGGGAGACTCGACCATAGGAAATTCGATTTTTGGCGTGCCGTGGCCTATGGCCCGGCTGCCCCAGATTGTCCCAATAGAACTATTCTATAGATATTTCGACAAGACCGTTTCTAGGGGTAATTTTTCGCGTAGAATCGATTGCGCGGGTGCCCGGGTTCCAAATCTCAAGGGGAGCGGAGTTAATGTGTCTTTTTTCGAAAAGGAAATTATGGGCAAAAGTACCTTTTGCGTTCGAATATCGAGGATTTCGACAATGCCATCGTGTTCCTCGTGAAAAAATACATCGGATAAGGCCTTTGGGAATCGCCATAAAAGATTACCTGTCGCGGGAGACTCGACCATAGGAAATTCGATATTTATCGTGCCGTGGCCTGTGGCCCCGGCAGCCCCAGATTGTCCCAATAGAACTATTCTATAGATATTTACACAAGACCGTTTCTAGGGGTAATTTTTCGCGTAGAATCGATTGCGCGGGTGCCCGGGTTCCAAATCTCAAGGGGAGCGGAGTTAATGTGTCTTTTTTCGAAAAGGAAATTATGGGCAAAAGTACCTTTTGCGTTCGAATATCGAGGATTTCGACAATGCCATCGTGTTCCTCGTGAAAAAATACATCGGATAAGGCCTTTGGGAATCGCCATAAAAGATTACCTGTCGCGGGAGACTCGACCATAGGAAATTCGATTTTTGGCGTGCCGTGGCCTATGGCCCGGCTGCCCCAGATTGTCCCAATAGAACTATTCTATAAATATTTCGACAAGACCGTTTCTAGGGGTAATTTTTCGCGTAGAATCGATTGCGCGGGTGCCCGGGTTCCAAATCTCAAGGGGAGCGGAGTTAATGTGTCTTTTTTCGAAAAGGAAATTATGGGCAAAAGTACCTTTTGCGTTCGAATATCGAGGATTTCGACAATGCCATCGTGATCCTCGTGAAAAAGTACATCGGATAAGGCCTTTGGGAAACGCCATAAAAGATTACCCGTCGCGGGAGACTCGACCATAGGAAATTCGATTTTTGGCGTGCCGTGGCCTATGGCCCGGCTGCCCCAGATTGTCCCAATAGAACTATTCTATAGATATTTACACAAGACCGTTTCTAGGGGTAATTTTTCGCGTAGAATCGATTGCGCGGGTGCCCGGGTTCCAAATCTCAAGGGGAGCGGAGTTAATGTGTCTTTTTTCGAAAAGGAAATTATGGGCAAAAGTACCTTTTGCGTTCGAATATCGAGGATTTCGACAATGTCATCGTGTTCCTCGTGAAAAAATACATCGGATAAGGCCTTTGGGAAACGCCATAAAAGATTACCTGTCGCGGGAGACTCGACCATAGGAAATGCGATTTTTGTCGTGCCGTGGCCTATGGCCCGGCTGCCCCAGATTGTCCCAATAGAACTATTCTATAGATATTTCGACAAGACCGTTTCTAGGGGTACTTTGTCGCGTAGAATCGATTGCGCGAGTGCCTGGGTTCCAAATATCAAGGGGAGCGGAGTTAATGTGTCTTTTTTCGAAAAGGAAATTATGGGCAAAAGTACCTTTTGCGTTCGAATATCGAGGATTTAGACAATGCGATCGTGTTCCTCGTGAAAAAATACATCGGATAAGGCCTTTGGGAAACGATATAAAAGATTACCTGTCGCGGGAGACTCGACCATAGGAAATTCGATTTTTGGCGTGCCGTGGCCTATGGCCCGGCTGCCCCAGATTGTCCCAATAGAACTATTCTATAGATATTTACACAAGACCGTTTCTAGGGGTAATTTTTCGCGTAGAATCGATTGCGCGGGTGCCCGGGTTCCAAATCTCAAGGGGAGCGGAGTTAATGTGTCTTTTTTCGAAAAGGAAATTATGGGCAAAAGTACCTTTTGCGTTTGAATATCGAGGATTTCGACAATGCCATCGTGTTCCTCGTGAAAAAATACATCGGATAAGGCCTTTGGGAAACGCCATAAAAGATTACCTGTCGCGGGACACTCGACCATAGGAAATTCGATTTTTGGCGTGCCGTGGCCTATGGCCCGGCTGCCCCAGATTGTCCCAATAGAACTATTCTATAGATATTTCGACAAGACCGTTTCTAGGGGTAATTTTTCGCGTAGAATCGATTGCGCGGGTGCCCGGGTTCCAAATCTCAAGGGGAGCGGAGTTAATGTGTCTTTTTTCGAAAAGGAAATTATGGGCAAAAGTATCTTTTGCGTTTGAATATCGAGGATTTCGACAATACCATCGTGTTCCTCGTGAAAAAATACATCGGATAAGGCCTTTGGGAAACGCCATAAAAGATTACCTGTCGCGGGAGACTCGACCATAGGAAATTCGATTTTTGGCGTGCCGTGGCCTATGGCCCGGCTGCCCCAGATTGTCCCAATAGAACTATTCTACAGATATTTCGACAAGACCGTTTCTAGGGGTACTTGGTCGCGTAGAATCGATTGCGCGAGTGCCCGGGTTCCAAATATCAAGGGGAGCGGAGTTAATGTGTCTTTTTTCGAAAAGGAAATTATGGGCAAAAGTACCTTTTGCGTTCGAATATCGAGGATTTAGACAATGCGATCGTGTTCCTCGTGAAAAAATACATCGGATAAGGCCTTTGGGAAACGATATAAAAGATTACCTGTCGCGGGAGACTCGACCATAGGAAATTCGATTTTTGGCGTGCCGTGGCCTATGGCCCGGCTGCCCCAGATTGTCCCAATAGAACTATTCTATAGATATTTCGACAAGACCGTTTCTAGGGGTAATTTTTCGCGTAGAATCGATTGCGCGGGTGCCCGGGTTCCAAATCTCAAGGGGAGCGGAGTTAATGTGTCTTTTTTCGAAAAGGAAATTATGGGCAAAAGTACCTTTTGCGTTCGAATATCGAGGATTTCGACAATGCCATCGTGTTCCTCGTGAAAAAATACATCGGATAAGGCCTTTGGGAATCGCCATAAAAGATTACCTGTCGCGGGAGACTCGACCATAGGAAATTCGATATTTATCGTGCCGTGGCCTGTGGCCCCGGCAGCCCCAGATTGTCCCAATAGAACTATTCTATAGATATTTACACAAGACCGTTTCTAGGGGTAATTTTTCGCGTAGAATCGATTGCGCGGGTGCCCGGGTTCCAAATCTCAAGGGGAGCGGAGTTAATGTGTCTTTTTTCGAAAAGGAAATTATGGGCAAAAGTACCTTTTGCGTTCGAATATCGAGGATTTCGACAATGCCATCGTGTTCCTCGTGAAAAAATACATCGGATAAGGCCTTTGGGAATCGCCATAAAAGATTACCTGTCGCGGGAGACTCGACCATAGGAAATTCGATTTTTGGCGTGCCGTGGCCTATGGCCCGGCTGCCCCAGATTGTCCCAATAGAACTATTCTATAAATATTTCGACAAGACCGTTTCTAGGGGTAATTTTTCGCGTAGAATCGATTGCGCGGGTGCCCGGGTTCCAAATCTCAAGGGGAGCGGAGTTAATGTGTCTTTTTTCGAAAAGGAAATTATGGGCAAAAGTACCTTTTGCGTTCGAATATCGAGGATTTCGACAATGCCATCGTGATCCTCGTGAAAAAGTACATCGGATAAGGCCTTTGGGAAACGCCATAAAAGATTACCCGTCGCGGGAGACTCGACCATAGGAAATTCGATTTTTGGCGTGCCGTGGCCTATGGCCCGGCTGCCCCAGATTGTCCCAATAGAACTATTCTATAGATATTTACACAAGACCGTTTCTAGGGGTAATTTTTCGCGTAGAATCGATTGCGCGGGTGCCCGGGTTCCAAATCTCAAGGGGAGCGGAGTTAATGTGTCTTTTTTCGAAAAGGAAATTATGGGCAAAAGTACCTTTTGCGTTCGAATATCGAGGATTTCGACAATGTCATCGTGTTCCTCGTGAAAAAATACATCGGATAAGGCCTTTGGGAAACGCCATAAAAGATTACCTGTCGCGGGAGACTCGACCATAGGAAATGCGATTTTTGTCGTGCCGTGGCCTATGGCCCGGCTGCCCCAGATTGTCCCAATAGAACTATTCTATAGATATTTCGACAAGACCGTTTCTAGGGGTACTTTGTCGCGTAGAATCGATTGCGCGAGTGCCTGGGTTCCAAATATCAAGGGGAGCGGAGTTAATGTGTCTTTTTTCGAAAAGGAAATTATGGGCAAAAGTACCTTTTGCGTTCGAATATCGAGGATTTAGACAATGCGATCGTGTTCCTCGTGAAAAAATACATCGGATAAGGCCTTTGGGAAACGATATAAAAGATTACCTGTCGCGGGAGACTCGACCATAGGAAATTCGATTTTTGGCGTGCCGTGGCCTATGGCCCGGCTGCCCCAGATTGTCCCAATAGAACTATTCTATAGATATTTACACAAGACCGTTTCTAGGGGTAATTTTTCGCGTAGAATCGATTGCGCGGGTGCCCGGGTTCCAAATCTCAAGGGGAGCGGAGTTAATGTGTCTTTTTTCGAAAAGGAAATTATGGGCAAAAGTACCTTTTGCGTTTGAATATCGAGGATTTCGACAATGCCATCGTGTTCCTCGTGAAAAAATACATCGGATAAGGCCTTTGGGAAACGCCATAAAAGATTACCTGTCGCGGGACACTCGACCATAGGAAATTCGATTTTTGGCGTGCCGTGGCCTATGGCCCGGCTGCCCCAGATTGTCCCAATAGAACTATTCTATAGATATTTCGACAAGACCGTTTCTAGGGGTAATTTTTCGCGTAGAATCGATTGCGCGGGTGCCCGGGTTCCAAATCTCAAGGGGAGCGGAGTTAATGTGTCTTTTTTCGAAAAGGAAATTATGGGCAAAAGTATCTTTTGCGTTTGAATATCGAGGATTTCGACAATACCATCGTGTTCCTCGTGAAAAAATACATCGGAGAAGGCCTTTGGGAAACGCCATAAAAGATTACCTGTCGCGGGAGACTCGACCATAGGAAATTCGATTTTTGGCGTGCCGTGGCCTATGGCCCGGCTGCCCCAGATTGTCCCAATAGAACTATTCTATAGATATTTCGACAAGACCGTTTCTAGGGGTAATTTGTCGCGTAGAATCGATTGCGCGAGTGCCCGGGTTCCAAATCTCAAGGGGAGCGGAGTTAATGTGTCTTTTTTCGAAAAGGAAATTATGGGCAAAAGTACCTTTTGCGTTCGAATATCGAGGATTTAGACAATGCCATCGTGTTCCTCGTGAAAAAATACATCGGATAAGGCCTTTGGGAAACGATATAAAAGATTACCTGTCGCGGGAGACTCGACCATAGGAAATTCGATTTTTGGCGTGCCGTGGCCTATAGCCCGGCTGCCCCAGATTGTCCCAATAGAACTATTCTATAGATATTTCGACAAGACCGTTTCTAGGGGTAATTTTTCGCGTAGAATCGATTGCGCGGGTGCCCGGGTTCCAAATCTCAAGGGGAGCGGAGTTAATGTGTCTTTTTTCGAAAAGGAAATTATGGGCAAAAGTATCTTTTGCGTTTGAATATCGAGGATTTCGACAATACCATCGTGTTCCTCGTGAAAAAATACATCGGAGAAGGCCTTTGGGAAACGCCATAAAAGATTACCTGTCGCGGGAGACTCGACCATAGGAAATTCGATTTTTGGCGTGCCGTGGCCTATGGCCCGGCTGCCCCAGATTGTCCCAATAGAACTATTCTATAGATATTTCGACAAGACCGTTTCTAGGGGTAATTTGTCGCGTAGAATCGATTGCGCGAGTGCCCGGGTTCCAAATCTCAAGGGGAGCGGAGTTAATGTGTCTTTTTTCGAAAAGGAAATTATGGGCAAAAGTACCTTTTGCGTTCGAATATCGAGGATTTAGACAATGCCATCGTGTTCCTCGTGAAAAAATACATCGGATAAGGCCTTTGGGAAACGATATAAAAGATTACCTGTCGCGGGAGACTCGACCATAGGAAATTCGATTTTTGGCGTGCCGTGGCCTATGGCCCGGCTGCCCCAGATTGTCCCAATAGAACTATTCTATAGATATTTCGACAAGACCGTTTCTAGGGGTAATTTGTCGCGTAGAATCGATTGCGCGAGTGCCCGGGTTCCAAATCTCAAGGGGAGCGGAGTTAATGTGTCTTTTTTCGAAAAGGAAATTATGGGCAAAAGTACCTTTTGCGTTCGAATATCGAGGATTTAGACAATGCCATCGTGTTCCTCGTGAAAAAATACATCGGATAAGGCCTTTGGGAAACGATATAAAAGATTACCTGTCGCGGGAGACTCGACCATAGGAAATTCGATTTTTGGCGTGCCGTGGCCTATGGCCCGGCTGCCCCAGATTGTCCCAATAGAACTATTCTATAGATATTTACACAAGCCCGTTTCTAGGGGTAATTTTTCGCGTAGAATCGATTGCGCGGGTGCCCGGGTTCCAAATCTCAAGGGGAGCGGAGTTAATGTGTCTTTTTTCGAAAAGGAAATTATGGGCAAAAGTACCTTTTGCGTTTGAATATCGAGGATTTCGACAATGCCATCGTGTTCCTCGTGAAAAAATACATCGGATAAGGCCTTTGGGAAACGCCATAAAAGATTACCTGTCGCGGGAGACTCGACCATAGGAAATTCGATTTTTGGCGTGCCGTGGCCTATGGCCCGGCTGCCCCAGATTGTCCCAATAGAACTATTCTATAGATATTTCGACAAGACCGTTTCTAGGGGTAATTTGTCGCGTAGAATCGATTGCGCGAGTGCCCGGGTTCCAAATCTCAAGGGGAGCGGAGTTAATGTGTCTTTTTTCGAAAAGGAAATTATGGGCAAAAGTACCTTTTGCGTTCGAATATCGAGGATTTAGACAATGCCATCGTGTTCCTCGTGAAAAAATACATCGGATAAGGCCTTTGGGAAACGATATAAAAGATTACCTGTCGCGGGAGACTCGACCATAGGAAATCCGATTTTTGGCGTGCCGTGGCCTATGGCCCGGCTGCCCCAGATTGTCCCAATAGAACTATTCTATAGATATTTCGACAAGACCGTTTCTAGGGGTAATTTGTCGCGTAGAATCGATTGCGCGAGTGCCCGGGTTCCAAATCTCAAGGGGAGCGGAGTTAATGTGTCTTTTTTCGAAAAGGAAATTATGGGCAAAAGTACCTTTTGCGTTCGAATATCGAGGATTTAGACAATGCCATCGTGTTCCTCGTGAAAAAATACATCGGATAAGGCCTTTGGGAAACGATATAAAAGATTACCTGTCGCGGGAGACTCGACCATAGGAAATTCGATTTTTGGCGTGCCGTGGCCTATGGCCCGGCTGCCCCAGATTGTCCCAATAGAACTATTCTATAGATATTTACACAAGCCCGTTTCTAGGGGTAATTTTTCGCATAGAATCGATTGCGCGGGTGCCCGGGTTCCAAATCTCAAGGGGAGCGGAGTTAATGTGTCTTTTTTCGAAAAGGAAATTATGGGCAAAAGTACCTTTTGCGTTCGAATATCGAGGATTTCGACAATGCCATCGTGTTCCTCGTGAAAAAATACATCGGATAAGGCCTTTGGGAAACGCCATAAAAGATTACCTGTTGCGGGAGACTCGACCATAGGAAATTCGATTTTTGGCGTGCCGTGGCCTATGGCCCGGCTGCCCCAGATTGTCCCAATAGAACTATTGTATAGATATTTCGACAAGACCGTTTCTAGGGCTAATTTGTCGCGTAGAATCGATTGCGCGAGTGCCCGGGTTCCAAATCTCAAGGGGAGCGGAGTTAATGTGTCTTTTTTCGAAAAGGAAATTATGGGCAAAAGTACCTTTTGCGTTCGAATATCGAGGATTTCGACAATGCCATCGTGTTCCTCGTGAAAAAATACATCGGATAAGGCCTTTGGGAAACGATATAAAAGATTACCTGTCGCGGGAGACTCGACCATAGGAAATTCGATTTTTAGCGTGCCGTGGCCTATAGCCCGGCTGCCCCAGATTGTCCCAATAGAACTATTCTATAGATATTTCGACAAGACCGTTTCTAGGGGTAATTTTTCGCGTAGAATCGATTGCGCGGGTGCCCGGGTTCCAAATCTCAAGGGGAGCGGAGTTAATGTGTCTTTTTTCGAAAAGGAAATTATGGGCAAAAGTATCTTTTGCGTTTGAATATCGAGGATTTCGACAATACCATCGTGTTCCTCGTGAAAAAATACATCGGATAAGGCCTTTGGGAAACGCCATAAAAGATTACCTGTCGCGGGAGACTCGACCATAGGAAATTCGATTTTTGGCGTGCCGTGGCCTATGGCCCGGCTGCCCCAGATTGTCCCAATAGAACTATTCTATAGATATTTCGACAAGACCGTTTCTAGGGGTAATTTGTCGCGTAGAATCGATTGCGCGAGTGCCCGGGTTCCAAATCTAAAGGGGAGCGGAGTTAATGTGTCTTTTTTCGAAAAGGAAATTATGGGCAAAAGTACCTTTTGCGTTCGAATATCGAGGATTTAGACAATGCCATCGTGTTCCTCGTGAAAAAATACATCGGATAAGGCCTTTGGGAAACGATATAAAAGATTACCTGTCGCGGGAGACTCGACCATAGGAAATTCGATTTTTGGCGTGCCGTGGCCTATGGCCCGGCTGCCCCAGATTGTCCCAATAGAACTATTCTATAGATATTTCGACAAGACCGTTTCTAGGGGTAATTTGTCGCGTAGAATCGATTGCGCGAGTGCCCGGGTTCCAAATCTCAAGGGGAGCGGAGTTAATGTGTCTTTTTTCGAAAAGGAAATTATGGGCAAAAGTACCTTTTGCGTTCGAATATCGAGGATTTAGACAATGCCATCGTGTTCCTCGTGAAAAAATACATCGGATAAGGCCTTTGGGAAACGATATAAAAGATTACCTGTCGCGGGAGACTCGACCATAGGAAATTCGATTTTTGGCGTGCCGTGGCCTATGGCCCGGCTGCCCCAGATTGTCCCAATAGAACTATTCTATAGATATTTACACAAGCCCGTTTCTAGGGGTAATTTTTCGCGTAGAATCGATTGCGCGGGTGCCCGGGTTCCAAATCTCAAGGGGAGCGGAGTTAATGTGTCTTTTTTCGAAAAGGAAATTATGGGCAAAAGTACCTTTTGCGTTTGAATATCGAGGATTTCGACAATGCCATCGTGTTCCTCGTGAAAAAATACATCGGATAAGGCCTTTGGGAAACGCCATAAAAGATTACCTGTCGCGGGAGACTCGACCATAGGAAATTCGATTTTTGGCGTGCCGTGGCCTATGGCCCGGCTGCCCCAGATTGTCCCAATAGAACTATTCTATAGATATTTCGACAAGACCGTTTCTAGGGGTAATTTGTCGCGTAGAATCGATTGCGCGAGTGCCCGGGTTCCAAATCTCAAGGGGAGCGGAGTTAATGTGTCTTTTTTCGAAAAGGAAATTATGGGCAAAAGTACCTTTTGCGTTCGAATATCGAGGATTTAGACAATGCCATCGTGTTCCTCGTGAAAAAATACATCGGATGAGGCCTTTGGGAAACGATATAAAAGATTACCTGTCGCGGGAGACTCGACCATAGGAAATTCGATTTTTGGCGTGCCGTGGCCTATGGCCCGGCTGCCCCAGATTGTCCCAATAGAACTATTCTATAGATATTTCGACAAGACCGTTGCTAGGGGTAATTTGTCGCGTAGAATCGATTGCGCGAGTGCCCGGGTTCCAAATCTCAAGGGGAGCGGAGTTAATGTGTCTTTTTTCGAAAAGGAAATTATGGGCAAAAGTACCTTTTGCGTTCGAATATCGAGGATTTAGACAATGCCATCGTGTTCCTCGTGAAAAAATACATCGGATAAGGCCTTTGGGAAACGATATAAAAGATTACCTGTCGCGGGAGACTCGACCATAGGAAATTCGATTTTTGGCGTGCCGTGGCCTATGGCCCGGGTGCCCCAGATTGTCCCAATAGAACTATTCTATAGATATTTACACAAGCCCGTTTCTAGGGGTAATTTTTCGCGTAGAATCGATTGCGCGGGTGCCCGGGTTCCAAATCTCAAGGGGAGCGGAGTTAATGTGTCTTTTTTCGAAAAGGAAATTATGGGCAAAAGTACCTTTTGCGTTTGAATATCGAGGATTTCGACAATGCCATCGTGTTCCTCGTGAAAAAATACATCGGATAAGGCCTTTGGGAAACGCCATAAAAGATTACCTGTCGCGGGAGACTCGACCATAGGAAATTCGATTTTTGGCGTGCCGTGGCCTATGGCCCGGCTGCCCCAGATTGTCCCAATAGAACTATTCTATAGATATTTCGACAAGACCGTTTCTAGGGGTAATTTGTCGCGTAGAATCGATTGCGCGAGTGCCCGGGTTCCAAATCTCAAGGGGAGCGGAGTTAATGTGTCTTTTTTCGAAAAGGAAATTATGGGCAAAAGTACCTTTTGCGTTCGAATATCGAGGATTTAGACAATACCATCGTGTTCCTCGTGAAAAAATACATCGGATAAGGCCTTTGGGAAACGCCATAAAAGATTACCTGTCGCGGGAGACACGACCATAGGAAATTCGATTTTTGGCGTGCCGTGGCCTATGGCCCGGCTGCCCCAGATTGTCCCAATAGAACTATTCTATAGATATTTCGACAAGACCGTTTTTTGGGGTAATTTTTCGCGTAGAATCGATTGCGCGGGTGCCCGGGTTCCAAATCTCAAGGGGAGCGGAGTTAATGTGTCTTTTTTCGAAAAGGAAATTATGGGCAAAAGTACCTTTTGCGTTCGAATATCGAGGATTTCGACAATGCCATCGTGTTCCTCGTGAAAAAATACATTGGATAAAGCCTTTGGGAATCGCCATAAAAGATTACCTGTCGCGGGAGACTCGACCATAGGAAATTCGATATTTATCGTGCCGTGGCCTGTGGCCCCGGCAGCCCCAGATTGTCCCAATAGAACTATTCTATAGATATTTAGACAAGACCGTTTCGAGGGGTAATTTTTCGCGTAGAATCGATTGCTAGGGTTTTGCTAGGGTTTTGCAGCAGAATTTGATCTATCCTCTTGCGCAGTAGGATGCAGAAGCGTATGATGTCGTTTGGAGCATTTGCGACAACCCTCTGAACGGCACTCTTTTATGCGATGATTTTGACTCAAACAATTAAAGCATAGCTTATTTTGTTTAGCAATAGTGTATCTTTCTGGAACCGATGTTACGTCCTGAGACGTCTATAAACAAATTTAGATGAAAATCTAACATGAGGCCAAAAAGCCTGCAAAAGGCCCGCAAAACCCTTCTAAAAGCAAGGGGAACTAAATTCTACATTGGCCCATTTTGGGGCCAAAATGCCCGCAATGGGCCCGCAAACGTTCCCAAAAGCAAGCAGAGTTAAATTCCGCAATGGCCCATTTTGGGGCCAAAAAGCCTGTGTAAGGCCAGCCACTATGCCATGGGACACCCCGAACGCCCCGGATTAAATTTTGGCCCACGAGGCGGTTGTGGGGACGCCCATGGACACACCGACTCGTCCTGGTAAGGAAAAGGTGGCCCCTCGGTTCCTACGCCTCTGCCAGACCATCAGCAGGGACATGGGAGAACGTAGGATGCGCGCACATCTCCTCCCGAGAAAAGGTGTATAGGGAGGTGGATGGCCACCTTCGAGTCAGTCGTTGGGAACGACTCGGAGCGAGCAGTCGCTCCGGCCGAGACGCTCCCGACGACTACCTCCCGAGGGAGCACTAGCTGCTCTATCCTTCCACGGTAGCACATAGATGCTCCGTCACCTTTCCTAGAGGGCGTTAGTCGTACTCATCCCTGAGCACACAGCTGCTCATTCCGTTCACGGCAGCACATAGGTGCTCCGTTACCTCTTCCTAGAGAGCGCCAGCCGCCCTCATCCCTGAGCACACAGCTGCTCATTCCGTTCACGGCAGCACATAGGTGCTCCGTTAC
Organism: Gasteruption jaculator; assembly: GCA_949825005.1. Classification (NCBI taxonomy): domain Eukaryota; kingdom Metazoa; phylum Arthropoda; class Insecta; order Hymenoptera; family Gasteruptiidae; genus Gasteruption; species Gasteruption jaculator. The sequence goes on along the minus strand of OX463768.1, from coordinate 13,009,223 downwards.
CTCTTCCTAGAGAGCGCCAGCCGCCCTCATCCCTGAGCACACAGCTGCTGATTCCGTTCACGACAGCACACAGATGCTCGGTTACTCCATCCTCGAAGCACATAGCTGCTCATCCTCTTCCTACCTTGTAGTAGAGCGCTTAGATGCTCCACTACACACATACACACACATCAGTGCGCTAGTCACACCACTGGCTCTAACGGAACGAGGATCACCGACTCCAACGGAACGAGGGCCACCGGCTCTAACGGAACGAGGATCACCGGCTCTAACGGAACGAAGATCCCCGGCTCTAACAGAACAAGGATCACCGGCTGTAACGGAACGAGGACCTCCGGCCCCAACGGAACGAGGACCTCCGGCTCCATCGGAATGAAGCCCTCCGACTCCATGGAATAGCCATCAAGCCGCTACTGATGACCATATTAGGTGGTGTCAGGCTCCATCACGGCTGAGGGTGCGCGCGCAGCAGGAGCAGCCAGTTCGCTGCCGAAGAGGATATTAGGCGGGAACTCGGGCTATTCCAGTCAGTCTGCACTTCGAGCACAACCAAAAAGGTTCCTGTCGGAGTTTATTGAGAGGTTCCTGCCGAAGTCTACTCCATCGAGAGGGATCGAGTTGAAGGAAGCCCACGAGGATCACCGGACACTCCACCTACACCAAAGGTAACACTTCACCTTTCGCCTCTCTCTTCTACTCACGGGCACTAGTCACCTTGCTCGTTAGCACTAGTTGCTCTTGCTCCTCCTAAAGGCACTAGCTGCCCTTTCCTCAGAGCATCAGTTGCTCTTTCTAATCCAAAGGCACTAGTTGCCCATCCACAGAGCACCAGCTGCTCTTCCAATCCTAAAGGCACAAGTTGCCCCTCCTCAGAGCAATAGCTGCTCTTCCTAACCTAAAAGGCACTAGTTGCTTCACCTCCTGAGCACCAGTTGCTCTTCCTAACCTAAAAGGCACTAGTTGCTTCACCTCCTGAGCACCAGTTGCTCTTCCTCAAGCCTAAGAAGCACCAGATGCTTCTCCTTATTCTAGGCATTAGCTGCCTATCCGGAAGCATTAATTGCTTTCTTCCTTCTCTCTAAGCACTCAGTTGCTTAACCTAACTCTTCCTTGGTAGATGACCAGACGAGCCGGGTGGAAAGGGAAGATCAGGCAGATGGTATTAAGAGTCCGTGGGAACACCAGCATTCCTGAAGAGGAGAAGAAGGAGACCTTGGAGAAATTAAAAGAGTTACGACAATCCGCCACTCCTCCAAATTCTGAAGGATGGGAATTTGTTAAGAAGGCAGGATCTTTCTGGCTGAATCTCAGTCGACCTCAACCAGTGGTGACAGCAGCAACACCTGCGAACCCTCCAGCCCAAAAAAGGGTGGTACTTCCGAGTCCAACGACAACCACCGAGGATCCTATCCTGAACAAGGAGAGACTTCCGGGAGCAACAACGCCAGTCAAGTCTCCAATCAAGGAGAAGGAGAAACTTGTGGAAACATCGACCACTCCTGAGGCTCCTAGGCAGAAGAGAGAAATTCTCCTATCCGAACGTCCGGCACCGGCTCCATCTATAGAGAGGATCCTGAAGAGGGGAATAGAGAAGCCGACCCTCAACAAACGACGGGTCGTCATAATAGATCCTCTACCTCAATCGGTAGTACGCCGGCGGACCACCGCCAAAGGGCCAATCCCTTTCACTCCGGCCAGAAAGAGAACGGCACCACCACCTGTATACGTTCCACCACCTAAGAAGTGGAGCGTATCAAAACCGTTGATTACCGAAGAAGAGGCTGATGCCATATTAAAATATTTAAATTAAAATTGTTATTTATTTCATTTCGTTATTGTGTAAAATATTTTATAAAGAATATATAATTTATTTATTACCCGACATTTTGATAGAGAATCAATCGAACAATCCAATAAATCAATCCATAAAGAGTCGTCCCCTGGATAGAGCTTGCTAACAAGTGCTTTCTCTACCGAAATAAACTCATTTATAAAAAATAAAGAGGCTATTAACCTCGGTATTACTCTGGAAAGTGTCTTGAAGACGTAACAAAGTTTCGCAATTATTGGAAAAAGAATCAGAAATTTTCGCTAATGAATATTATCGACTATGTTGATCAAAAAAAATATGAAAAATATTTTTAATGTAATAACGTTACGAGAAGAAGTGAAAAATTTCGAAGTTATAAAAAGAATTTGGAAAATATTTCACAACTAAAATTCAAAAATATTTCGACAATATAATTTGAGAAAAAGTGTTCAAAATATACATATATAGAGAAATTCGAAAAATCGGAGCGTTAGAAAATTTATTATTAAAAAAAACAAATTTTAAAGTCTCGAAAAATGTTCAAAACGAAAATACGAATATCGATGAAGTCGATCGAAAAAAAGAAATACAAAAGAAAATAGGCGTGAAAAACAACATAATTTTAACACTTTTTTTTTCTTAAAATTGAATAATTCGAAAAAGTTGTTAACGATCTCTTTTCTCTAAAACAAAAAACGAAAAGAACGAAATCAAATTTTCAAAAATAGTAATAACGCCTTCGTATTAGGAAAAAAAAAGAATCTGAAAATTCGAAAAGAAAAATGAATTTTCCAACGGAAATCGCTGGAAAGTTCGAGGACGAGAAAAACCGTTATCTCGTTCGAACTTTCCCGAACCTATACAAGATTCTCGAATAACAAAGAAAAACGAACTCAAATCGAAACGTTTGGGCCCCACGTTGGGCGCCAAATTTGTGACGTGGATCTTGGTATCCCCTTCGTTGGGGGTGTCGACACACCCCACACGTCACAATCGCCCTGAAATCCTGAAATCTAAATAACGGGAAAAGGGCTCGATCGTGGGCGCCAGGTGCTATGCACCGCGATCTAACTCAGGAAACGAAAATGATAGAGGAGAGGGTTCGCATAAACGACATGTTCGACAAGCAAAATAAAATAAAAATAAATATATTTGCCGATAACAAAATAGTCGAAATAAAAGAAAAGAAAATCCTACAAAGTGAATACTAAGAAATAACAGAAAAACAAAGAAACGGGGCGAGGTAGCGCGAACGAAGCGACGAGCTCGCTCAAGATGGCCACCTGTCAACTCAGGTGGCTCGACCTCCTGAGCTCGCTCGATTCTTTCCAAAAGAAATACAAATTCGGGACTCACGCTTCCTTCGTTCTGGGTCCCGGATGGCGATCTTTACTCTCCGTCGACGATATCGAAAAATGGGATATTTGTCCCTTGACCGGGTCGCCTTCCTCTTTCGCGTTCTCTCTTTCTTTCTTTCTCTCTCTCTCTCTCTTTATCCGCGTAGGCACGTGTATACGGGTTTACGTCCAGCGTAGAAGTGAAGAAGTCGGCTTCACTTCCGGCGTCTTCTTCTCGATCTCGTGGCTACGAGCCTCTTCATTGGCTGCGAGTGACGACTCATACCCCTCGAGTCATCCAGCTAGCCTTCTGGTGGATGGAAATCGGTAATGGCCTCGACTTCGGGGTAGAGACGATTCCATTACTCCTGGAAGATCGTCTCTCGATTTTTCCCTTCTGAGACGGCGTCGAAAACCCTTCCTCTATGGTTCCGGAGCTCATTTTCCTCCTTCCACCAACGGCTACTTCGACTGACGTGGTCTCGGTGACGTCAGTACCGGTTCGTCTTCGCGATGAATCTCCACGTGGTCGAAAGTCTGGTCCCCGTCGTCTTCGACAGATGGCGCCTCGTGTTCGGTTATCGCGATTCGCCTCGACCCGTTTCGAATCTACTCTTATCGACGCTACGATCTCTAATGCGAATCTAATCTATATTTCGGCCGCCTTAATTCTAACAATATATATGGTCGCTCTTACACCGCGGAATAATTTAACCTAAGTGTTTGTTGACTTCCACGGTGGACGTGTATGCGATCGATCCATGCCGATCGATCGTATTGATTGAATTTCGCGGCGCGAATAGTCGTGGGGAAAGTGCGTGGGAGGTTCGAGATCTTTGTATCAGGGAATCGATATTCCCTGTTACAATACATTTAATTTCAATAAATTATTAAATTAATTTAAATATATTTAATAAACTTAAAATTTTATTGAATTAGAAAAATGAATTGAAATGCAGTATTATAAATAATTGTATAAATTAATTGCGCCAAATTCAATTAGTTAAATATAATAATATTAGAATTGTATCATTTTTTTGTAATAAACTGTATTTGAATTAATTTCTGGAAATAAATTAAAATTGAATTAAAAAATTAATTCATTTAAATACTTGATGAAAGTTTCAAAAAGATGCAATTCTTAGTTTTCATCATTATACCGATAATAAAAAGTTGATTTTTGGGATCCATAAACGGTAATCCTCCTTTTTATTTGCGGTTACTTACTTTCTTAACATTTACTTAATTGTATTAGCAATTTTTTATGTTTCGTGTATTTTTTTGGTTATAAACGACTCTATATAAGGATATTCTGGTGTTACATAACGTTTCGGCTTGTAATATAGAAGCCTTCTGGAGATGAAAACTTGTTTCTGAAAAGTTATATAATTTTCAATACTAGATTTAACCCTTTCGCTACTACGGACCACTATAGTGGCCTTCCATAAGCTGCCCCTGAGGTACTACTACCCACTATAGTGGCCTTCCATAAGATGCCACTGAGGTACTACGAGCCACTATAGTGGCCCTCCATAAGGTGCCACTGAGGAACTATGGGCCACTATAGTGGCCCTCCATAAGGTGCCACTGAGGAACTATGGGCCACTATAGTGGCCCTATTTTTGGTTTAAAACATTCAGGCGGCTTGGGTTCTCCGCCGTGGTACTCCCGCTGACAATCGGCGTCGCGTAGCGTGGAGTGATGTCGCGGCGCGCCGCAGCGCTCCGTTCAGCGGCAGTACCGCGGCGGAAAACTCACCCGTAGCGAAAGGGTTAAAGTTTATAGTTGATTACAATAAAATACATCGTTCATTGTAAAATATAAATTTGGTTAGTTCACTTCACTGTATTGTTTATTGTCCCCTATTGGGTTACAATTCTCCTTACAAAAATCATTCTTCCATCCTTCTCACTCTCATCCTCCCTCACTCCCACTCACACCGTATCGCTGTTTACACTTACATCTACTTAATCTATCTTATAACTACTTACAATTAACTTAACCTAAATTGACGCTTTCGCCACGCGCCACCCTACAGCGCTTCGTCCACTTCGCTATACGTATGAAAGAAAGAAAGAAAGAAAGAAAGAAAGAGAGAGAGAGTAGCCCTATCTTCTGGACCTCCGCTTCCGGTGTTTGCTCCCTTTTCTGCCTCCCTTCCTTCCTCCCCCTCACTCCCCATCCATAACCGTTACTCTCCTGCCCGCTCATCTCCTCCATTCACTCATCCTTACGCGCCCACTCCTCGCTTCTACTTCTGCTCCTATTCCTTTCCTCCTCCAGCCCCCTCATCCATTCCTCTTCCTCCCCTCCCTCCCCCAGTATTTCCAGCACCTTCTCCCCCACTCCTCTTCCTCCCTCCCCGCCTTCTGCCCCCACCCTGCATCTCTCTAAAGCATGCTCCCAACTCTCTTCCTCCCCTCCACATATCCTACAAGCTCTGTTCTCCTCCCTCTCCCATTATCTTCTCTCCCTCATCTCTCCTCCTAGCCTAAACCTTGCCACCCTCCCCCACCTCTCCTCCCCCACCCTTTCTTCAAGTAACCCGGGATCCCTTCCACTATCACTGCCCTGTACCTCTTATCATATTTGGACTCCCTTATCCTTCCCCCCCTGTACCTTACTTGCATCCCCAAGTCCACTTTCTCTAACTCCTCGTACCCTCTCGTTCCCCGCTCTCTCTCCCACTCTACCTCTATCGCCCCCTTCCCCTTTCCCTGAAAAAGTTTTCCCTCTCCCTTTCCCACTTCCTCTCCCTTCCCTCCCCCACCCTCACTTCTTCCCAGCACCTTCTCGACTATTCGTTCCCCCTCCCCACCCTTAGCCGTTCCTCAAACCTGTAACGTGGCGTTTCTCACGCTACGTTACAAGTGATATTTCGGAACATACCCGTCCAGAGGAGACGTCAAGTCGGTTGGATCGGTATGTATCTTGGCTACGGAATCGTGTAAAGGGCTAGATCCCTTAGGCTAAGCTTAGGATAAGTTTAGATATAAGATAGCGATAAGCAGCGTATAGGGGAAGCCATAGGATTCGATTGGTTCGTCTTGTCGATCGGAGAATAACCAACCAATAGGGCACTCACCATTGGAATCACTCGTCATCGGTTAACGAACATCGGTTGGGACATCTGTCGGAATCTCGGGAAGCAAGGACGATCGGTAACCAGGAAGGTACCGATTCCTAATCAGTGGCAGCACCTCCTTATCGCCAAGCAAAGGAGTGCAGGACAGCGCAAGCGCAGCCACGCCCCGAGGATGAAGACGATGAAGAAGAAGAAGATCGACACTTCTCCCTTGGACGGCGTCACGACACGAAGGCTTGTGGAAGCGGACATTTTGGACGCATTGAGTCCGGGGATTCTTTCCTTTGATACGTGGGAGTTCGATTCGGTATTTCGGTTGGTGAGTGCCCGCGGGCTTTAGTTTGGTTATAGAGCGAGCTTTTCTCTTGACCTTAGAGATAGTAAGGAAGAGAGAAAGCTACGCTACATTTTGGAAGGATTGGTTCGGTCGGTTGCGTGGGAACCACGTTGTCCACTCGACCGTTAGAGTCACCATCTTGGTTTCGTTGCCTGGGTGGCTTACGAATCCAGATTGACTTCGAACTTCGAACATTTCGGATTTGGCTTCCCCCTTTCTTTATTTTTGTATTTGATTTTCGGATATATTTGAAGGCGACTATTTTCTTTTGTTTTTTTTCATTCGGATTGGTCCTTTTTGATTTTCATTTTGGTTTCGCCACATAGTTTTTAGTTCGGTCCATTTGGGACCACGTGGCGGAACAGGACCCGAATTGTTAAGGGGTTTTTCCCGACATTATTATTGTTATTATTACTATTATTTCTTTTTGTTTATATTAAAGTCTATATTGTTCCAAATTTTGGCTTTATTCATTTGGGGGATTTTCCTGTGGGTTGACCTTTTCTTTTCAGGTTAGGTCGGCAGTCGGCGGAGTCGTGGCGGAACCTTCACGTCCCGGAGATAAGAGATAGTCGGTTTTGGGTTTTAGAGTTTTTGGGTTGCTTCGGAGAGTCCTTTGGGACTTTTAGAAGGTTAAAAAGTCCCTGGCGCCCTTCTGGCTTTGGATCTCTTGGGAAAGGGTGTCAGTTTGTGCCGGGAAGCCGCTCCCGAGGTTCCCCGGTTACAAACCCCCACGCCTTTCTACCCGCCCTCGTCCTCAGTTTCTCCCTATTTATTTCCTCCCTGACCATATACCCAGGCGTTCTCCACCCCACCCCTAAGACCCACTTTATATATCTCTCCCCTAACGCCTCTACCTCTTTCCTCTCCATCCATCACCAAACTTCTACCGCGTAACTCAAAACCGTCCATACCAACACATCAAAAAGCCGTATCCTTCTTTCCCAGTCCCTACCAAACTTCCTTTTCCCTAAACCACACACCTGCCTCATCACCCCCCCCCCCCCCGCCCTTGCTAACCTATCCTTTATGTGTTCCTCCTGCCCCCCATTCCTTCTAAGAACGTACCCTAGATATTTAAACACTTTCACTTCCTCTACTTCCTCCCTTGCCCATCTCCATTTAACCTTCTTCTCCCTCCCCCCTCCTTTCCTGAAACGCATCACCTTCGTCTTCCCCGTATTCACCTTTAAGCCCTTCTCCTCGAAATATCCCTCCAACTCCGCCATCACCACCTTCATATCTCCCCCCCCCCCCCCCTCCGCCATCACTACCAGGTCATCTGCGTAGGCTAGAACCCTCACTCTCTCCCCTCCGATCTTTATCCCCCCCTTCCTAACCTTTTCATCTTGTCCTCCAAATCCGATACTAGTATATTGAAAAGTATCGGACTTAGTGGGCACCCCTGTCTCACCCCTCTTGCCGTCCAAAATACCTCGCTCTCCTTCCCCCCCACCCTCACCCTGCTTCTCACCTCCCTGTACATTTCCTCCACCCTCTCCACCTGGCCCTCCTTTACCCCCCTCCTCCTCATCATCTCCCATAGTATTTTCCTATCTACCGCATCAAACGTCCCCTTTAGATCTAAGAAAAGAGCCACTACCTTCCCCCCTGCCTTTTCCAGTTCTTTACCTACTAAGTAGTTTAAGGTGTATATGTGGTCCATCGTCCCCATCCCCTTCCTAAACCCCGCCTGCCAGTCTCCTAATATCTCTTTCCCCTCCACCTCCTCCTCTAGCCTCCTGGTCAACACCGAAGCATACGCCTTGTATAGTGTAGGCATCAGTGTAATCCCCCTGTAATCCTCTACCTTCCTCCCCTCCCCCTTCTTCACCTCCGGTACTATGACCCCCTCTTTCCAGCCATCCACCCACCCGCCTCCCTCCCATACCTTGTTGCATAGTTTCCACCCCCCTCCCTCTGAACCTCCACTCTTCGTTCCCCATCCCATCTTTCCCTGCCGCCTTCCCTTCTTTTAGTCTATCCAGTACCTCTCCGAATTCCTTCATCCCTATCCCCTCTAGTTCCTCTCTCCTTCCTCCCTCCATGCCCTGCACTACCTTGTGGTCCACCCCCCCCCCCCCCCCGCCCCAGACTCTCCATGAAAAATTCCTTCGATTCCTCCATCTGTATCCTCTCATTAACTCCCTTTCTCCTTCTCCTCTCTTTCCTTAATAATGCCCATACATCCGCGTCATTCCTTACTCCCCCCGCCACCCTTATAAACCGTTCTTCTTCCTCTTTTTCTTCCTCTCGCATAACTCCTTGTATTCTCTCTTCCCCTTATAGTACCCCTCCCTTTCCCCCTTCCCCTTCCTCCAGTCTCTCAGCCTCCTCCTCGTCTCCGATTTCTTTGTCGCGCATTCCTCATCCCACCAACCTCTCCTCTTCTCCCCTCTGTTCCCTTCCTCACTGCCTTTCGCTCGTTCCTTCATTTCCTCCTCTATCATCTCTTTCAGCACCGCCCATCCCTTATCTACCGCGCCTTCCCTCATCTCAAATCCGTCTGTTCTTATCCTAAACTCCTTCTTATCCTTGTCTGACCATTTCTCTCTCCCTTTCCTCTTCCTCACCTCCCCTTGTCTGGCCACTTTCCTCCTTCTGCCCTTTAGTGTTACTATTACCGGGTGATGGTCTGAATCCACCCTGTCCCCGATAACCAACCCCCTGCACGCCTCCTTCGTCCCTTCTTTCGCGAACACCAGGTCTATGACCGATTCCCCTCTCCCCCCTGTAAACGTCCACTCCCCTTCCTCGTCTTCCTCCATACACCCGTTCAAGACTCCCCACCCCGCCGCCTCCATTGCCTCCACGAACCTCCTACCCTCCGCATTTACCTTACGATCCTTTGACTTCCTTCCTTCCTTCTCCCCCTCTTCCCATATCCTCCTTCCGAGCTCCCCAATCCTCGCATTAAAATCTCCCCCTATTAGCACCCTTTCCTCCTCCTTGCTAACTTCCACCCATTCTCTTAAGCTCTCTAGTTTCCTGCCCATGTCTCCATTCACATATACTCCCACCACTCTCCAGCTCTTCCCCCCTACCATAAAACTTTTCGTGACAATCCCCTCCACCGTTCCTTTCGTCTCCTCCTCTACCCCCTCCATGCCCTTCCTCACTCCCACCATCATCCCACCCATCGCCCTTCCCATTCTGATTTTTCTCGTCGCCCACTGTATGCTCCACTCGAAATCCCGCGGGACCTTCCCCCTAATCTTCTCCCACCCTTTTTCATCCAACCACGTCTCCATCCACACCGCTACGTCGAATTCCTTAATCCCTGCCCAAAATTCTCTATCCTTGTTCCCGACCCCTGCTACATTCCAAAAAGCAATCTTCACCCCCCCCCCCCCCCTCCCTCCTCATGTCCCAGTTCCCCACCCCCTCTCTTCAGCCCCCCCCCCTTTCCCCGCGGCCCGTTTCCCGCTTCTTCCGCCCCCTCTACCTCTCTTTTCTTTCCTCTCCAGTCCCTCAATACCTCCTCCTCCTCGTCCCACTTCCACCAGATCCCTTCTATGCATATTCTCCCGTATCCCACCCTCGCCCTCCACTCCTCCCTTTCCTCCCTACCCGCGATTTCCCTCAGTCACCACTGCATTTTCCTTTCCTTCCATGTCAGATCGTCCTCGATCCTTTCCCCTTTTCCACACAGCTCTCTCCTTTTCGTCATGATCTCCCTCTTCGTCTCCATACTCCCCACCATTAACACTACTGCATCCGCCTCCCTGCCCCCCACCCTTATTGCGTTCTCTACCACTCCCCTTATCCCCCACTCCTCTAACTTCCCCTTCCTTTTCTCTAGCTCCTCCCCCAACCCTAGCTTCATGCCCCTTACCACCACATTCCTCCTCCTTTCTTCTCTTTCGGCCAACTCCATCTTCCTCTCCATGCCCCTCACCCTCTCTTCTAACCTTTTCACCTCCTCTCCCTTCCCAACTTCATTTCCCACCGCCCCCTCCGCCACCCTTCCCTCCTCCACCTTCTTTTCTAGTCTATCTATCCTCTCCCACATTTCGTCCCTTTCCCTCCTCCACTCCTCCTCCCTCTTCCTCATGTCCTCTTTTATTTTCTCCCTCATCCCCCTGATCTCCTCTCACAGCGTCCCTGTCATTTCCCTGATCAGGTCTGCTCCCGCTTCTCTTTCCTACCGTAGCGGGCCCCCGTCGCTCTATCCCCGTTCCACGCCGGACCTTCCCGCCTATTCCCTCCTTTCCCTTCCCTTCCCTTCCCACTTCTCCCGCTTCCCTTCGCTTTCTCGCCTTTCCACCCTTTCCTTTCTCCACCCCGTCGCTTTCTACCCACCACTTTCTTACCCCTCACTCCTATTAATGAATCTCCCGCCCACTCACGATTCTTCTCCCTTTTCTTCCTCTCGCACTTCCTAACCTCACTTCCTCTCTCACTCCACTACACTTACTCTCGCCACTCTACCTCCTGCTGCTCCACCTTTTACTCCACTCTCACTTACCCTCTTTCAATCCCTCTTCCACCCACCCTTATCTTCTTCACTGCACTCACACTTTCCTAACTAAATCCGCTCTTTTCACACTGACTCAATTCGTACAACCTGCCACGCACCGACCGGAAACGGAAGTCCGGTATAAATTTGGTTAGTTATAACAGTAACAAAGAGTGAATAAATAACTAATGCATAATTAAGAACTAACCTCAGCAGTCGTCGCAAATAAATCCAAGTTACACATGTCTTTGTTTCTTATAATCTTATAACGATACATTTATACTCACAATCGTTAAATTAATATCTAATTTCAAATTAAATTACTTTTAATATATTTTATAATTATGTCTATGTTTATAATTAAATATTTTAAAATTATTACAATTATATCATACATACGTTATTTACAATAGCTAATCATACAATTATTTAGTGAGATCATAAATATATCGTTATAAGATTATAAGAAACAACGACATATGAATCTAAATTTTATTTGCGACGATTTGAGATTAGTTCTTAATTATTTATTAGTTATTTATTCACTATTTATTGCTGTTAGAACTAACCAAATTTATATTTCAGAATTAACTATGTATTATATTGTAATTAACTATAAAATTTAAATTTAGTACAGAAAATTATATAACTTATGTTAAACAAGAATATAAAGTCCAAGAATGTACCTTATACATAGTCGTTTATAACCAAAAAATACACGAAATATAATTATTAAAATACAACTAACTGCATGCTTTGTCATTTATTAAGTAATTATTTATTATTTTTTATTCTTTTAGTAAAAAATTAAAGTAAAAGACACTTTTACTTTACTCTATACACTGCTTTATATACTATACTAAAAATAATTTTCATAATTTTGTACTAAAAATAATTCAACAATACATAATTGCATGCATTGTTGTTGCATGAGAATGTGTATAGAGTAATTATTTTTAGTATAGCAGATAAAACAGTGTCTAGAGTAAAGTAAAAGACACTTTTACTTTATTCTATAATAAAAAATAATAAAAAATTGCTTAACACTAAAGCTACCGTAAACAAACGTGCTTACCACGTGGACCGAATGCCGGTAATCCACCATTTACGGCTTTTCAATCCTGACGATTGGTTTTCGAAGATCACATTCTCCGTGATCTTTCACGATTCCATATCGTGTACCCGACACTTTGGTGGTGAACATCGAGCACTATAAACGTTTATTTATAATACACTGCACAAAAATTATCCACAATTTCACACACTGTAGAGTGTAAACAAAAAGACGTGCGTTGCTGCTTATGGCTACCGCTCTCCTAGTTGTTATTTTTAGCAGCTCACTTCACGCCGCTATTCGCAACCAGGGACGGATAAGCAAAAGGCGCTCAGCGGGCCCCTTTATCCTTGCAATTGAATAATTTAACGGAAAATAGTGATGCTTTCTTACCATCAAAACGGAAATATCTGTTACAATCTCAAATCCTCTAATTATGGCAGAAAATTAACTGTAAAAAATTGTTTCATTTATTTCAACAATTCCCGTTCGAACAAATTTACAAAAAAAATGGCTCTTGGCGATATTGATGTTGGAAATGGATTCTGAAGGACGAAAAAATGGAACAAATAAATGTTTTTTTATTTGTTTAAATGATTTTTATTTTTAAATTTAATTTTTAATTCAATTTTAAAAAACAACATTTAATTTAATTAAAATTTAAATTTGTTTGGCAATTTGTTACGAGAATGCATATTTTAATCTCGCGTTATCATTGTGCAAGAGTACATTGCCTGTTTCTTTCACATAATTTTATTTATTTCTCCAAGAGTCGTATGACGTGATACCACGGACACGCGACTCGATGGTATCACGTCCTACGACTCTTGAACAGTGAAATGAAATAGTTTAACCTAAATTTGTCATGTTTTGTTGCAATTCACATGAGACAACATGTAGCGGTCTCAAATCCTCAAATTATAATAAAAAAAACAAAAACAAAAAAATTGATTAATTTGTTTAAACAATTATTTTGTAAATAAATTGTGGAAAAATGAGTTCTTGGCCGTGTGGACACCGGACATGGGTTTTATTGGAAAAAAGAACTTAAAAATTTCGGTTTTTAATTTGTTTAAACAATTATTATTTAAACAAATTACCTAAAAAACTTTTTTCTGTATTTTGACATGAGAATGCATTTTTCAATCAGGCATTGTCATTGTGAAAGACTGCATCGCTGATTTCTATGAAATAATTTCATTTATTTCTCCAAGAGTCGTACTACGGGATACCACAGACTGGCGACTCGACGGTATCACGTCGTACAACTCTTGGGAAGTGAAATGAAATAATTTCACATAAATTAGCGATGTTCTGTTACAGTTAACACGAGAAAACATTTAGCGGTCTCAAATTCTCAAATTGCGGTAGAAAATCAACTGCAAGATAATTCTTCAATTTGTTTAAAGAATTATTTTTTAAACAAATTGTGCAAAAATTCGGTTCTTGGCCTTGCTCACGTCGATCACGGATTTCACGGGGGAAAGAAAAAATTAATGTTTTATAATTTTTTTAAACAATTTTTCTTGAAAAAAATTACCAAAACTAATTATTAACATTTTTACACTACAGTTTATATTTCAATCTAGTAATATTATGGTGCAAGAGTGCATCGCTTGTTTCTTTCGAATTATTTCATTTCACTTTCCAAGAGTCGTACGACGTGATACCGCCGAGTCGCTAGTCTGTGGTATCACGTCGTACGACCCTCGGAAAAATAAATTAAGGCGGTCGCCAACAGGCGAAAGTTCCTAGAATCCCGCCCGCTCCCCGCCTACGAAAAAGCCTGGCAAAATTCAAATTCTTGAAAAAGCGAAATAACATTGCGGCGCTGCCATTTCATTACTACTTATCGGATTTTTATAAATTAACGTTCGATGATCATCAATTGCATCACCACACGTCATAAGTAACAAACTTTTTCGACATATGAACAAAAATTTTATAATTTTGTGACGTGGCATTTTGCCACCTCTCCAGGTGGGAGCACTTTTTATTTTCTTTTTTTTTCTTGTTTCTTTTCTCTGTTTTATTTTTTTTATTATCGATTATCGTTACCCAGGGATTGTTATTGATTTTATTGGCGGCTATGGCGAAGTCCAGGGATCTCCCTGAGAGGAGGGGGACCCTTAAACATTAGTTAAGCGCCTTTATCGTAGTTCTTTTCTTTACGTCTTTTTTTTTTCATTCTATGATCATGTTGTTTTCTTCTTGTGCGTACCGTATCGAAATTGATTGTATCATATTCTTTTTTTTTTGTTTAGCGCTATTTCTATTATGTAAGATTGTTTTTTTTGGAATTTATTGAGTATTTGTGCGAAACCGTGAGCGTTTACTTTAGCTCCATGTAAGAATAGGTAAGGGCACAGCCTCCCTTTTCCCGCTATTCTGAAACCCTATTTCCTCCCTCGCGAATTTCTCCTTTTCCCTTTTTGGACCCTAAAGAATTATTCCCGTTGCGGTACCCTCGTTCGCGTATCCCTTATCGCCGGATAACGACAACGCAAGGTCTACGCCGATAAGGAAGATTCACCGGCGACGAATCCTTTGATAAGGAAGGACACTGGTAGAGGCTATCGACCTGAAGATCTAGCGGAAAGAGGTCAGCACCTCTTGGCCCAATTAAGTAGCGGACCCCCCAGGAAGGGGAAATTGGAGCATGGAGGTCCCGCAAATTAGCGGCGATCTCCAGAGATCTTTGGACTGCCGTAGAGTGCCGCTTAAAATTGAGATTACCGTGTCAGAGTGCGAAATTGAGAAGCCCGTTTTTCGCCCCCGTGGTTTTCGTCCATCGATTGGATTGGGAAAAGTGCCTGGTGCCGTCTTCCTGGAGTGGAGGTAGAGTGCCCGGACGCCCACGACGACCGACGAGACGTCCGGCGAAAAAGGTAGCGAGAAGGGTACCGTACCCTTTCTCGTTTCTCATTCCCCTTTTTTTTTATTCATTCTCGTTTCTTTTTTTTTGTTCCCGCTCTCGTCCTCCCTTGTAAAGTTTTTGGTTTCCGTCCCTTTTCCGATTTAGTTGAGCCCCCATCGCGTCTTTTCTGTCCCCCTTTTTGAGTGTCCCCTCTTACCGTCGCTGTGCCCCGTGCGATCGTGTTGTAACACGGTTTCGCGTTCTTTTTTCTTTTTCTCTTATAACGAATTTTCTTTTTTTTTTTGGTGCGTAATCGTTCTAAAATCTCGGTCGCGTCCCCCCCGCTTCTCTCAGCACCGAATCTTAAGTTTCTTTTTTTTTGACTGCGCTATTTCTTTCTTTTGATTTTCGCTGCATTTTTTTTGTTTTGTTCTCTTTCGTTTACCGCGAATTCATATTTTTTTTTATTGTTCATTCAGTTCATGCTATTATTTTAGAGCTCTTTTTCTTGTATATTGTTCTTTTTTTTTGTTAGCAATAAATTGCGCCGTTGCGCCTTTTTTATTATTTATTTCCCGCGTGAGTCTCCTTTTTTTTTCTGAGAAGGAGGCAGGATCCCCTCTGGGACTCCTGCCCTCCCTGAGTTCGCCGAGCCCCCCCTTTACTCCCTCTTGTGATCATTGAATTGTTTTTTTTTGTGTATTTCCGTTTTGTTGTTTTCAGGAGTTTCTTTTTTTTTGTTTCGTTTTCTTGCGTACCGCGTCAGGATCCCCAAAAGGATCCTGACTGGCGCCCAAAAACCCCTTTGGGCTCTTAAGAGACAGAGTGCCAACCTCAAAACGACCCTACCGTTCGCGGGAAGGGACGAAGGGGCAGGATTTGAGGACCCCGGTATCTCCGTTTCCGCCTGAACAGGGGAGACGGAGAGAACGGCGGCCACAAATTTTTGGCGCCCAACGTGGGGCCCAATTTCGAAATTTTTCTCGTTTTGTTCATTCCCTTTGTTGCGAATTTGCATTTCCTTTTTTTTCTGCAGTTGTGACATTTATTTTTTCTTTCTCTTTTTCCGAAACCCATGCCGACTCCTAATCTTAGCATTGTAAATTTATGAGAATCTTAAAGAGAATATTCTGGAAAGTAGAAGTTTCCTGATTATTTCAATTCATTGGGATTAGCCGTTCCAGTGTTATAGTTTTTTTTTCTCGTGTTTCCTACGTTCTTAGGATCATACGATCCTATTTGTATCGGTTACGATGGTTCGGTAGCGTTAGCGGCTAGTAGAGAGAGAAGGAAAGACGTATTGTTTCGCTCGCTGACGACAACATTACCTTTGACTAACTGTAGCCTTTACATTTCTTCACCTAGAAGAAATGTAAAATTTCGTATGGAATCTATTCAAATTGTTGAAGGCTGTTGTCGTCTTGAGCATTCTTTCTCTCTCTCCCCTTTTGCTTTGAGTTTATAGTAACGACGATTATTAGAGTTATACTGTAACACTGTAGCGAATAAAATTTTAAGAATATTCCCGAATCCTTTCGCACCCCTTTTTCAAAGAAGCTAACCCATTTTGTTTTTTTTATTGTACGGAATTGCTTTTTGTTCTCTTGTCGCGTTGAGAGTTTGCTTCCCCTTTTGTTTTTTTTTCTCTGTTTCAGTCATTTTTTTTCTTTTCCTTTATAGCGGCGCGTCATTCCCATCACTTTTTTTTCTCGAACAAAATTTTTTTCTGCTGAGAATGAATGTCGCGGATACTTTTGACCCCTCTAGTCTTGGCCCAAATGGCCCAAGCAGAAGCGAACGCCAGCCTGTTTATTAAACGGCAAAACCCCCGAGAGCTCATCCAAATTTTAGATTTTGAGCGTTTGAGTGTGGAGGGTTCTATGGAAGCCCTTCACGATCGGTTTGTGCGTTTCTCGCTGCGAAGGGATTTTGGCGAATACGCTGCTCCTTGGGACCGGGAGGTGGACGAGAGGAGCGTAGACTCTCCTGTCACTTATGTAGGAAGGAATAGGGAATTGTCTGCGAATCCTCCCCTCCTCCTTCCACGGCCCATAATTGAAGCTGGCCAAGTATCCGCTACAGTCGCGCCCCCTACAAGAAACCCCTATAGAGTCCCTACCAAAAATACCACCTTTTCGCTCCACATTCCCTTTTTTGATAGTACCGTACCTATCGCAGATCTTGCAGAGAACGCTGTTACTTCTCCAACTAGCGTTAATTCTACTATAACCCCTTTTGCGTATTTTCAAGCCGTACCTCCCACAGCACCTAACTCATCTCCCGTCCCTTTTCCTTCGATATCGCCTCCAATGATCTCTCCTTTTCGTGATCCCGTTCCAGTACCTTCGTTCCCTATTTTTTCTGATGTTACGCTACCTCCTTCCGTTACCGTCCCTATGGCGCCTACTAGAGTGGGAAGACCCACTGGAGTAGTCCCTGGAGTTCCTCTTACCGTTTCGCACACCGTGAGTCTTTCACGGCTTCCTCCGTTGGCAGAGCAGTTGCCTGGAAAACCTGCGGCTCGATGGAGTGGAGGCAGTGGTCCACGGTTGCGAAATTTAGGAATTCGGGCCAGTTCCAGCAGAGGACCCACGCGTCACCAGGAAAATTTAAAGACAGTGCCCCCCTTAGGTTTTCGTCCGGTTTGCGTTAGTTCCTCTTTAGAGAGTTCCTCGTCAAAAGACTCTTCCTCTCCTTCGGAGGAAGATCCAGAAGATTCTTTAAGGTTTTTGGAAGATCGTGACCTAGTTGAGAATCCCATTTCCGTTTTGAGAAATTCTAACAGCCCTTCCAGTAACCTTTCTTCTGGGAAAAGATGTCGGAGAAGAAAGCGTCATCGGAGGCGAATTAAAGTACAGCTTGCGAATCCCAATATTATTCCGCCCCCACTATCTCAAAAATCTGCAGCAGTTACCGTTGTAGAAACAAACCTTAGTGCGTTAGTGATATCGCGGACCTAGATAGCGATTCCAATTAAACCCCCCCATAGATGTTATAGAGTAACGCTAATATATGATTTTGTTCACCGCCATTTCAGTTATCGTAACCCTCTCGTAATAATGCAGTACCGCCAGGATTACGGTTTTAGACAAAAGTTCAAGTTTCGGTATAGGACTATCGCCATATTTCGAGTTTTTTTTTGTTGTTGTTCCTTCGTGTCACACTGCAGTGCCGGCATCTAGAGTTTTTTTTGTTTGTTTGTTTGCTAGAGTCCCTATTTGCGTCCCCGGCACCCTATTCGTGTATTTTATGTTTCTTTTTTTTTATCCCCGTTGTGTTCCCATCCCTCAGCACCATTTTGTTTTTTTGGTTCTTGTCGTTGTTGTTGTGTTTCTTTTTTTTCTCTTTGGCATGGACGCCCTTTTTTGTTTTCTTTTTGGCATAGACGCCCTATTTTAGTTTGTTTTTTTTTGCATTGACGCCCTTCTTTTGTTTTGGCATAGACGCCGGGATGCTGTCAATGTTTAGAAAGACAAAGTTTAGAAAGTCAAAGTTTAGAAAGCCAATCTTTAGAAACAAAATACTATCACAACTGTGAATGTAGTTTCAAAATGACGTCATTTCCCTTACACCGTGGCATTGGCGTAGAGACTCGTGGGCACATACGAGAAATTATATGAGCCGTTTATTTTGAAAGTAGCGTAAGTCCATTTAAAAAATATGAAAAACTCGAAAACTCATGATCAAATTGCTAAAAACTAATTATTACTCCGATATATAATAATGTATAATATTAAAAACTCCGATAAATAATAATGATTCTTTAAAAACAAACTTAGACCACTTTCACAATAAACGGCTCATATTTACTAGTAAATTAAACTAGAATTTATGTTAATTATATAATTTAGTTTATTTTAATTCTATCTCGGATGACAATTTAAACAGAATTAGAAATATTTGAAATGTGTAATATATTACATTTAAATAGAATATAAAATAATTTTAAAAAATTCAAATTTCTGGCCGAAGACATTCACCGCCGACTGGTGGTGATTGTTCGTAACTTAGGTTCGTATTTCAATTGTCGGTTTGCAACTTCCTTTTCCGGTTGAGATTTTGGAGGAAGAAGACGCGTGCAAAGATAACGGTAAGAGTAAAATTAATATTTCTAATGAAGGACAAGGTCAGGATGGGTTTATTTAAATCAAAATTAATTGTAACCTTAAGAAACAATAAGAGAATATAATTCTCTATATTCGGATACAGTAATGGGAGCTATCGTGGTTAGGTCGACTTATCTGTTCCGCGCTCGTAGTCCTGTCTCGTCCTAATTTATTTTATACATCTATTGTTCATAACCAGAGTTCTTGCTAGTACGTTTTTCTAAAAAGTGAAGAGGAGCTAAATAGGAATTAAAGTTAGTAGCCTATAGCTCGGCCTTTCCTGACATTTTTAAGACGTCCTCGTCTTAATTGTGCCTCCCCCCCCCCCCCCTTTTCGACGTTTGCTAGTCATTAACTCGTTTTACGATACGAATTAATTTATGAAGGGTTCTATTAACTTATTAACTAAACCTCATACAATTAGTCGTCAATATTAATAAAATACAGATATTAAAATTATTATTGTTGATAAAAACGTTCATATAGATTTTTTTGGCTTTTTGACGTTTCACTATTATCTTCATTTATTTCTCAGAATCATGTTCTTCTTCATTTTCCTCTTCCGAGCTATCAATTTCTTCTTTAGAACTGCCAGTTTCGTCTTCGCTTAACTCATTGAATCAAATCCATTTTTTCATTCTTTCTGGCAAGATAATCGTTTCATATAGTTTTTGTTTCATTGGATATCCAGGTATATCGCCTATGATATAGCGATCAAATTCGAGTATTTTTTTCACCTAATAAGGACCAAAGGATCTTTTCCTGAGTTTCGAGCTGCCTGCCACTGTTGGTGCTGTTATTATAGTTTATAGCAGTTCGTTGCGCAGGTATTATAGCGGTTGTATCACTTCATTTGACCATTCGATTGAAGAGATTGAACTGCTATTTTAACATGTTTAATTTCTCGTTCACAATAATTTTGAAATTTGTAGCTTGTAAAAGTTGATCCTCGATTTGAAATGATCCTCTTTGTAACACCAAAAATTGACAACACGAAATCTAATGTTTTAATAACTTACTTAACCCCAGTGGTTTTCACAGGTTTTAAAAATATAGATTTTGTAAGTGAGTCAATTACTTCGAACATATATTGCTTTCCCTTCGTGGGGTTGACTAATGCTCCTGCATGATCGATATGAAGTGTTTCCCCAACTTAATTTCCTTTGTCAATTGAAACATTCTTTTGGCTCGACTTTCATCAGCCTGAATATTTGTATTTTAATAATGGTGTAATTGTAATTTTATTCCAAGATGCAATTTTTCAAATAGTTTAGATATTCCTGTAACAAATAGTATTTTTTCAGATGTTCATTATTAGGGGGATTACTATCATAATATTTATTATTAGTATTAAGTTTGTCGAATATAGAATCAATTAATTACTTCCAAAATGATTAATTAATTATTTCCAAGTTCTTAAAAACATATCGGACACCTTTGTCTCCAGAAACTGACTTTCTCGATGCGAATAGCAAGTGGTCTTTCAGAAAGAGCTTCAGAAATTTTTTATCGCTGATAGGATACTTCTTGGCCATTTCAAAAACATTGGTACCCATTGGTATAACCCATCTCCCAAATTTCGTGATTTCTTAATCCTTGATTACTTCTATGCAATATGTACTACTTTTGGTACAATTTCTGCCAGATGTTAAAGTAAAGACACAGTTAGTATTGAGTTTGCTATAATACAAGCTAGTGTATTTGTATGTTTCCATCCGAAGTTGACTCTGAATGTTAATTAATCTTGTTGATGAATTTGAATCCGTCTTTTTATCGACTCCGATGCTTACAACATTTCTAAATTGAATAAAATTATTTGAATGTTCCATTTTCGAGATTAAGCTTTTTAATTCTCGAATATCTTTTTCCAGTTTCATATTTTTTCCCACGTTGGGATCTGAAAAGCTCAAAATTGAGGCTTTGATGAAATAATTAGTTCCTGGATTTTCAAATAAATGAAAATAATTTTACAAAATTGACATTCAAGAACTTTGAAATTTTCTTGAATAGAATTCTTGAATATTCAAGATATAATATCCATTGTTATTACCATTTGGTAGCTTTAAAGCTTTACGATCCATTTTCCTTTTTTTCTGACCGCTGGTGTTGTTACACATGATTAAATATGTTTCATTTCATTACAGATCTTGAACACACATTTACGGAAAGGAAATTCGTAGACGAATTCCATCCAATAATAATAACAATAATAAAAGCTGTTAGAGGACTGCTTTTGGACTAAAAGGTATTTATAAAGGTATTTTTTGCTACTCTACTTGAGTTTTTGTTTATAAGTCTCATATCTGATACTGATTATTGACGTAGGATAATATCCATTGACATTACATTATCATGGACAGTTGCGGCAATAATGTCATACTCCATTTCGTCGATAGAAATTTTCAATTTAATGTTCGATGACTCATTATAGTGTTGTTTCCAAATTCTTTCAGTTCCTTCATACTATTTTCAATTTTGTCAATCCTGATCAAGGGTAAACAATTCTTCTTAATAAGACTTCTATTGCTACCGGTATCAATTAAAGCTAAAAATATATTTCCCTCGGTGTAAACTTTCTTACAATAATTGGAAGATTCCAAGGATAGTAAGAGTGCTTGGATTTGCATGACCTTGGCTTCGGATTCTTTCTTTCTTTCTATATTGGTTATATCGGTATTGACTATAATCTAGATCGTTTTTAAAAGAGTTAACCGTTTGGTTAACTCTTTTAACTCTTGTATTGCTTGGAGAATCGAAAGATCAAACAGTCACTCCGACGGATAAAGAAAGGAGTACACGACAAATTAGGCCAAGTTAACTAATAAACAATATTTATTGATCTAACTCAAATGAAATTAATAAGTAACAAATAAATAAATATATAATAATAAAGGCGCTAGATGCGAATCGAAAAAAGTTGTATGCAGTTCAGCTGACGCACGAGGTCGGTACCTCAAACGTCAAATCCCGACCGACTTAAATGACGCGCTGTCACTGATAGAACTGCGAACATGTGATAAATGTGGGTAGTGTGTGTGTGTTAGGCCTAGTGCCAGAGAAAAAGAGGTACAGACCTAGTGAGCCCTCGATCTGTCCCAAAAAGGTGCAGGAGAAGTGCGCGGTGTCAATCTTTAAGATTGATACCAAAACCCATGCAATGGCCAACTCTTTTATAGTGGTTTTGTTAGGGTTCTGCTATTAATTTTAAAATCGGTCGCAGGCAACGCTTAGTGAATTTGTAAACCCTGACATATCCTAAGTTGGATTCGAGTGACGTCAAGACAGCCGAAAGTAAGGAAGGCAAGGCTTTGAATCCTAAGAGGATTATGAAAAAGAGGTAATTAACTCCGAAGCAGTTGGAAAAGAAATTGGAGAGTGCCAAAGAAAGGGAGGAACGGGAAAGGTTACGAATGGTTGGCATCGCTTGGTGGATTTGTAAACATAACCTACACATTTGCGCCCGGCTAACATAAAAGTACCTTCTTCCCTTTCGTTGTTTTCAATATCCGAAGATAAAACAGCTACATCGGAATCAGAATCATGTACGGAAAGTTCGTTTTTTATAAGGCTCCGAGCGGCGAACGCGAAAAGAACTTTCCAGACAACCTTTTTACCAATTCAGGGTTTTCTTTTTTTATTTTAGGAATTCTGATTTTTTATTTGGAATTTTTGTATTTTAACCTTTTGTCAATGATAATACTTGGTTTGGCTTGAAATGATGAGAGGAATATCTAGTCTCTAATACTTAACGACTTTATTAGGAAATAATAACAGAACATATTTCTTACATGCAACTTAGTGAATGGTCAGGTCGAGACTGACTATCGCCCTAGAGCTAGAGACTTGGTGAATCTATCTGCAAGATTTTCTTCCTAATCTATTTCAACTACATCAATTATCCCTTTTTTCTAATTCTCGTTAACAAAATGGTAATGCATTTCTATGTATACTTTGAATTTTTTGTTCAGTTTCCAAATTTACTTATACTAATCGCACCATTATTATGCTCATAAATATGTATTGGATTTTTTAGCTCCATTTCTAAATCTGTTAGTAAATCTCGTATTAATTTTATCTCACTCACACACACAGATAAGGCTACAAATTCTGCCTCGGTCGACGATTTCGTTACAATATCTTGCTTTTCCGATTTCCAATATATAATATTACCGTACATTCTTATTACATATCCCATAGTTGATTTTCTGCCTGTTACATCTCCTGCCCAATCAGCATCGACACAACAATCTAATTTCTGATATATCACACTTTACATTCCTTTCATAATTCAATTTTAAATCTTTAGTATAATATAAATATTTTCATATCCTTAGAGCAACTTATAATGACTTTGATCATACCCATTTTGGAATCTACTTAAGTAATTTTTGCAGTAACATATGTATGGTCTTGTATCCACCTTTTGTTAAATATTGATATTTTAAGATTCTCAATGCATATTTCCAGTGTGTTTCAGTATAACTATTTTGATATCTACTAAGACAATTGACGCTGTAACTTATATTTGGCCTTGTAACTTAAGCTAACATATAACAAAGCACCTATTAAGTTTCTGTAATTTATGTTTGGCTAGCCATTTTCTGGCTTTTCAAGTTTTAAATTAAATTGTTGTACATTAGAAAGTCGGCTATGGAGAGTAATGTGGAGCCTGAAAGGGAGAAGAGGTGTTGGGAAAGACGATTGACCAAATACGAGTACCACGGCTATTCTTACGTTTTTAACAAGTCCCGAAAAAATACGACGTAAGTATACGTTCGTAACAATAAACAATAAAGAAAGCTTTTAAGGGGTAAAACCACTCTAGGGGCAGAGAAAAGGACCTAAATTTGACAATTTGTTTTGGGAGTATGACAAAGTCAATAGAATTTATTTTCAGAGGGTTTATTTAGCAGATTGAATTACGAAAAACAATTTTTGTATTGTCATTTTCGTATAAAATGGCGGCGCCAGAGCCTGTCGTCGAAAACAGCTTTTTTGAAATCACCGCCACGGAAGGATGGATTTCTCGGATTTCTCGAATTTTGTAGAAGTGATGCACTTTTTAAGAAGTGAAACGATTTTTTGCTCTAAAAATGAGCATGAAATTGTTTATAAAAAAAAAGTTTAGATTCAGTAAAAAAACAGATGTGTACTTCCAAAGAGAATATTGTTGTGAAGCTACTGGAAAAATTTCAAATCGATCCATGCAATGGTCTCCGAGAAATCCGTCCTCCCACTTTGGAAAAAGTGGTTTCGAGAAAAACACGTTTAAAGTTGCGTGATAGTACAGCGCGCGCTCTGAAGCGCTGCGGTAAACTCGATAATGTAACCTTTTAACATTTGTTTTCCACTATAAATTAAATGGCATATTGTTTTTATGACCCTAAAATATCATTTCAGCGTAAAAAAAATTTCGACTTTTTCAAAATCCTAGAGTAATTTTACCCCTTAATAAAGTAATTTTTACGTGTACAGTTACATGCACTGTGTCAAGTATGGAGATGGTTCGTGTAGAGGCCGCGCAGTTTTAAGAAACGAGAAGGACTTTGAATTAACTCAACCACATAGCTGTGGTGATCCTAATCCTTTGAAAGAAAAAGAGCGGAAGTTCTCGGATACCCTAAAACAAGATATGACATCTTCTAGTCACCGTACCCCGCGTGAAGTGTACGATGAACACTGTTTCAAGTACATACTTCTATACATTTTCTGTTTCCGAATTACATACTTATTTCAAATAGCTCCATTGTTCATAATCCTTTCCTAATCGTTATTCCTTGATTCCCAACAGGCATCCAGAAGCGGCAGTGAATGTAACTTTCACAAGGAAGGAACGGTCTCTTAGCCGGTGGAAATGTAATGCATTTCCAGGTGGTCAAAAAAATATAAAAAATTTAACGGATTTCAACGCATATTTACATCTGGAGGAAATGAAAAACCGTTTGAAATATGAAATACAGTCGGAGACAAATACACTAAGTAGTGAAATGACGAACGATTACCAGAGTGTAATTATGTGGAATAAGAATTTCGTGAACAATTTCCAAAACACGGCCATGATCAATATCGATGCTACTTTTAAAGTAGTTCCACGGGTAGGACATGGTACTCAGCAACTTTTAGTTGTGCATGCCCAGCATAGTGGTTATGTAAGTAACTGATAATAAGATAGTAATAAGACAGCTGGTAATAAAAAACCTTGAAATAAAGTTTGATTTTTAATTGTTTTCTTAGAGTTTCCCCATAACGTGGGCACTGATGCAATCAAAGAAAGAAGAGGCTTACGTAAAACTGTTTGAAATCATTTTAGCACCATTTAAAGGAGGCACGCCATCGATAATGGCAGATTTTGAAGTTGGTCTAAGAAATGCGATACGCAAAGTATTACCAAATGCCCATATACTTGGTTGCTTGTTCCATTTTGCCCAGGTATTGGTTTCAACCCTCCGTAAACACACTATAATTTGTGCACCTATCTAGACACACATGGGTCCACGGGGTTACAACGATTTTTTACCATACCTAGATTTGTTTAAAAAATCTGTAAAACTTCAGGAGAGTAGTTTCAGATCTATAGAAAGAGGACATGTATTGCGTGATGGATAATAAATTAATTTTTATTATTGTTATTTAAGGGGTTATGCCTTTTTGGGATCGGCAAAAAGTACGTAATTTTCAAGATTTTTTTGCCGTTTTATTGTGTATTAATTAAAATTCGCAAAATACTACCAAAAAGTACGTATTTAGTAGTATATATATACATTTTTTTATAAGAATATACTAGTAAATGGAGGAAATATAGCTCTTCTTCTAGAGCGTCCGACTTTTTGTCATCACTTGCGATGATCACAATATCGTCGGAACGGCTTATCTAAAATCAAAATAAAAAAAAATACTGTGTAGAAGAAAAACACCAAAATCAGTTC
Organism: Gasteruption jaculator; assembly: GCA_949825005.1. NCBI lineage: Eukaryota > Metazoa > Arthropoda > Insecta > Hymenoptera > Gasteruptiidae > Gasteruption > Gasteruption jaculator. Next base: position 12,983,252 of record OX463768.1, on the reverse strand, counting down.
AGCACGAAAGACGAATTTGTTCGTAAAATTGTTTTTTGTAAATACCAATATTTTACCAAACCCTTCGTCCAGGCCCTTCACAGTGCAATATATTAACAGTATTTTTTTATTTCGATTTCAGATAAGCCGTTCTGACGATATTGTGATCACCGCAAGTGATGACAAAAAAACGTCGCTCTAAGAAAAGAGCTATATTTCCTCCATTTATTAACACTTTCTAATAAAAGTAATTTATACATATACTACTAAACACGCACTTTTTGGTAGTATTTTCCAAATTTTAATTAATACTCAATAAAACAGCAAAAAAAAAATCTTGAAAATCAGGTGCTTTTTGCCGATCTCAAGTAGGCATAACCCCTTAATGGAAATCGATACGAAACAAGAGAAATTTACGAATTCATTTAAAAATGCATAACTGTTTATTAAATAAATTGAAGGAATTAGTACTACACAATATGTTTCTTGACATATGGGAGATGAAGAAAAAAAATATAGCATTGTGAAATTTTTGAAAAAGTATAATTATTTGGCCAATTGAAAAAGTGCAAATTTTCGAGTGAAAACCGCGAGATTTTGATCGGAAATTATGGTACTTAACAATTTATACGCATTTATGTTATTTATTATTACTTCAACTTATTCTTATTACAATTGTGACGTCCCGTAGGGTCGTCACGTGGGATCCTTCGAGAGAAGGTACTATCTACTGACCCATCAGGTCAATGGATAGTCGGAAAAGGAAGGGAAAAGAAAAGAACTCGTAAACACAGTATTGAAGGGGTCAATAAAGTCACATAAAGTGACCTTTATTGGCAACCGAATATTGAGTCGGGAAGTGGGCACCGGATACAAAATGGCTCTAACTAACGCGAGAGAAGGTGTCACGTTCAAAACTAATAACCAGACACATCGCGGGTCAGACTCAGAGTCTCTCAGTGTTCTCTCAGCGAATTCTCTCAGAGTTCTCTCGGCGAATTCTCTCAGAGTTCTATTTGTCCACAACTGCGCTAGCTAATATCAGCTAGGCGTAAGGAGACCAAAACCGCGAAACACCTCTGAGTTGCACCACGGCTCGTCTCCCACGGGAGATAACGTAGCCCGAAATGTGCAACTCAGCTCAAAATCCCGTGAGAACGCTACGAGGAGATGCTTCGCAAGAAATGGGAAACCTCTCCTCAGCGTAACGGTCATAACGAACGTAACGGCCGTAACACAATAATTAAAATAATTAAATTAAAAAATTATAAAATGTTCTATCCATCGCTTCTCTAATTTTATAGTTTGAAAAAATATTTATACTAATTTTTTGATATGTCTAATTCATATACAAAACGTGTACTTACTTTTGTTAATCGAAATTACGTTCTATTTTGAAAATATATGACATGCATTAGTGGAGAACCACATAGAATTTGATAATACTACTTTCTTATTGCTTTACAGGCTTTACAAAAGGCAACAAAACGCTTCAAGATTCATTGTCGATTGCATGAAACACTGGAGGGACAAGTCCTGTTTCGAAAAATAATAGCGTTAGCTTGTTTGCCAGCCGATCGGATAAAAGATGCTTATACTAATCTACGAAGTCGGACTTCGGCTGAGCTTGAAAAACTATTTGAGGAATTTTTTAAATATTTTGAAAAATATTGGCTCAATACAAGGGGTCCAGATGAAATCTCAATATACCGACAGGTCACACGAACAAACAATATAGTGGAATCATTCAATTCTCGTTTATCGAATTATATAACGAAAAATCCAAGCCCTGCAACCTTTACAAGTAAGCCTAATTGAATCAAGTATTTCCTTACCCTTTTGCAAATGATTTTATTCTCTTAAAACAAGGCTTTAAACCAGATTTACGCTGGCTTCATTAACCCGTTAACGTCAAGATTGCACGGTCTCATAACAATTTGTAGGGAAAAAGCGTTGTAGCGAGGCTACCGTTGATTCAAGCCAAGAAAAATTTAAACGAACAAATTAAAAAATAGATGGCAGCCTCGATAACAAATTTCCACACTCAGAAAAATGAGACAAGTGTATTTATAACGAGAGGGAATTAACAATAGAAAAAAAGGAGGGTTGGGCGCCAGTCCGTTTCCGGACACGGAATTCTTCTGAGGGGGCCCAAACTAACTCAGAAAGGGCAATGAGACCCCTCAAAGGGAATCCGTTGTTTGGACAAAAAAAAAGAAACGTTCAAACGACTTCGTGCTATTGTCTGACATTTATTTTACAAAAGAAAATCTTCGCGGGAATCAATTTATCCAAGATACTAGACCAAATTTTACAATACTAATATTTTTATACGAAAGAATAAAGCAGAACGAGAAGTTTGAGAACAATAGTAAAGTTTACATTACATTACAAGCAATTCGCGTAATTAACAAAAGCGTGATAACCAATTACACGAGAAATTTTCCTTCCGGCTTACAAATCTATGATTAATCGACCGAAAACACTCAGAATCACAAAATAACAAAAAAAAGATTTAATAACGACAAATTATGCGTCAGCGGAAGTCAATGAAAATAATTCGAAAGAACCACGATAAACAGAAATTAGTTCTCCTTTTCGCTAGGAGGAATGACTTGGGTCCGTAACGGACTTCCAAGAATTTTCGGGATTGGGTATTCACGGAAATTGATAGGAGTTTACCTGGGATAGCTTTGCCAAAATTCCCACACGAAAAAAACGGCCGCACTCACCGCAAGAACGTCCTATTTTCGGAAGCTTGTAGGTTTCGGATCTCTCCAACGGAAAAACTCCCCAAAATCTCGTAAAATTGCACTGAATCGATTACGATGTTCACTGGGCGATCGCTCAAGAATCTCTCCCCAATTTTTCTGGGTCTCCTCTTCACGTGCCTCACGGGATAATTAGGATATATCCTTCCCATTTTTAGTTATCGACCGGTCATCTGTATGGATCGCTAGAGGGCCTTAGATGATAGGACGAGGCATCGTTGTTCTTGTCACCCTCGGGAGTTATCTCTTGGCTCTCCTTCTTTTCGGTAGGGCTGTGAAGAGTACGGCAGTACGTTAACCTTTTCTCTCCGGGAGTGGTCCATATATGGACCAGCACTCCGTGTGGCAACTTGTCATAAGAAGTTCATTCACTTAAGTCATGAAATTCAGCTAAAATGCGAGGTCAATTTTAAAGTAAAAATCCCCGGAGCGAAAAGGTTAACAGGAAACTTCCATCCTTCTTTGATGCGTGCGAGGTCATAGGTGAGGTCCTCTCCGTCTTCTTCTTGTCTCCTCTTTGTCCGGATCTTCGTATGAGTCCTTTGGCAAGGGGACGTAGAGGAAAGGGAATAGATACGGGAATGGCGATAGGAAATCGGACAAATAACTTTTGTAAGGATAAGAAGAAAAATATATAATTCGTTTTATAATAATAACGCAAATGATACTTCCTTGTGTTTTCGGGGAGATTCCTGAGCGTTTGCACGACTTTTTAAATCTCTACCCGTTGTCATTCCATGGAGATAATATCGGCTGAAAGTGAGGAGTTCCTCAAAAGCGTTAGAGTTATCGTAAATTAGAAAAAGGATAATAATTCAAGTAACGGGAGAAAATCTCCACGTTGCAGCGTATTCGAGTGTTATATGTATGATATTCAAAATAATTCGCCTTTGCTACACGTAGTAGAAGTTGCACAGACGTAGCATGTACTTAGTTGAACAATAACTTAGTTTATACACTGAGAATATTTTTATTGTATGTAATAACCCTTGCGCGAGGTAGTTTTCTTTTTGGAATTAATCGTTGAATTTTGCGTCTTTTCTCCTTAATAAATTTTTATTCATCTTACAGGGGAAATAGTAAGCTTACAAAGAACGGCACATCTAGAATTCTGCTCTGCAAAAAACGGTAACAAAATTCGAAGAAGGGCGCTAAAATATAAAACCAGCTCAGCGTTATTAAAAAACGCATGGGATGAATTAGAATTAGGTATTATAGGAGAAAATGATTTTTTAATAAAAGCTGCGCATGCTGTACATAAATTTCCCAAATTAATAAACGATGATATTAACATAAATGATAAAGAAAATAACGAAGTGCAGCAAAATACAAATTTAGGTATGTGTAATCTCGTATAAAAAAGGAAAGGAAAATTGTTTTACGTGGGCCCTGTGCGAGAACAGGAAAATTGTAATTTGAAAAATCGAATGCTCATACTCTTTTACTCTTTGTTACAGTACAATTTGAATCGATTGATTCTGTCGAAAATTTCGAAAATCCGTATTCGACCTCAGCGGAAGAACCGGTCGCGTCAGATGAAAGTAAGCTTCTATCGTTGTTTTCCAACTTAACTTTTTAGATTATGAAAGGTGGAAACGATTTCCGTCGTAAATTTATAACATTTTATTATTAGTAACATAACTGTTACGGGTATTTCAGATTCCACCGTTACCCAAACTACCGAAATTCCAAACTCCAAAAGAGCGTCCTTGAAGCGAGTCACGATGTCCAGAGAATTGTTCGAAATCCTATTAAAAAAATCGAAACCTTTCACCTTGTGTAAGATCCTGATTCCTACCATCTGAAATACAATACAAATACCATCCTGCCATTACAAATTATTGTCGACATTGTTGACTACTGATGTTATAAAAATATGTTACTGCGAGCTAACTTTGTATCTTTATTTGCTTAGGAAATGCCGGCGCTGGCTCGAAATTGGCGAATTGCCCTACGATGTCGAGAAAATTGTTGATTGGATTTGAGTGGATTTTGCACTGCCAGTTTTATATCACGCCTTCATGGAAGTATTACCCACATTGGAAGGTTAGTGAAATCGTAAGAGCCGTTCAATGTAATTTACATTATTACTACGACGGATGTTGCAGTTGATCATGGTATTATCCACATCATTATGCACCTTATATTTCTGATATTACAGATTTTAAGGATTTAAAAATATAGTTTGAATTAGGAGAACCGTTTTGACAATGACTCCGCAACAATTGCCAAATTTAAACGAGATTGCTAAACGCCTACTCGGATAAACTGTATTCGTAGGGTGGCCTCATCTCGTCGAAGCTGAAGTCGTAATCGTTTCCAATTCTTCGTTGAAATTGAACCACGTTCGGTTGTAAATGGTCAGTCGCAATATTCAGCAAGAAAGGTTGCAAAGTGCTGTTCGTTGCTCAGTGGGCATCGCAAGGAAACAGTGTGAAGAAGGTGTAAGTTTTCAATTTGATACTTTTTCACCTCTTTGCATTTAAAGCCATCGATTCCTCGCGGTAACGATATATCTTAACACGTAACATTTAAAAGCTTCTTGGTAACATTTTTAATATCGTAGAAATTTTAAAAATCACATGAAAAAAAACAACAAAATTTAGGATAAGAAATAACATTGGAGTATACACATTCTACTTTTGTAAAATATATATAGCTATAATTTAACTAACAGTTACTACTAATTCAAAGATTCGTTTTTCGAGATTTAATCTTACTAAACAGTTTGACAATTTTTTTCCTTTCCTATTCCATATAAATCAGATACGAAACTCGTTATGGAATTGACATCGGCGACATAAAAGTCCTCATTCACGCCCGTTCACCAAACAGCAACCACGCAGGCTTCTTCTGCTGTAACGAAATTGAATGCAGCTAATGGAAGACATCACGATATTCAATGGGTACGTAAAATTTTTTTTTGTATAAAACATTGAATTGGGATTTGTAAAAAAAGACCAAGTGTTTCCCTCGTTCCTTTTTCGACGTTCAGTAATTTGTGATTGAAAAATGACTTTTTTTGTAAAATATTTCTCCTACTAAGGTACAAATTTTCCTATCTAATAGGATTGAATTTTCTTACTTCCAGGTTAAAATGGTACCATTCAGAAATTGACGTTTTTCCTCCAATTTCACCGCATACAAATTTTCGAGCTCCTATGTAGTTGTTCTGTGCTTATGAGCTTTTGTCGCAACGAGAGGTAAGCTGCTATTTCGGGCAATAAAGAACAAAATTCAGTGTTTACTGTCAGTCTTGCAATTTTTTTACTTTCAATCGTATTTTTACTCGACGCATTGTTTTGTATTTTAATCATTAAAATTTTGCAACGTTCAGTTTCACAGTTTGAGAGATTGTAGAAAATGATAGAAATATATGACATTAGAAAAATACTCGAATTATTCGCCGAACTCATTTACAAGGCTGGTGTTCTTCATTTCCTAATTTGTTATGGAACAATTGTTAATTAACGCAAGTATGCAAGTATTTGAAAGATTTTTTTAAAAAGACATACAACAAACAAGTTGGAGCTATTTTAAAATGACTTTTTCCTTCTTCAATGCATATCATTGAAAATAGATAAATAAACTTCGTTATCAGTATGAGTATGCCACATACAGTCACGAATTTTTAGTAAATTACCTACAAACCATTCTCAACTTTGAAATTGTTTTCCGCGATAATTCAAAGGCGAATTTAAAAGCAACGCATAAACATCGAGGCGAGTAGATTGTATCAACTACGCTCAAACCCGGTCAAAGCACGAGGGATAAAAAATATCAATTTCAAGTATTCAGTTGATAAAATTAAAAAAAATTTATTATCAAAATAATGTGAAATATTAGGAAAAACAAATATGCAAAAAAATTCTATTTCAACTTAAAATCGTAAATTCCTCTTTCTTAAAAAGGATGTAATGATGTCATATATGTAATCTTTTATGGCACTTGGCATTTCTATTTATGCAAATCCCAAAAAAGCTGCATTCTTGACGAATTATTTTCTCAAAAACTACCGCGTACAACGACATCAGTTTTTTTTCTCTCAAAGTTTTAATTCACCAGAATAAAAAACAAGTTGTTTATCCTATAAAAAGTACACTATTTACTCCTAATAATATGCGTAAAAAAATTGTTATTTCTGAAGATTATTTTTCGATGTCCGCGGGTAATCAGCACATCTCGTATTTTTTCCCTGGTTTTTTAACACGTTGAGCCCGGCGCCTATATATACTGCACTTTCCGTTCAGACCGCAGCGAGCGAGCACTGGAGACCACGTTGGTCCCCAGCGACCCACGCAGGCCGATCGAAAAGTTCAGTGTCGGTCCCCAGGGACCGACGCCGGGCTCAACGTGTTAAAACGCGCTGGAAACCTCTTATTATGCAAATTGCCTTGGATATTTTACGCATATACAAGTTACACTGCACTTACTGCGTTGTTATTTGTAGAATGCACCTTCTTTCTTGGACTGTGATAGGAACAGGTGCAATATTCCGCCTCCGTGGAAATTATTTTACTTATTGCATTAACATAAAATTGATCTTAAAAATTAAAGATAAGAAATAACATTGGAGTATATACAAAAGTAGAATTTATACAAAATTTTTATTAAAAGCTATAATTTAATTATATATGTATATTAATAATTATATATAGCAAATTTAACTAACAGTTAATACTAGTTCAAAGTTTCGTTTTTCGAGATTTAATCTTACTACACAATTTGACAACTTTTTTCCATTCTTATTCCTTATAAATCAGATACGAAACTCGTTATGGAATTTACATCAGCGACATAAAAGTCCTCATTCACATCCGTCCGAGAGTTGGGAGGCGTTACGCTTTTGGCACACACAGAAAAATATGTCTGGAAAAACAATGGTGCGAAATAACAAACACATACACTTATGAGGCTATTGTTGAGAACATCGCAGTTGCAGATCCATCGTTTGTACTGTGTAAGTCTATTTTCGACATTTTCATAGCGAAAAGCATTTGCTTTATGCTGGGACCTCATCACGAAGTTTTTGGGGAGGTATAGTTCTTTTTCTTAGATGTCGAAATAAAAAATGATAGAAATTCTTTAAATTTTTCATTAATCGCTTGATATTTTTCTAAATTTTTATTACAGGTAATAGAGCCTGGCGATAATCCAAAGAACGGAAGGGTTAAAGTAACAATGAGAATCGTGTCAGAACCAAGTTTAGACTTCAACCAACAGAATCACAGGAAAATGCGTAAATGGCAATATCGCATCCCAACGGCTGGTCATCACTCGTATTTTATTAAGTAGAATCGCCGGTACCATCTATGTAATGGGTCGAGCTGCTGATGTAACGGGATTACCAATACACAATATGGGGCAAAATTTAAAGCTCAGCAAGAAGAACAAAGAGGTGAGATCAAGAAAAATTATAAGTATTTTTAAAATTACAAATGCAGGTATCCGTCGAGTTACGCGGAAAAAGATTGTGACAGTGCTCGAGTTACGCGGTTTTTGGGCGATTTTGGATTATTTTATGTTTCTTTTTGACTATTTGTGTATAATTATAATAGAATAAAATATAGATTTTATTTAATAATCAATTATTCAAAATATTTATATTTTTAAAATACCCTTTTTCTCTGCAGGTTCCAGGATATAGTAGGAATGACCAATCTGGAGAATGACTTTATAGTCCGAAAGCAATGGATTTGGCACATGGTTACATGCAAAAGTTCCCAAGTGTGTTTGAACGATTAGGCAAGATCGTTAAAAATGATATTTTCCATGAACATAAATTATTGCCCTCGTGAAAATCCATTTCGCTTATTAATTTGTATTCATACTATTCATTGGTTGAGCTAAGAATCCATTTCGTTCGTTAGTTTATGTTGATGTCATCGTTCCTCCTCGTCCGTACTTATATCATATTTTTTTGTATTAAATGTTCGCAACATGGGTTAAAAACGAAAATAAAGCATTAACTATTAGCATACAGTCAATAATTTTTTATTTCCTTCTAAAAGAAAAAGTTTCAAATTCTTAAGTAATTTCTAATTTTTCATCTAGTTTCTTCAAGAATTCGACATCAACGTAAGGGATCTCCATGAGACTTAGCAATTGTTTGACTTCCTTGTTGTGATTTTCGTGTTTTTTTGCAGAAGTTTATATCCAATTTTGCTAAAGAAGAAAATGCGATTTATTTTACAATGCTACAATTCTACGATGCTTTTATAAATTGCAATTGAGTGATTGATTTAATCTGCATTCGCATTTTCTCTCGCTTTCCACCTTCCCTTTGTACAATATGTAACAGGTATAACAAAGAAAAAACGAAGACGCGAGCATTTCAGTTTCCTGCCATTTTTTTCCATTAAATCATGTGGAACTTTCATTTTGCTGAACATTCAAACATTACCCCTAGTTCTGTTGACAGATGAAATTCCCAAAGGTCTAAACAAGTAATTTTTGCATGCCCAGCGAAGTACTATGAAAATTACTCGTACTCTGCATTTTTTAATGCTATAGTACTTTTTTTATTGTTAATATTGATATTTCAGTTCATTCGAGTAAAATAACAAATATTCGAGTGGTAAAAGCTTGAAATATATTTTGACACATATATTCTGAGAATTTTTTTGTTAAATTAATGTATGTAGTCTTAGATTCCGTCATGGTTTATTAGGATTTTTGTTAAATATTAGCCATAGACTTAAATTATGTTAGGCTCCATGGTTACAGTTTACTGCGAATTTTTGTTAAATATTAGTCAAGCCGTAGGAAAACTATAAGCTTTTTGGAGTCTACATTAAGGCAATATTTTTAGATATTTTATAGTATTTGTAGTATCATATATTTTTGTACTAAACGTTCGCAACATGGGTTAAAAACGAAAATAAAGCATTAACTATTAGCATATAATCAATAGTTTTTTTTATTTTTTACCTCGTATCAATCATAACCTCTCATCCTTCCATAAATTTACATGGATACATAACCTCGCATCGATCTCTAACCTCACATCCAAAAGATTTAATTATTCATTTTTCGTTATCTAAGAGATTTATAATTAACCGTAAAATAAATCAACATATTGAATATATTCATTTGGATACTTGTAAAACATCATTTAATATTTCTAAGAATACAAATTTCTTATATTTTGAAATTACTAATGTACTTTAATGTGTGAATAAGTATTTAATTTTTAAATTTCCCGCAATTACAAGATTTAAGGAGAAATGTGCCCGCCATTTTTATAGCTAGCTATATATAGCTATATATATCTTATTTGCCCCTGGTTTGCGACGACAATGGTGCACCGGAAATAAAATTTCTTTTCGACTATATTCAGGCTGAGATAGTGTTTTGTTTCTAAAGATTGGCTGTCTAAACTTTGTCTTTCTAAACTTTGTCTTTCTAAACATTGGCATCGGCCCTAGACGCCCTATTTTAGTTTGTTCTTTTTTCTTTCTTTCGGCATAGACGCCTAGTTTTTCTTTGTTTCGTTCTGGCATAAGAGCCCTTTTTAGTTTCTGTTTTTGGCATAAGAGCCCTTTTTAGTTTCGTTTTGGCATAAGAGCCCTTTTTAGTTTCAGTTTTCGGCATAGAAGCCTATTTTTTAGTTTTTTATTTTCATTTTGGCAAAGGCGCCCATTTCTTTTGTTTACCGAGCCTTAGCATAAAGCCCATTTTTATTTTCGAATTTTGGCATAGAGGCCCGTTTTCTGTTTTAAGTTTCCCATAAAGGCTCGGTTTTGTTTAGTGATTTTGAGTTGGGCTAAGAAGTCCCATTTAGTTTTTTCTCCCTTCCTGGTAGAGCATCCCCAAAACCCCACATCCTTCCCACTCGCGAATCAAAGACGAGCGGAGCGAGCTTCAGCCGGATGGATCGTGGTGTCGCGGGATACGCTCCCCCTAAGCCGGGGGGAGTTTGTGACGTGGCATTTTGCCACCTCTCCAGGTGGGAGCACTTTTTATTTTCTTTTTTTTTCTTGTTTCTTTTCTCTGTTTTATTTTTTTTATTATCGATTATCGTTACCCAGGGATTGTTATTGATTTTATTGGCGGCTATGGCGAAGTCCAGGGATCTCCCTGAGAGGAGGGGGACCCTTAAACATTAGTTAAGCGCCTTTATCGTAGTTCTTTTCTTTACGTCTTTTTTTTTTCATTCTATGATCATGTTGTTTTCTTCTTGTGCGTACCGTATCGAAATTGATTGTATCATATTCTTTTTTTTTTGTTTAGCGCTATTTCTATTATGTAAGATTGTTTTTTTTTGGAATTTATTGAGTATTTGTGCGAAACCGTGAGCGTTTACTTTAGCTCCATGTAAGAATAGGTAAGGGCACAGCCTCCCTTTTCCCGCTATTCTGAAACCCTATTTCCTCCCTCGCGAATTTCTCCTTTTCCCTTTTTGGACCCTAAAGAATTATTCCCGTTGCGGTACCCTCGTTCGCGTATCCCTTATCGCCGGATAACGACAACGCATGGTCTACGCCGATAAGGAAGATTCGCCGGCGACGAATCCTTTGATAAGGAAGGACACTGGTAGAGGCTATCGACCTGAAGATCTAGCGGAAAGAGGTCAGCACCTCTTGGCCCAATTAAGTAGCGGACCCCCCAGGAAGGGGAAATTGGAGCATGGAGGTCCCGCAAATTAGCGGCGATCTCCAGAGATCTTTGGACTGCCGTAGAGTGCCGCTTAAAATTGAGATTACCGTGTCAGAGTGCGAAATTGAGAAGCCCGTTTTTCGCCCCCGTGGTTTTCGTCCATCGATTGGATTGGGAAAAGTGCCTGGTGCCGTCTTCCTGGAGTGGAGGTAGAGTGCCCGGACGCCCACGACGACCGACGAGACATCCGGCGAAAAAGGTAGCGAGAAGGGTACCGTACCCTTTCTCGTTTCTCATTCCCCTTTTTTTTTATTTTATTCGTTCTCGTTTCTTTTTTTTGTTCCCGCTCTCGTCCTCCCTTGTAAAGTTTTTGGTTTCCGTCCCTTTTCCGATTTAGTTGAGCCCCCATCGCGTCTTTTCTGTCCCCCTTTTTAAGTGTCCCCTCTTACCGTCGCTGTGCCCCGTGCGATCGTGTTGTAACACGGTTTCGCGTTCTTTTTTCTTTTTCTCTTATAACGAATTTTCTTTTTTTTTTTGGTGCGTAATCGTTCTAAAATCTCGGTCGCGTCCCCCCCGCTTCTCTCAGCACCGAATCTTAAGGTTCCTGGATACCCAAAGCGGTTCGCTTACTTCTCTCAAGAGATGGCACTGATTCCACTCCTGTGTGAGAGAGTAAGATAGAGTCGAGCGAGATGGTTGCTTTATAGGAAAAGGGGAGAACTCACGGTAGAGCTCTCCCCACCGCTTCCATCTTTGCGACAAAGAAAGGTGATGATGCGAAAGAGACAGACAGAAAATATACAATGTAGGAAGCTTGCCTCTTTCAAATCCCCCTGCTGTCGTGTAAAAAAAGAAGACTTCACTTTTGCATGTGTAGGTTTTCTTAGATGGTCGATTTATGTTTACACATGCAAACACATACATCGACAAATTTAAAGGGACTAACGCTTTTTATAACTAATAATTCATACTGAATTTTATGAGTTTATGCGTATACGTGAAATACGTTTCTAAAATCAATCTATTTCATAAATAACATGTTGCAATTTTATATTAATGTTTACAATTAGAATATTTTCCTTTTTTCACTTTAAAGTTTTATTTATACTTTTCAATGAAAAAAGTAATCTAAGAAAATGCCGAAACTAGATTATCTCAGATATTTCTTCTCCATTGCGTAAAATATTTATAAATCATACAAATTTCTATATACACTAGGGTGTAGCTTAAAATATATAGGAAAGAGGACTTTTTGCATTCTGATTTTTATATTTTGAGAATGAAATAACTGAAATATTATGGATCTTATGTTAGGTAGGTACCTAATTAAATTTTGACAATTTTGTTAACCCCATTCTTATAGATTTGTAACACAACAAATCAGTTGTATTTAACACTAATTATAATACGTAAAAATACAAAATTTGTAATATCTGTAATGTTCAAAACAACGATTTCAAAATGTCCCCGCTATGGAGACACCGACCGCAAAGGGTTAATTCCATTTTAACTTTAGATTTTAGTATTATATATATATAGAAATTATGATGAAATACAATTTGATTAAAAAATTCACAAAAAAATAATTACTGTTAAGAGATGTAAATCTATAAGAATCGGGTTAACAAATTTGACAAAATTCTGTTAAATACCTACAACTATGAGTACTAATCAAGTCAAATTAAATAATTCTTGGAGTAACGTTGTAACCACAAAACAGTTAACTAGAAAACTTTAAAAAATATATTAAAAATTTATAAAAACAGACAAATTCTTACAATTTCAAGTTTACCTGCTTATAACTGTATACCGGTTAAACTTACAAGATTTGAACAAGAATCTTTTTTTGGAGAGTATTCGATTTGCTATAACAATATACCATTTATAATATATCAGTTATTACATTCTCAAAATATAAAAATCAGAAGGCAAAAAGTTTTCTTTCCTAAAGATTTTAAGTTGGAGAATTCGAACTTTGTGCGGAGGTATTAAGAATTGAGATAGAGAGCTGAAATTTGTAGGGAATTTATTTTTGGTTATTTTGAAGCATTTAAGACCCTGAGAGTGCTGAAATTCGAAAGTAACCCTTTTAACAGACACATACACATATTCTTTCAGTATTTAGGTCCCCTAAAAAGAGGTGAAAATAGTAATAAGCCAATAATTAAAAAATAATACCAAGTAATATTTATAATGTGACAATGTCACATTATAAATTTTCAAAAAGTAAACAGAATTAATTTAGATTCTGTTCTCAAATGGTGTGATAATTTTTTAATGTCTTGAAACGTCTTTTTTATTCAGCCTTCCTGGAATAAAAAAAAGTATATAAAAATGTTCCTAATAAATAGGGTTTACACAAATTTTTAATGATACATATATATCAACAACTGCAACAGCCGTTTGCAAACTTCTGACATTTTTTAACTTGTGTTAATAAACTCATGCCGTTATTTTATTAACCGTATGAATACCAGAAGTTTCCCAGACCTCACCACGGGGCGGTCGCTGTTTGCGGAGATCCTGGGCAGATTGTTAAAATTATATCGAATTATCCTACTAGATTATCTATGTAAACTTATTTTTAAAAAATCGTGGACAATGAGTAATGAAATGATTTTTAATGGAAACTACAAGCTTTGGCCCTATGTGCAAAGCAGTTGTAGATAAATATAACAATTGCTTGAGCTCATGAAGTATTTTGTGTTATTAAAATGTCATGCCTCCAAAAAGAATAATGAAGTTGGAAAAATAAGTTATATTTCATACAAATATCTGATAAAGTTGTACAGTACTCCTACAAAATACTTTATTCGCTTTAACTGCATGGAATTGCTAAAGAAAAGTACTAGCAATGAATTTCTGCTATTTGTGAAGCGAATGTATACAGCGTGTTGAGAAGCAAATGTATGTGTACAGCTTGTTAATAAGCATATAAATACAGCACGTTTATAGACAAATATATACAGCGTGTTATTAGGCACATATATGCAGTATGTTATTAAGCAAATATATACGCTGTTTTGAAAAGCAAGAAATGTGTACAGCGTGTTGAGAAGCAAATGTATGTATACAGCTTGTTAATAAGCATATAAATACAGCGCGTTATTAAACAAATATATACAGCATGTTATTAAGCAAATATATGTATACAGCGTGTTATTAGGCACATATATGCAGTATGTTATTAAGCAAATATATACGCTGTTTTGAAAAGCAAGAAATAGCATGATACAAATTGCAGAAATATTGCAGTACTTTAAATTTTGAACATTCTCGAGCTGAAGCAACATAGAAATCTGTAATTTTGAAATTCAGCTATTATTTACAAGTTTTATTAGTAAATATTTTTAATATGATATCTATTTACAATATCTACATATTTACATATTTATATATTTAATTTTTGGATCGCCATTTTTTTTATTAATTGAGACTATTCCGGTGGAATGTAGTCTGGGTCGAAATTTAGATTGGAAACTTAATCTACACCAAACATTTCGTATTTTTTAAGCGAAAAGTGACATGGAAAAATTAAAATTGTTAAATTATATTTTACAGATCAGTTTAAGAATATTCAAGATTTAAGAAGCATAAAAATTAAACCCACCAATAACTGTTATTTTAAAAAAATCACAATTTTCTTTTCAATCGAACATTATTTAGAAACTGAATCGCATTTTGTACCATTAAGTGTTACATTTCGAATCGGGAGACCTCTAGCTTTTCTTGAATCAACTATTTCAGGCAAAAGGCAATTTTTGTAAAAATTTATAATTTTTTTTCCATGTTATTTTTCCAAAATAGGTCATCCCGTTTGATTTTATCTACTACTATACCTCGAGGTGTCCAAACAGTAAAATAACAATATTGCCTTTTTGTTACATGGAGTAGACCCTGAACTTGAAACATATATTTGTCGGTAGGTTTAAGTTTTATAACATCGTTCTCCAAAGTTAAGAATTTAATTTTTTTTTCAATAATTCCCTCCATTGGTGTGAGATTTTTGGCTGAAGACGGGCATTTTATCTCTATGATAGAATCCTCATCTATCAAACCATCAGGGGATGCTGCCAAAAAAGGATAGTTTTGGTCTATTATTAGGCCAGTACGTTGTACCTGCAAACTGTACGTTTCTGAAAATTCATTTATTGCTAAGGGTTCTTTTTCAATGCCCCACCTTGTATTAGAATTTCCCATAAAAGAAGAATACCTAATTGACTCTACTAATTTCGCAGAAGAAGTTGTACCCCTTAATTTACAAATGTTGCCAAAAACGGACGCAGTTACTCTTTTTCGCCTTTCGTTCATCCAAGAAAGGGAAGTATTCTGCCCCCTTGTTCGAATTTCTATATCTTGCCTATTTTCTAAATTTAACGTGTTTAAGTACACCTCTTTTGCTGTTTCTAATTCAGCTTCTTGCAAATCCGTCTCTTCAGGACGTACAGCTGCATTTGGGCCATAATTATCATCGGTGGATTGTGGGTGGTATTTATTCAATGTTTTCGAGGAACCAGAAGACAATGCATTTCGTGCACGCTCTAAATCACGATCGCGTTTTCTCTGCATGGTTATTAATTTGGTAAAATGTCCCGCTTCACTATTTGTTATTGTTTTTTGAACAATTTCATGCAATTCTCCACCAGAATTCATTTCTATGACTGCGGCATCGCAACGAATTTGATATGATCTACGAAGTGCTAAATTTACTCTTTTGCCGCCGATAGCTTTTGCAATATGTGAATTAAATAATTCTGCAACGTTATTATCTACATCTTGTATCAAACTCGTAGCGTTTGCTGCAACGCGATGCATGGCCGATTGTATTTCTTGAAAGAATCCAGTGCCTTTCATTTCGGGAACTAAATTTATTTCGCCTACTTTCGGCTTTCCATCACAAAAATAGTCGCGAGTTTTACATCCTGAATGATCGCCAAAAACGTGAAGTGGCCCATTCATGATGTCCTTCCGCAGTTCCTCTATTTTGCGATGCTGTGGCAGATCTTTTTGCCTCTTTCTGTACCGTATCGCAGAGGTTACAGACGTTCGCAAGCGTAATAGATTTTGCCTCAGGACATTACGATGAACCACATTCCCAATTTTGGTGTTTAGACAAAGAGTCGTCAAACGACTACAGTAATTTCGAAGAATGTGGTTTCTGCACTCGATTTTTTCAATTAATTGAGCAGGCCCGTATGGTAATGCATCAATGAGCTTCCGGTGGACACTGCTGTCTCCATCTGCAATTAATCGTGTATATTTTATGCCGTACATCGAAACGCTATCTTTAAAGCCTTGTACAATGCCATCTGCTTCCATAGCTGTACTACTTCCCGACCAATTTTTAAAACAGGCGTGCTCGCGAACTTTTGAATTCCCTTATGACGATCACATATGGAACAATACTTATTTCTAACACCGATAAATAAGACACGTTTGGTCTGGTAACCTACAATAGTAGCTACACCTGATAATGAATTATATTTACTTTTGTACGAACGTTTAGCCCACGATCCATCCGCAACCACCGTTATACAAGGATATCCGTCTTTATCTACATCACCCCTCTCACGAGCGAGTTTTGCTTCTTCTTTAGCTGCTTCCGACATTAATTCTAAAGCAGCATTATGATATGCATCGCCCACAATATTTTCATTTCGAGACCATGTCTTTTGTGCCATGCATGGCATATTGGTGGCTGCACAAATTTCTCGTAACTGAGAAAACCCGCCACCGGTGCTAATTACACCGGAGACGAGAGAAGCATTTACCGTTACGTTAGAAGTACCTGTTTCTTCAGTTTCGATTTTTTTAATCAAACCGCACATTTTACATTTAAAGCTTATTTCTGAATAAAAACCTTTGCGGGATTCTGAAACTGGGTACATATCAGCGAAAGAACAATTAAAAGGTTTGTGAACGGCAATCGCCATAATGCTGTTCAGAAAGTAGCCTACATCAATTATTCTTCTTCCATTAAGATTGAAAGGAATATCTTCTGTGGTCTCTTTTTCAGAAGACAGTCCTTGGGAAGCGTTATGGGGTACATTTTCTATGAAATCAGTATTAAAAGCGGCAGAAATTGCAGGCAAGTTTTCGTCATTCGTAAGCGAGCTATTACACGGAACCGGATTAAAAACCGGATCAAAAGTCAAATTTTGTACCCCATGCGATTTTTCAAAAGTCTTACCTGAATCATGCGTAACACTTACCAGTTTTGTAGGAGTTTCTTCCACCGTAAAGAAAGCACCATCATCATTGTTATCACCGCCACCGTTGATGGTTCTTTTCAATAGAGAATAGAAAACATGCAAAATTTACACAGTATAAAAAACAATAGTGTTTGAAGAAGGGCAGTTTTTAAGACTTAAATTTATTTTAACTATGTTCTATTAACGAACGACTGAGTTATATGCTTTCAGACAAAAAGATAGAAAAACGGAGTATTCGTTAATGTCAATTATTGACTGACTATTAAATGATGATTAATAAATGATTAAATAGTTCCCTTAACCCTTTCAGCCATGAATTTTTCTATTAGTCACGTTTTCATAAAATATGGTATAGGGTAAACTGCCCAGTAATTGCTCGCATGCCAGTGAATGACCATTGTACAGACAAATGTAAACTATATGCTTTGAAATGAGTAAATGTTTAAAATCCGGCTTATTTAGAGTTTTAATCTTCGATAAAACGAAATATGGATTTCCATACTCGAAAAATATTTCTGTTTTATTAGAGCAGACCCTTCAGTAATAAAAAAATATTTTCCATTGTAAGCACCAGTTTCTGAGAGAAATTTCGTTTAAAAAATGCTGCTTTTTGGGGAGAGGGAAGGCTCACACAAGAGTATCCCCTTAAAAAAACACTACATGTACACTAAATACATTTACTCTTTTTCCAATCGAATACCAATAACAATTAGCAATAATATAGGTCTCAAGAAAAAGTTTTTTTTAACAGAGAAACAGGTCTAATAATACATAAAACATCATTTCATTTCAAACTCATTTCATTCATTTTGTAGTATGTGCTGAGGAGCATTATTAAAATTTTCAATATTAAAACAAAATTAAATCAAACACCCAAAGAAAGTTTCTAAACAAACCAAAAAGCGATATGCATTGCATGCGAACTATTTCCTAGTGAAAACTTTCTCACTAGATGCAAATAAGATATATTTTTCCCGAATAACTTATAAGGGTTTAATAGAATTGCAAAGAAAGAAATTTTGATTTTAATTTAAAGATTTTGTAAATAGTACTTTCGAATATCGAAAAATTTATGTTTCAAACGTTCTGCAATACAAAATCATAATTAACAATTACATTCAATTAGAAGAACTATTGCAAAAAGAAAACAAAATTTCCCAAGTTAGTAGGTAGGAAGACTGTTGTTTATAATTAAGGGGGGATTATTATAATAGTGCTTGTTAAGAAGTAAGTAGAGTTATAACAATTCAACATGATTTTAAACATACAAGCCAAAAAACAGTTTTGCGTCCAGTCAACATACCTTAATGCGCACTTTTGAAACGAATTTATTGAAAAAAGTACTAACATTAACATTTTTATATTTTATGTACTTTTAATATTTATGAAGTTGTAACAGTTCGAGGGTTTTATTTCTTTACACTAATCGTGTAGCTGTGGATAATCTGCAAGTTTTAATTGTTATTTGAAACAAAAACTTAAAAATGTTCTTTAAACTTATGTTTATAGATGGTCTGAATTACTAATAAAATTTTTAAAACTGAATTTCAACAAACAAATTCATTTGTCAGGTCTTTGTGGTACTTTTGTGTATTGAAAACAATTATTTAAATTATAATTTAAAAAAAAAACAATCACGTATACATAGAAATTAAGTCAATTATCCCAAAAACAAACAAAAATCATTAAAATTGAATTTACAGTTTTTTAGTTATTGTCTACACAAATTATGTAAATGTAGTTTTGAGAAAAACAGGTTTAAAAATTTTTGTTTTTTTTTTTTTGGATAATTGAATTATATTCTGTATATCGAATTGTTCTCGAAAAAAAGAGTTTAAAAAATTCTTATCGATAAAAAAGTATAAAAGAGCCCTGAAAAATGACATTTTTGTTTAACGCTTTTTAAAAATTTTTATTGGATATATCGACGAACTGTGAGCTTAGGTTTCAAGAATATTTTTTAATTTTTTATTTCACATAAAAATTAAAAGATACAGATTATAAATAGCTATACGATGCTTGGAATGCGGCCTCATCTTTGAATTTTCTACTACTTTATAAATGTTAAGAAAATAAAATATACACTTTTTTTGTACCTTTAAGGGGTAAAACCACTCTAGAGGCAGAAAAAAGACCAAAATTTGACAATTTATTTTGCAAATATGACAAACTGAATAGAATCTATTTTCAGAGGGTTTATTTAGCACATATTGAATTAGGAAAAACAATTTTTGTATTGTCATTTTCGTATAAAATGGCGGCGACAGAGCCCGTCGTCGAAAACAGCTTTTTTGAAAACACCGCCACGGGAGGACAGATTTCCTGACATATATGAGTCATGGAACAAAAAATAAACAAAATTTATAATCTATATGTGATTGGCTTTGGAAGTACGTAGGGGTTTTTTTAAATCAAATTTTGTGGAAGTGGTGCACTTTTTAAGAAATTAATCGATTTTTTGCCCTAAAAATGAGCAATAAATTGTTTATAAAAAAAAAGTTAACATTCAATCAAAAAACGGCTACGTAATTCCAAAGAGAATATTGTTTTAAAGCTACTGTAAAAATTTCAAATCGATCCATGCAATAGTCTCCGAGAAATCCGTCCTCCCAGTTTAGAAAAAGTAGTTTCGAGAAAACCGCGTTTAAAGTTTATGAACACTTTAATCCTTGAAATTTTTGTTAACCTCTAACCTTTTAAAATTTATTTTCTACTATAAATCAAATAGCATATTGTTTTTATGACCCTAAAATATCATTTAAGCGAAAAAAACATCGATTTTTTGAAAATCCTAGAGCGGTTTTACCGCTTAAGTTTTATTATTTTATTACAATTTCAATTGACACCACCAATTATTAAAGTTTTTTTGACTGGCAATTGAAATTGTAAAACTCTATTGCGAAGGAAAATAAAATTCATATTTACATTTTTACGTTAATTTACAATTAGATTTAGTTTTAAGTAATTTTTTCACAAAATAATTTTCACAAAATTTCACAGAATGATTTTCACAATTTTTTTGGAACGAACGAAAATAGAATTTACAATTATTAAAATTTGATCAACGAATTACCTATTACAAATCCCTATTTATAAATTGTATGTTTTTAATCAACACACAATAAATATAAAAGATGAACTTTCCCCACTTTCAAAAGCAACGGCTCATTCGAAATGAGGAATATAATTTAATAAACCAAGTGGTTTCGTGAAAAACGCATTTAAAGTTTTATGAACACTTTAATCCTTAAATTTTTTTAAATAATTGAACCTTTTAACATTTGTTTTCCACTATAAATCAAATGGCATATTGTTTTTATGACCCTAAAGTATCATTTAAGCGAAAAAAACATCGATTTTTTGAAAATCCTACAGTGATTTTACCCCTTAAACATACCATAAAATGTCTTCAAAATAAAAAATTGAAATTGTTAATTATTTTTTCAATAAATTCCTAAAATTCAATTGCAATTCCTGCCTTTCTTCACGCTTAAAACGTTGATCCCGCCTTTTTTAAAAGTCTACACACATATTTATCACTTTAATTTATGATAAACTACTTACTTTTTTTTCTTCCAATAACTTTGGAGATGTTCGCCTTTCCTCCTTTTCTTCGCGTTCAATTTTCCTTTCATGGATGGCATTTTTCACTCACTTTAAACCAAATTTGAAGAGAGCAGAAAAACTTTTACCAAACCTGGTCAACGATCAGATTTGGCACTAGCTTCTTTTGTTTACCAAGCAAATAACAGTATTGCTGCGGATG
The DNA here is from genome assembly GCA_949825005.1 of Gasteruption jaculator. Classification (NCBI taxonomy): domain Eukaryota; kingdom Metazoa; phylum Arthropoda; class Insecta; order Hymenoptera; family Gasteruptiidae; genus Gasteruption; species Gasteruption jaculator. The sequence continues at coordinate 12,961,926 of OX463768.1, read as the reverse complement.
CGCAAACCCGCCAAAAACATTATTTGTTTACATATAATATGAAAACATTTCCATATCTTATACTGAAAGAAAGAATATATTAGCTGAAAAACCATATAACAAAATCATTCATTGAGAGGCGAAAGACGTTTCAAGACATTTCAAAATGTAATTTTAAAAATCATTATGAAAAGCATATGTATAATTTGTTTTAACACGTTTGGCGCTCAGCGTGTTTCGACCCCCCCCGAAGCATATACCCGTCACCCAAATATGGGTGACGTGGCGCGCCGAAACATTGTCATATTCCGGCGACAGCTAATGACGTAATATACGTGAGAGCAGGAAAATGTGTAAGTCAACACATGTATCATCCTTACACAACGGCTGGCAAGAAGGAGTGGAGGAAGTCGTCACCTCCTACATTGCTTTCCAGCTTTTAGAATATTGTCGTGACAACGTGGTGGCGCCACATGTAGTTTGTTTTTATCGGATAAAATGTGGAAAAAAGTGTTTTAGCTCATGTTTCACTACAGGTACATTTCAACATCAATTTTAATGAATAAGGTCTCATTTTAAAGTTAAATAAATTTTGTACAAGATGACTTTTTCGAATTTTCGATTAGATGTTTCTTTGTCCTGATATATGTATTCGAAAGCAGACACACACTTCATACCGAGTTTTTTTACTCAAATCATAATTTTTTGAAAATTCTAAAAAAGTCATCTCGTACAAAATTTATTTATCTTTAAAATGAGACCTTATTCATTAAAATCGGTTGAGAAATAGAGCTGCTATGAAACATGAGCGAAAAGCATATTTGTAGACCCCTCGAGAGGGGCGGGCGGTTGGTATCCAGGAGCCTTAAGTTTCTTTTTTTTTGACTGCGCTATTTCTTTCTTTTGATTTTCGCTGCATTTTTTTGTTTTGTTCTCTTTCGTTTACCGCGAATTCATATTTTTTTTTATTGTTCATTCAGTTCATGCTATTATTTTAGAGCTCTGTTTCTTGTATATTGTTCTTTTTTTTTTGTTAGCAATAAATTGCGCCGTTGCGCCTTTTTTATTATTTATTTCCCGCGTGAGTCTCCTTTTTTTTTCTGAGAAGGAGGCAGGTGTGACGGCCGATCGGCGGGTTTTCGTCGGTGCACGGACCTGAGTGGCCCGTGGTCTTACACACCAGCGAATCAGAGACCGCGACGCACCTCACTTGGACCCCCTCCAACTACAACGGGGTGAGGAGGGTCCAAGGGCCGCAGGTCTTCGTCACGATCCCCGAATCGTCCTCCAATCGGGTCCCAAAAGGCGGCTAATCAACTACCCTCAAAATCCCGTACACTGTTACACTCCCAATAAATGCCGACAGCTCAGCCTCAGGGTTAGGCTCGTAGGTTCTCTGGGTAGTTCGAAAAAAAACAGTGCCACGGTTGTAAGACAATCTATGTTGGACAATTTGAACAAATATATTTCAACAGAAAAATAATGACTATGCTACAAATGACAAAGTGCATTTCAGTTCGCTAATGTTCAACCGCTCGAATCCTCTCTTCGCAACGATAACATTCAACGTCAATTCTCACACACACATCGTCGAAAATAGGTACGTTACAATCTATCTCCTACTTTCTTTCTTATTCGGATTCCCCACACATGTTCTGTTCTATAAAGGATAATCTCCTTCGGAATTTGACCTAATTCTTAGCTATACACATTACGCAACGACCTTTTGTATGCAAACAATTAGTGACGCAAAATGTTTCGGTTCTACTTATCAAACACCGTAGTCGAGGCATCCTCTTCCCCTTCCACTGCTATCTCCGGCGATGCTAAACGGGCCAGCTGTCCATCGCCGGCGTTCGCTGCTTGGCGCGGTGACGTCACGCCCCGTACTCGTCGTTATCCCAACGACAGGGAATGATGATCCGCGGCGATTTCCCCAGCTGATGACTCGGCTACCGCGGAAGCTGTAGCCCCGAGTTTCTGCCAGAATAGCCTCGGCTATCTTTTAATATCCGCCCCGCACACCCGGGATGGAGATCGCGGGTGTCGTCAAGGTGGCACTCCTCCTGGAGTGATTCGCCCTCCAGGGCCGGGAACTCCACGACTCGGTCGGTGATTGCGGGTACAACGTTACCTCGCACTGAATCGGATCACTGAGTCACTAAATTTGAATAACGTCTGTCTATGAGGTAGTTCCTACGGGTTCGACCGGAACTACCCCGGTATTATACGGCGTACAACTCACTCGCGATCGCGTCTATTTCCGATTCCTAACATTCGGCTCTCGCGAATTGTCTATCTCCCTATCTTTTCCTATTATCTTCCCGTCGACTGATATGAGTCTCTTGCCCAGGAGGAAACACTGTCCCTCTTACTTTATGCGAGATCTTTCTTCCGTGATTACACTGGTTCCGCGAATTATAACCCCAGTCCTTCACTTCTTCGACTGCGTGAAGGAGGAAGGACGCACATGAACAATTTAGTTCTGTGAACACCGTACCGGAAGTTCACTTATCGTACTTGCAGGAACCCGATGAAGGTTCGCGAGACACAAGAGCGCGACGATCAACTTAACGAGGGAGACGAGTTACGACGGCGATCGCGACGCGCAGAGCTACTTCGAAGAGGAGCTCTAAGAACTCAGCGCGTACGAGAGTGAGAGTCAGAGAGCCTTGAGGTTCCTACGGGTCCTCTACTTATACCCTTTGCCACGCGCCAGAATCTTCTCGACGTCCGTGGTTTTTCACCGGCTGTGCCGTGTGCAAAATCTGACGATCGGGGTCTAATCCCCAAGGTTCTATGAGTTTCTATGCTCTCTTATTCTTCGGGAAATGCAGTTTCGGGATCCATCTTCCGGCTACTCTCCTGATTCCTCACGAGCTACAATATGGTACCAGTTGCATTATTGTGAGGGAATCAGTAGAGTGCCTACTGCATTTCCCGCGAATTTGAGGATCTCCCCCTTCCTACTATCGTCCGATCCCTCAACAAAGGTGTGAGGCTCCGCCTGGCTCTCCCTCGCTTGACGGGATCCCTACTTTCTTCAAGAAAGTATATACTTTCTCCCGGTTACTAAGCGGCAAGTACACATGTACTTGCCCGAGGCGTTCTATTATCTTTGGCCTCGTATGATTTTCAGGGACGAGGCGATTCCAGAATATTCGCCTCGTCACAGACCCCCACCCCAAGACGAAAGCCAAGGTCCCGCAGGACCGACTTTCTCCTGGGAAGAAAATCATACCCCTCGGGATCCCGCTGTACCAGGGCGAACCATTCGGTTTACATTTTCGACGACGCTGAATTGGGTCCACGAAATCCTGCACAAAAGATTTCGTGACTGACCCCCTACTTACCTATCGTCCAATTTACAAAATTCGCAACAACACAATATATACATTCTACTTGGACGATAGTCACTCAGTTCAGCCATGATTTTTGAAAGAGTATCCCCGGGGCAATACCACAAAAGAAACCTGGAAATGCTCTGGATCTGCAGAATTTAGGAAAAAAAAAAATTTTTATCCTTTCAGGGAAAATACTGGCCAGAATTTTTCAAGGAAATTTTTATATATATTTTCTTTTTCTAACCCTACTTGCCACAACAATTCCATGAGTCTTTATATTTCAAATTTTCAACGCGGATGTTAATTTTTGCCCTGAACTCATCATTCTGGGATTTCCACATCGAATCCCCATATGGAGCAATTCCTTCCTGGAATTCTCCCAATAACGACCTGCTCTACCCGAGGTCCCTACAACTATTTTCCACACTGTATATTAACTTTTCCCCACCCGACAAATCTGTTTCCTAATTTTCGGAGGGTATTAATAATGTACTTCCAACCTGACTTACAAGCCTGCTCTTCCGAGGCTAATACTAATTTTAACTAAACGCACAGCCTGCTCTACTGAGGCTACTAATGCCCGCGGACTAAATAAATAAATTAAATAAATTAAATAAATTAAATAAACGACTCAAACAAGATACATGGACGAAATAAATAACCGACGACACGCAATAAGTTAAATAAATAACATAAAACGTGGCACAATTAAATAAATAATCCACATAAATTAAATAAGCCGGATAAATAAATTAAATAAATTAAATAAATTAAATAAATAATCCACAGACTAATATATACTACTGCCTGCTCTATGAGGCACCTACAAGTTATCCCCCTTTTTTTTTTTTTCCTATGTATCTCGGTAGGGCTTTAGGGCTTTCACATGGATCCTCGGTTCCACTATTCCGCCGTTTAAGTGGGACAACTCGTACACCACTGGTGAGACGACCCGAGTGATCCGAAACGGTCCCTTGTACTTGGGCCACAATTTTTGCGACGTGCCCCTTCGGGCTGATGACTTTACCCTATGCTTCACCAGGACCCGGTCACCCACGCTGAACGTGCGGTCAGACCTTGTCCGGTTGTAATATTTTGCCTGTCTTTCAAAGGCCCTTTCGAGGTTGCGCCTAACATCCTGATGTAGGGCCGGAAGTCGAGCCATTCTCTGCCGCCAGGGACTACCGTCCACTCGTGGGGTTTCGCTTGGCCCTTCTTCCTCCCTTCTCAAAGAATTCCCTGGGACAATTTCCCTTCCCAAATTCACTAGAGCGGGGGACATCCCCAATGATGAATGAAACACGCTATTATAAGCAAACTGAAACTCTTTCAGGTGCCTGTCCCACGCGTGGTGTTCATCCCCTTCTATGAACGTGACGATCATCGTTTTCAGTACTCGGTTTACTCTCTCTACCGGATTGGCTTGCGGATGGTAGGGTGGCACGTGGAATAACTGTATTCCCAAAGCATCTGCAAATCTCTCTACGGCATTATTAATAAATTCGGGCCCGTTGTCCGTCAGGAGGCAACGGGGTGTGCCCCAACGCCAGATGATTCTATCTTCTAGTGCATCACACACGGCCCTCCCATCGGCAACCTTAATGGGTTGACACTCCACCCATTTACTGAAAAGGTCTTGGAATACTATTACATACTTATTCCCTGATCGACTCGTCGGGAAAGGACCCATCAAATCTATGCACACTGTGTCCCATGGTTTCTTAATTTTCTTCGGACGCATTAACCCTGCCGCAGGGCGCTGTTCCACTTTGGCCCTTTGGCAACGGTCGCACCTATTCACATAGGCCTTAATTTCTTTGAACATTCGCGGCCAAAAATATTGGAGCGCGATTCGTCGATATGTTTTATCTATCCCCAGGTGTCCTGCTTCGGGAGCATCGTGTCCTTCAGCCAGTACACGGTCACGTGATTCGATTGGGACTACTAATTTCCACTGGTCCAGGTCTTCACCCAGAGCCCGCAATCGATCATTTACTCGACGGAGATAAAGGCGTCCATCCTTCAGTTTCCAGTCTGGGAAATCCTGAGGGTTTGATTGTACTCGTCGTCTTTTTTCCGTATACCATGCATCTTGAGTGTCACGGATCGCGGTTAGTGCGTCCCCATGTAAGCGCGAGAGCGCATCCGGTACATGGTTCAGCGCCCCTTTCCGGTGGATTATGGTAAAATCGTACTGCTGCAGGTCTAAAATCCAGCGAGCTAACCGGCCTGCTGGTTCCTTTTTCGCCTGTAGCCAACGAAGACTTCCATGGTCCGTAATCACCGTAAAGTGGTAACCTTCTAAATACGGCCTGAATTTTTTTATGGCCCATAATACTGCCAGACACTCCTGCTCCGTGGTGCTGTATTTTCTCTCTGCATCTGAGAGAGAACGGCTCGCGTAAGCAATCACATGCTCCTGATCCTCTATGGTCTGTGTTAATACGGCCCCCACACCAGTACCACTGGCGTCCGTCTGCACTACAAACGGAGCCGTAAAATCCGGACATTTTAAAGTTGGAGGTTGCGTCAGCCGCTCCTTAAGATCGTCCATGGATTTTTGCTGCTCGGGCCCCCATATCCATGAGGCCTTCTTTTTCAACAGACCCGTCAGAGGTGCCGCTAGGCTGGAAAAATTTTCAATAAAACGACGGTACCAGGAGGCCATCCCTAAGAATCGCCTCAACTGTTTCAAATTAGTTGGGGCAGGGTAGTCGACGACCGGTGCTACCTTCTCCGGGTCAACCTGGAGTCCGTCCCGATTGACCAGGAATCCTAAATATTTCACCTGAGTCTTGCCGAATTCACATTTCTCAGGGTTAATTGTCAAACCGGCGTCCTTAATCTTTCCTAGAACGGTCTTGATCAGCTTGAGGTGGTCCTCGAATGTTTCTGACACGAGAATAATGTCGTCCAGGTAGGCGAACGCATGGGGTTCCATACCTGGCCCAATAATCCTATCCAGAAGCCTCTGAAACGTGGCTGGTGCCCCCGCAAGTCCATATGGCATGCGGTTGAAATGGAACAGACCGCGTCCCGGTACCGTGAATGCAGTAATCTCTTTGCTATCGGAGGCCATCGGAATTTGATGATAAGCTTGGCTTAAATCAATCGTGGATAAATATTTGGCTGACCGTAGCTTTTCGAGAATACTGGTCATCAGCGGGAGCGGGTAAGAGTCTTTCTTTGATACTGCATTTACCGCCCTATAATCTAAACAGAACCTATACTTGCCATTGGGTTTCTTTATCATAACTATCGGCGTAGACCAGGCACTTTCAGAAGGTTCGATGATCTTTTCCTTCAACATTCTATCTACCTCTTCGTAAATCGCGGTCTGCAAGACCGGGTTTACTGCTCTATATCGTTGTTTGATGGGCCGGTGCCCTTCAACATCGATCCTATGCTCGATCAACTTGGTGCATCCTAACTTCTTAGGTAACCGTACCTCTTTTTCTAGGAAGTCCCTCAACTGCTCGGATTCCGTCCGAGACATTTCTTGTAACCCCAAACATCCCTCCAGGGTATCTACACCTGATCCCCCCTTGAAGAATGGATGTGCGACCTGTGGAGTTTTCGCAAAACTCCAGGTTTTTTCCTCGAAATTCATTACCATCCTAAATGCACCTAAAAAGTCCATACCGAGAATACATTCATTGGATAACTTATCGATAATTCGGAACCGGAAAGGGCGAGTGATCCCCTTTATACAAACAGGGACTTCGATCTCTCCGTCCACTGGAGCGATTGAACCGTCGGCCAAAATCGCCGATGCCACCGATCTACTAATCGGGACGCCCATAGCCTCCGCTACCTTCTGTCCTACGTGATTCAAATGGGAGCGGTTCGCTCCCGTATCTATCAAAGCGGACAGGCAGAATTCTCCTATGGAGATGTCCACAAATACTCGAGGAAACTGGGTCTGTACATCCCAATTGGTCAACTTAACTACCTTATCTTTACTTTGAGCCGCACCGTACGGGGTTGCCACAGCTTCGGCTCGTGGACGCGGTCCCCTTAGGCGTTTCCCGCGCAACGAGGGCAACTCTTTTTCACTACCCCTTTTCTACCGCATCCATAGCAGAAAAGGGTCCGTTTGGCTCTACAACTACGATGCATATGCCCTGTCTTGTCACAATTATAGCATCTTCCCTGGTTCTTAGCATCTGAGGACGCAATTTCTTCGGTTCGGGATGAGTTAGCTTTGGATTGTTTCTCCCTAACACAATTATTCTTGCTTCCAGAAGACCGGAAGCGAGGCTTTGTTTTAGAGGACGTCGGATTTTCTGTAAAACTTGCGGTAGACGATCTATGTGTACTTGAGACAATTTCTGGCTCGGGTTTCCTTTCTTCAACCGTAAAAGTTCGACTATTACCGAAGACAGCTTGTATGGTGCTTTCCTTCTGGGCCACCAACTGTTCCAACTTGGCCAAGGAATGGAATTGATCTCGGTCAATAAACACTTTTACGCCAGGGAGGAGATTTCCGTATATAATGTCTAATTTCTGTGGCGTGGGCAATGGAAAAGAAAGTCTTTCCAATGCAACGGCCATTTTAGTAACGAAATCGGAGGTCTTCTCACCGGGTAATTGCATTTTCTTAATTAACCGGGCCAACTGGTCAGGTCCCGCGGACTGATCACCAAAGCGAAGTCTAAAAGCGTCTACAAAGTCGGTCCAAGAATCCCAAGTGGATTTGTTAATTTGGTACCATTGGATCGCAATCCCTTTTAATAAAAATGGTAAGACCGAAAGGAGTTCAAAATCTGTAAAATTGCAACATTCTTTATATTCTCGTACTGTAAATAAAAAATCCTCAGCTTCAATCTCTCCTTTCCCGTCGTAACTGACATTCCATTTCCGCACTGAATCCCAAGTACGAGTAGGATTATTCCTAGCTCGTAAATTTGCGTAATTGTCTGCGACCGAATTAGTGTTCGCAGTCAATTGCCTAATCGTATCTCCCGAAAACGAAACCCTAGATGTTGCCGCTGTAGCAGCGGTAGGTGATGCTGTGACATAGGACGTATCGGACTGCGTTTGGTGGTGCCAAATCAGGGCTTTCCGAATATCCTCGTCAGTTCCCTCCGTATTTAAACCTGCTTCGTCGGCACGAGCACGCAGCTCCTGCGCCGACATCATTTCTACTTGTGCCGGGGTCGCCATAATATATTATTTAAATAAATAAATTAGTTAATAAATAAATAAATAAGAAACAAACACCTATGCGACTCACACTATTCTTCAGCTCAAATTCAAATTTTACTTTAATTTTACCTAATTTCCTCTTTACTAAATCTTGGTTCCGAATATCGTTCTAACTAAACTATACTACCCAAGCGTTTGCCTCGCAGAACGCTACAACACACAAGTACACTATTACTTGTTTTGGTATCTACGCTATACCAAACGAGCGCGCTTCTACTAGCCGCTACCTACACGGATGAGCGTACACCGAACCGTGCCGCTACTTACACCGTTGAGCCAGCTGTCATAGACAACGGCTCAGCTGTTAGTCCCTACCAGTTTTCCACTGACTTCGTAGAGTGACTACGTCACTACTCGTACGAATGGGTAACTGCTGTAGCTGACTAACACTACGCTATATGATTTCCTATCACTATAGCTACTCTCAATTCGGGAAACTGTCCCCGCAATTGAGTCGGGATCGCAACGCGATCTTACACATACACTAAATGGGAATCCGATTGGGCGCCAGACGATGCGGTTTTGATGGAAAATATGCCTAGTGGCCGGAAATTGAGATTTGATAATTCATGGAATTGTCGTGTCCAATTACTCTATTCTTAATTCGGACTTGTCACTTTGTTTTTTCTAAGGAAAGAATATTATTTATCGGCCGATTTTGCCTGCAAGAAGAAAAAAAAAATTCTATGACTCAAACTCAAAAAAAAATTTATCTCTAAGTTTTGTTTTATCTGTGGCTTTAAATTTGGGAATAATTTAATCGAACATTTTTCCTAGCCTCTTTCGTGGTTTACAAATGTCAAACACAGTATTTTTCTTTTCTTCGCAATTTCGCTTGATCGGGTTTCTTAACACCTAATTCTTTCCTGCTAATTTCGAATAGCCAATTTTGTGACGTGAGGAAAGGAAAAAAAAAGAAAATTACTCCCTTACCAAACTGCTAATATGGGTTTTAAACTATTTGTTCCCTTACTAATCGTATTACTCGTATGCTAATTTCTAATTTTACAATTAGCCCATTCAATGGGGTTTTCAATTTTCTCGTACGACTAGCAAACAACAAAAAAAATTATTATTATTATTATTTTTTTTTTTTTTTTTTTTCCTACACGTCAAGCCCCTTAGTTGGGCGCCAATTTTTGTGACGGCCGATCGGCGGGTTTTCGTCGGTGCACGGACCTGAGTGGCCCGTGGTCTTACACACCAGCGAATCAGAGACCGCGACGCACCTCACTTGGACCCCCTCCAACTACAACGGGGTGAGGAGGGTCCAAGGGCCGCAGGTCTTCGTCACGATCCCCGAATCGTCCTCCAATCGGGTCCCAAAAGGCGGCTAATCAACTACCCTCAAAATCCCGTACACTGTTACACTCCCAATAAATGCCGACAGCTCAGCCTCAGGGTTAGGCTCGTAGGTTCTCTGGGTAGTTCGAAAAAAAACAGTGCCACGGTTGTAAGACAATCTATGTTGGACAATTTGAACAAATATATTTCAACAGAAAAATAATGACTATGCTACAAATGACAAAGTGCATTTCAGTTCGCTAATGTTCAACCGCTCGAATCCTCTCTTCGCAACGATAACATTCAACGTCAATTCTCACACACACATCGTCGAAAATAGGTACGTTACAATCTATCTCCTACTTTCTTTCTTATTCGGATTCCCCACACATGTTCTGTTCTATAAAGGATAATCTCCTTCGGAATTTGACCTAATTCTTAGCTATACACATTACGCAACGACCTTTTGTATGCAAACAATTAGTGACGCAAAATGTTTCGGTTCTACTTATCAAACACCGTAGTCGAGGCATCCTCTTCCCCTTCCACTGCTATCTCCGGCGATGCTAAACGGGCCAGCTGTCCATCGCCGGCGTTCGCTGCTTGGCGCGGTGACGTCACGCCCCGTACTCGTCGTTATCCCAACGACAGGGAATGATGATCCGCGGCGATTTCCCCAGCTGATGACTCGGCTACCGCGGAAGCTGTAGCCCCGAGTTTCTGCCAGAATAGCCTCGGCTATCCTTTAATATCCGCCCCGCACACCCGGGATGGAGATCGCGGGTGTCGTCAAGGTGGCACTCCTCCTGGAGTGATTCGCCCTCCAGGGCCGGGAACTCCACGACTCGGTCGGTGATTGCGGGTACAACGTTACCTCGCACTGAATCGGATCACTGAGTCACTAAATTTGAATAACGTCTGTCTATGAGGTAGTTCCTACGGGTTCGACCGGAACTACCCCGGTATTATACGGCGTACAACTCACTCGCGATCGCGTCTATTTCCGATTCCTAACATTCGGCTCTCGCGAATTGTCTATCTCCCTATCTTTTCCTATTATCTTCCCGTCGACTGATATGAGTCTCTTGCCCAGGAGGAAACACTGTCCCTCTTACTTTATGCGAGATCTTTCTTCCGTGATTACACTGGTTCCGCGAATTATAACCCCAGTCCTTCACTTCTTCGACTGCGTGAAGGAGGAAGGACGCACATGAACAATTTAGTTCTGTGAACACCGTACCGGAAGTTCACTTATCGTACTTGCAGGAACCCGATGAAGGTTCGCGAGACACAAGAGCGCGACGATCAACTTAACGAGGGAGACGAGTTACGACGGCGATCGCGACGCGCAGAGCTACTTCGAAGAGGAGCTCTAAGAACTCAGCGCGTACGAGAGTGAGAGTCAGAGAGCCTTGAAGTCCCTACGGGTCCTCTACTTATACCCTTTGCCACGCGCCAGAATCTTCTCGACGTCCGTGGTTTTTCACCGGCTGTGCCGTGTGCAAAATCTGACGATCGGGGTCTAATCCCCAAGGTTCTATGAGTTTCTATGCTCTCTTATTCTTCGGGAAATGCAGTTTCGGGATCCATCTTCCGGCTACTCTCCTGATTCCTCACGAGCTACAATATGGTACCAGTTGCATTATTGTGAGGGAATCAGAAGAGTGCCTACTGCATTTCCCGCGAATTTGAGGATCTCCCCCTTCCTACTATCGTCCGATCCCTCAACAAAGGTGTGAGGCTCCGCCTGGCTCTCCCTCGCTTGACGGGATCCCTACTTTCTTCAAGAAAGTATATACTTTCTCCCGGTTACTAAGCGGCAAGTACACATGTACTTGCCCGAGGCGTTCTATTATCTTTGGCCTCGTATGATTTTCAGGGACGAGGCGATTCCAGAATATTCGCCTCGTCACACAGGATCCCCTCTGGGACTCCTGCCCTCCCTGAGTTCGCCGAGCCCCCCCTTTACTCCCTCTTGTGATCATTGAATTGTTTTTTTTTGTGTATTTCCGTTTTGTTGTTTTCAGGAGTTTCTTTTTTTTTGTTTCGTTTTCTTGCGTACCGCGTCAGGATCCCCAAAAGGATCCTGACTGGCGCCCAAAAACCCCTTTGGGCTCTTAAGAGACAGAGTGCCAACCCCAAAACGACCCTACCGTTCGCGGGAAGGGACGAAGGGGCAGGATTTGAGGACCCCGGTATCTCCGTTTCCGCCTGAACAGGGGAGACGGAGAGAACGGCGGCCACAATTTATTTGTTTACTATATATACTTACCGACCGAAAAAGTGGTAAATATTGCGCCGCAAATACTTCGTTATTACTTATCGGATTTATTTCAATTAACGACCGATAATCATCAATTGCATTACTACGCGCGATGGATACCAGACTTATCGGATATGTATGCAAAAATTTTATAATTTATTTACTATTACCTTACTATCAAATTCACTTACCGACAAGATGGCGGCGCACGAACCGTCACAGTCTACAAATTGCATAAAAACAGAATGAACGTCTCTTCTCGAAATTAAAAACCACATTCACAAAAACGTGCCACGCTTGGAAAATCGTATGACACCTTATTTTTGTTACAAAATATCGGGAAATAGGCAAAAAATAGGTGGGCGGACGCCATGTGGAGGTGCAACGGTATTGCATTTACCCTGTGTGTAATAACGACGGGAGATAAGCCTTTCTAGTATACGAACCTGTCGACAGATGGCTCTGCAATGCTTATTTACCCTCAAATTCAACAAAATACCGGAAATCTGCTTTATCGGTATTCGAAAAACAGATTCCACGATTTTGCCTCAATTTACCTACAGAACAGTTATCCACGGAGGGTTGGGGGCGCTGTCTTCGAATCCGTACTCATTTCCTTCCAATATATAATTCTCGGATCGCTGATTGCGGATCTCAAGTAAATATTCACGAAACAAAATGGCGGATCCAATTAGGCGGGCGAAACAAACAATGAATTTCGTAAAATATGAAACATTCTTTGTCTTTTACAAAAATCGATACCCGAAGGTTTATCGGAACGCAGATTACTATTACGATGATTATTATTATTATTATTATTATTATTATTATTATCATCATTATTATCATTACAATTATTATTATTATTATTATTGTTGTTGTTGATGTTGTTGTTGTTGTTGTTGTTGTTAACCAGTTGGCCGTGTTTGACGATTATATCCGTTATAAATATACTTTCCTATAGGTCGCCCCGGTTAACAGGTTAATATTATAAAAGCACTTTATTCATCAAAGAAAAATTTTTATAATCAAAGAAGAATTAGTAGAAAAATAATTAGGCATAAGAATTGAAAAATTATGAGAAGAATAATTGTGCCCATAATTATGAAAGTGATCTAAGTCAAGATTTGAAAAAGATGAGATTTTCAGTTCTCTCTCATCATTTTATCTTGCAATACATTTTTTTTTCTTCATTAATCAAGACCAATAAAACTCCAGCTTTCAATGTTGCAGAATGTAAAAACATTTTTTATTTTATTTCAAACAAATCCTTTAAATTTATCAACACAAAAAAATATGACTTAGACCACTTTCATAATTATGGGAACAATTACAAAAAGGATTGAAAAATTATTAGAAGAATAATTAGAAAAAAAAATTGAAAAATTAGCAGAAAATTAATTAGAAAAAAGAATGGAAAAATTATTGGAAGAATAATTAGAAGAAAGAATAGAAAAATTAGTAGAAAAAAACAAAGATTAAAAATAGAATAATTCTAAAAAATATTATAAGAAAAATATTAATTGAATTAAAACTTTGCTGTATTTACTTTTGTTATTTTCTTACATTTCATTTTTAAGGCGGTATCCGACAGGCAAAAAAGCAAAAAAAAACACGACAGGAAACAAAAGAATAACCCTAGAAAACCCGCCAGTATTCAAAAAACTTGTCCAATCTTTCAACTAACAATACTCCGTTACTAATTGACGGATTCGTTTGAGATAGCGATCGATAATTACCTGCTGTATAATTGTCGATCATGAATATCACATTTTTTCGATTAATTTAAATAAATCTTATAATTTACTTACTTTTTCGATTTCTTACTTTTTACATCGCCAAGACAAGATAATAAGATGGCGGTGCACAAATCGTGACAGTTCATAAATCCGATAAAAACAGAACAATTATCACTTTTGAGATATAAAACGCACATCGAGGACCAGGTGCCAGGCTTGGGAAATCTAATGACACCTTATTTTTCTGAAAATAATGTCCGGAAATGGGCAAGGAACTTATCGATGAACGCGAGGTGGACTTGCCAATTGCTTATGCATCACCTGGGAGAGAAAGCTACCGACAGATAAGCATTTTTTTAGTATATGAATTTGCCGACAGATGGCTCTGCGATGCTCATTTACCATCAAGATTAACAGCATACCTGAAATCTGCTTTATCGGTTTGCGAAATGCAGATTCCACGATTATGCCTCAAGTTACCTACAAAACAGTTATCTACAGAGAGTTGGGGGCGCTGCGTCCGAATCTGAAATGCTTTTCTTGAAAAATGAAAACATTCAATGAAAGACATTAAAAAATGCTTTGTTTTTTCAGAGAATTGAGACCCAAATATTATTGTTATTGTCGTTATTATTATTATTGCTATTATCATCACCACTACAACTACTGTTACTACTGCTATCATTATTATTATTACATCATCATAACGATGATGATAACAATAATAATAGCAGTACTAGTAATTGTTGTAGCGTAGTAGTAATAGAAGTAGTAGTTGCTATTTCTTATTTTTTTTCTATTTTATTTTTATTGAATTTGTAACACATTTGTAATACATCAATTAATTACATAGAAAAATCCTCGAATAAAACAATCGAATATTTTACAAATTATATTCGACGAATATAACAGTAATAATATTTTACTTCTTATGTTATTATTATTGTTAGTCCTGCTACTTTGTTTTTCGACGAAAATACTTCCGAGTAGAGTTGAGTCTAAAATTCTTGGAAGTGATGGCTCACAAATACAAAAGCGTATGTGTTAGAGACAATTTCCTATGTGTACATACGGAACAGAGAGACACCAACGTTCTTCTCACTCTTCCCACACTACAAAACCTCGCCGGTAAATCAGTGGGGGAAGAAACAAAAGAAGGCGGAACGTTCGAAAATCTTACGTTTATGCCAGTTCTGCTTCGACCAGCGTTGAAGATAATGCCACGTAAGTACAAACGTTTGATTTTATATTCAACAAGCACTAACGCTGTTAGTACCAAGTTGATACTAACAGTGTTAAAACCAACAATCTTTAAAAAATTATTCTTTTTTTAATTGTTTTTTATTTTTCTTACAGGAAACACCAATAACAGTAAGCGGGCCTCATGGCCCACGCCGCAGGAAGCGGCAGAGATGCAGCGGCAAAGGAGGAGTGACAGCCGAAAAAAGAAACTAGCGGCTTCGGCCGCCGCCCTAAAAAAGCCGCCACCGCCACCACCACCAACGCCGCCGTCGCCGTCACGGTCACGGTCACGGTCACGATCACCGTCACCGTCACCGTCACCGTCACCGTCGCTGCCTCCGCCTCCGCCTCCGCCACCACCACCGCCACCGCCGCCACCACCACCACAAACGCACCAGCAGTATCAGCAGCAGCTGCTGATGACCCCGCAGCAGTACCAGCAGTATCAGCAGCAGCTGCTGCCACCGCAGCAGTACCAGCAGCCTCAGCAGCACCAGCAGCTTCTGCAGCTGATGTTGCTGCAACAGCGAGAGCAGTGGCAGCGACGACAGCAACAGCCACGGCGGCGGCGGCGACAACAGCAGCAATACCAGCAGCCACAGCTGCACTATCAGCAGCCACAGCTGCAGTATCAGCAGCAGCAGTACCAGCCGCCTCCACCGCCGCCGCCACCACCGCCGCCGCCGCCGCCGCCGCTGCAGCAGCAGTACCAGCCGCCGATGGAACAATTGGTGGAGCTGATGTGGCTGCAACAGCAACAACAGCCACGGCAGCGGCAACAGCAAAAGCCACGGCAGCGGCAACAGCAACAGCGACGTCAGCAGCAACAGCCACGGGAACACGTCCGTCGGCACCGACAACAACGGCGAGAAAGAGCAGTACGTTCGTTAACCTTATTTAATTAATTATTAGGTCGGAAACTATGAAATGGGGGTTGGATACTAACCAATACTAAAAAAAACGCCCGTTTCATAGTTTCCAACCTAATACTTACCTCATTACTTATATTATTTACTTAGTTATGTTTTATTTATATTAATTAGTGTACTTTTTATGTTCCAGAACGTGAAGAAAGACATGGAAAAGGCCATAGAGGCCGTGATGGATCGTCGGGACGCCAAAACTTGCCGTCGATGCTGCCATGGGGGAGGGTGCCACCATTAAATAAAAAAATGAAAATTTTGTATTTTTGGCTTTTTTATAATAAATTATAATATAAAATATAATGAGAAATTTACAATTATTTGTACCCTTCCTAATCTAATAATAAAAGTAGTAGTAATAGCAGTAGAAGTAGTAGTAGTATAGTAGCAGTAGTAATAGTAGTAATAGAAGCAGTAGCAGTAGAAGTAGAAGTAGTAATAATAGCAGTAGTAGTAATAGAAGCAGTAGTAATAGCAGTAAAAGAAGTAGTAGTAGTAGTAGTAGTAGTAGTAGTAATAGAAGTCGTAGCAGTAGAAGCAGTAGTAGTATAATAGCAGTATTAGAAGGAATAGTAATAACAGAAAAAGTAGTAGTAGTAATAGAAGCGGTAGCAGTAGAAGTAGAAGTAGTAATAGTAATAATAGCAGTAGAAGTAGTAATAGAAGCAGTAGTGATAGCAGTAAAAGTAGTAGTAGTAGTAGTAGTATAGTAGCAGCAGTAATAGCAGTAGTAGTAATAGAAGCAGTAGCAGTAGCAGTAGTAGTAGTAATATAGTAGCAGTAATAATAGCAGTAGTAATAGCAGTAGTAGTATTAGAAGCAGTAGAAGTAGTAGTAGTAATAATATAGTAGCAGTAATAATAGCAGTAGAAGTATTAACAGAAGCAGTGGCAGTAGAGGTAGTAGCAGTAGCAGTAGAAGTAGTAGTAGCAGTAATAATAACAGTAGTAATAGCAGTAATAGTAATAGAAACAGTAGAAGTAGTAGCAGTAGTATTAGAAGCAGTAGAAGTAGTAATAGAAGCAGCAGCAGTAGAAGTAGTAGTAGTAGTATAGTAGCAGTAATATTAGCAGTAGTAATAGCAGTAATAGTAATAGAAGCAGTAGCAGTAGAAGTAGTAGTAGTAGTAGTAGTAGTAGTAATATAGTAGCAGTAATAATAGCAGTAATAGTAGCAGTAGTAATAGAAGCAGTACAAGTAGTAGCAGTAGTAGTAGTAGTAATATAGTAGCAGTAATAATAGCAGTAGTAATAGCAGTAATAGTAATAGAAGCAGTAGAAGTAGTAGTACCACTGTTGACATTGGCAGTCGGATGTCTTATTTTTACTAATATATTTATTGTTGCCGTAACAGACTCCAAATTTTGACGGGATTCGAAACAGACTCTATGGACGACAACGGTCCCAGTCTCCATAGTATCCTTTGATACCAAGTTCACCTTCTTCGGCGATATCGTAATAGTAGAGCTTCTATTCTGCAATCCTACAAATAAACATATTATGTAAAACATGAATAAGAAAATTAAAATTATTATTAAATTTAAAACATACTTAAATTGTCTCTTGTTATTATCATCGACATACATTGCAGGCCATTCTCTGTATTCAACATGTATACCTTCCGGAAGACTTTCCTCTAAATCTATAACAAATAAACATTTTGGTCACAATTTGCCACACACTTTGGAATATTTATGGAATGTTTCCGAAGTGTTCCTCAACAAGGGTTGAAATATATGAACGATCTTTCGTGAAATGTTTCTTAAATATTCATGGGTCCCTAAAAGTGAGATTAGTCGGCTGTTACCCTTTTGGGCGAGCATACTCACGTTAACTTCTTGCTTCAGCCCATTCTCCAATAAAATCTTCTTTTTGGAAAATGTGATTCTACTTCTGGAGGAACCGTTCGTGTTGAAGTTGGAACCTTTTGCGGGCGATTTCGACTTCCTCGTTTCGAAAGGTCCTGATGGATTGTCTAAATTTTCTTTTTAGATGAATCTGTCACTTCGACTTTTGGCTCGGTGCCCAAAGTCACCTCTGTGGACTGACATAAAAAAGAACGATAAAAGGTTCCTCGAAACAATTATGCCCACAATTGACGAATGATTTTAGCAATTTTTAAGAAACACCGGAAACTATCACCAATGAAATAGGTAGTTTTTGGTGAATGAATTTAACTTGGACGTCAACAACGACGATGTTAGTGAACTAATTGAATCTCACTCGGCACCGTTGTCAAATGTATATCTAATTGAGCAACAATTGATTAACAATAAAATACAAAACGAAAGTGAGGAAGAAGAAGCTGATGAAAACATAAAGACTTTGACAATTAAAAACCCCTAAAAAACACCTCTGGTGCAAAAAGTCGAGACAAGTTCATGTATGAAAAGGGATCTCTCTACAAAAGTTATGAAATCCAACAACATTAGACAAGCTCGTTTTTTACATTATGTCAATACGAAGTAATTACAAAATGGAAAGAATTTTTTCTGTTTACGTGATTAGAACCGGTATTGAACTTGTTGGGCCCCGAATTATTCAGATGTTTGAGTATGATGTATAATTATTCATATTATTATTATGTAATCTGAGCTTTACTAATTCATAATGCGGTAAAAATAAATTAAATTGTAAGATATTTATTGCTTATCGTTTGGGTTCGGGGCCCGACAAGTTCAATACCGGTTCTAATCACGTAAACAGAAAAAATTCTTTCCATTTTGTAATTACTTCGTATTGACATAATGTAAAAAACGAGCTTGTCTAATGTTGTTGGATTTCATAACTTTTGTAGAGAGATCCCTTTTCATACATGAACTTGTCTCGACTTTTTGCACCAGAGGTGTTTTTTAGGGGGATTTGTCTCCTTTTTGCAAATATTATTATTATTATCGGCTTTATATCTCGAGATAACATAAAACAATGCATAACGTGCGTCGGTAAAGTAAATTTTTCGTCTTTGGGATTCGTGAAAACAAAACACAACGCCACTGCGTGTCATTGAGACCTAGCAAACCCCTCATTTACCGCTACTATCTGTCGCAAATTTTTCTCATATTACCTAGGGCCTAGCAAACCCCCCATTTATCCGCTACTTATGTTGCATTTCTCGTGTGAGCGTATAGAGGCATCCAGCCGTGTATGTATACAGAGAAACTCACACAACTTAGTGGACATTTTTGGTTTGAATGTGTGGAGGTTGAAGCTGTGTATATACACAACGTGTGGCGGCTGTTTTTCATGTGCCCGCACCTAGTTCGGTCGAGAAAAGATACACGGTAGCGCTCTCGCCCAATTCATACATGAACTTGTCTCGAGACACTACCGTGTCTCTTGATATGGACGAAGTCTTTATGCATTGTAACGTGGCCATTTGGCCGCGTTATCAAGTCGCGTATTTGAACATACACGGTAGTGTCCAGAGATCTCCCCGGAAGGGCTGGGACAAAATATTAAAGATATTTTAGATTGTTACAGAGTAGGACGGAGGAAGCACAATACCCAATCCCCATTTCCCTTACCTCACGCATTCCTACCGTCTACCTATCACCGTGACGCTCCGGAGGAAGAAGGACTCCGATACCGCTGAGACCAGAAGACTGGACAAGAACGCCATCCTCAACCAATCACAAGACGCAACTCCGCCAGCCAGAAGCCATCGATCAAGATCCACCACCCAGGGCGGCAGCACTATCCACGCTAGGAATTGCGAAAGGGCCCTGGGTGGGGGGAATCGAGGACCGCCGCCGGCGAAGAAGCCAGAGATCTCTGGACCTTTGACGTGACCGTCTGGTTTTGGATTATATTATTACGGCTGTAGCGAATTTCTTGGTGCCCTGGGTGACCGCATCCACTCGCGTGGACCCCTTTGGTTGTGTCCGAGGAAGGAGTGTTGGGTGCTCGAGGAGGCCGAGATTTGACCGGGATCCGAGGAGGAATTGGTTCCGGTGGTCCGAATTGGTGGGAGGAGTATCGCACGACCAGGTTGGGCCAACATCTGTTGTCTGAGCGTCACGGACGTGCCTTTTTATATCTCCCGTTCCTTTTCCCTACCGTCCTTGTCTTTTTGTAGCTTTCCCGAACGGAAGTGGCTTTCCCTCCCCCGCCTACAATTTTCGTGCTCCCTACCGTAGTTTAGTTTTCTTTTTTTTGTGAGTCCCAGACCCATTCGGTCGCGGGCCCTTCCGACCATATCTTTTCCTTTTTTTTTTGCGTATCTTTTTTTTTTGGGTCTTTCTGATTTTTCTTTTCTTCTCTCTCTTGTTACCGCCTAGCGAGGCGACGTTTTTTCTTGTTTTTGTTGTTCTTTTTAATTTAATAAATTAAATTAAAAACCAGTTACCGCGTGAGCCTCCGTTTTAGCCCTTTTCTTTTCCCTTTTTGTTTTTCCCCAGGGCACGGAGGCAGAACCCCCTTCTGGGACTCTGCTCCCGACCGCTAGCCGTGCCCCCTCGTCTACTCCGCGGGCTGATCGGATCTCCATCGTCGAGGGCCACCCCCTCGGCTGGCGCCCATCTCTCGATTTCGCTTCCCTGGACTCCCCTTAAGGGACTCCAGGTAGGGAGGAGCCGATCAGGCCGAACGGAGGGACGAGCGAGGATTTGCGACGGAGAGTCCGTCACAAATTTTGGCGCCCAACGTGGGGCCCATCCCTGAAATTTTTTTTTGTTTTCCCTTTTCGTACCGTTTCATGCTTCAATTCTCAGATTAGAATTTGAATTTTGATTTGGGCCACGTTGTGCTCAATTTGTAACTTCGTCACAAATTTTGGCGCCCAACGTGGGGCTCGCCCCTGTAGATTCTACCGTTAGAATTCGAATTTCGATTTGGGCCACGTTGTGCTCAATTTGTAACTCCGTCACAAATTTTGGCGCCCAACGTGGGGCCCACTCCCGTAGATTCTACCTAAAAATCATTTACCGGGATTACGCCATTAAAGTCCTGTATTTTCGACTCCCACACCCCCATACCGAGTAGCTAGAACAATATCTTTATCTATTGAGAATTTTCATCAACATTGTTTTTTTGTTCATTTTGGATTTCGGGGTAACGGATTTTCGTCGGAAAGTCCGTGCATGTGAACCCCGGAGAGCACATGGCAATTTAGTAACGGCATTGAGCCCGCCATTTTGAATTGTGGTGTCGAGTAGTACCTAGTAGTACGCTCTATTGAAGAGTAGTACTACCTGTCAGTGTTCTCCGGCATTCACCCGAAATACCGGGTTATTTCTGTGTATTTCCCCCCTTTTCAGGTTTTCCCGATTGGATCTACCCCTATCGCGACCAAAAAGGGGAAGAAAAATTTCCCTTTTGTTACATTTTATTTCATTTCCCTTTACCGGTATTCTCCTACCGGTATACCGTTATTTCCGCGTTCTAGCATAGAGCGAAGGCCTAGTAGCTCCCGCGATCGCGGTCGATACGTCAGCAGTGACGTCACGCACGGTGGTCGAGTGCTAGGCCTAATATTAAGAATAGCTACCGCGGGAACCCCTTGTTGGATTCAAAATTCCCACCGACCGTACCGAGTACTTCCTTAGAGGAAAATTAATAAATTAATTCCTTTTGGACATTTTTTTTTTTCTCACAGCGGGAACGGAAAGAATTTTTTTTTTTTTGAAAAAAAAAGAGAAAAGATTTTTTTTTTCCTTTTCTTCTTCTCTTTCTTGTTGTTTTCTTTTCTCGTTTTTGTTTTTTTTTCCTTTTCTTCTTCTTTTTCATAGTCGGTCAGGGAATTTTGAACCAATTACCGACTGTTACGAATTTTTTTTATTCTCTCTTTTCCGCGAGCCGATTTCTTTATTTTCCCATTTTACCACGAAGGAACGTTCCTTCCTCACCATGGCCACCGGGGGAAATTACATCACCGAGGAATATGGTGAGGAGGCCATGGGCTGGGAGAGAGCGGCTCGTCGTTTTGCCGCCGAGAGGACTCCGGTCGAGTTGGTCCGTGTGCTGGACGCGGACAGGTTGAATACTGAAGGGTCCTCGGAGGTAGTCCAGGACAGGGTCGTCCGTTTCCAGCTGCGGAGCCGGCTTGGAGACGGAGTCGTCCCATGGGACAAAGAGGTCGACGAGAGGGGATTAGGCTTGCCGGTAACACTACGGGCCGCCTGGGATGAGCATTCTGCCGACCCCCTCTCCTCCACCTTGGGAGGTCGGGATATTGTTCCCGATCCCCCATCGTCCCATTCCGTTACCGTACCCTCCCCGACGACCTCTACCGCGAATACCGAAGCACCATTAGCGAACACGGTGACAGTGGTGTCAACGGGTACGATTACCACCTCGACAGTGGTTACCACCACTGCTACCGGATTCGCAACTTCGGGCCCATCCATTAGGGCACCGTTGGTCCCCACCAACCCCCTGGGGGTTGTGCCTCGTCCTTTGGCGACGACTTCGGGGGTATACCTCCCCTCTGGACAAACCAGAGGCCCCTGGGGGGATCCCTTGGAATATACCGACGGCCTTTTAGGTAGTCGGGATTTATCGCGAGTGGGGTACTTGGAGCCGCCACCCCCACTCTCTACCGCTACCCTGTACCCCCACACGACCTTATCGCCCCTTACCTCCTCCACTGGGGACTTCATACGGTTGACGCAGAGCCCTGCGCCGACCTATGTGTTTCCCGGGTCTACCCCCTTCCCAAACCCTAACCCAACGCGCCACCGGGTACGCTACCCAGCTACCGTTGTTGCCGAGCCCCATGGCCTCCCGTCTGGTTCACGGAGGAATTACTATCCCCCGGAACCAGCATGGGAGGATACCTTCCAACCACCGGAACCGAACCGGTCCCGTACCGCCCCTCCTACCGGACACCCCAGCGGGTGTCCCGGGGAAGGAACCTCCACTTGGGGGGGACGATGGGGAACGAGGAGTCGGGCAGCGAACCCCGACACCAGTGAGTGGCCCGATAGTCCCTTAGGGACCACCACCCTGGTAGGCTCCGCGAAGGCGTTCGGGGCCTTAAAGAAGTGGCAGGTTTCCTTCTCCGGGAAACCCGAGGAGGACCCTGAAGAATTCCTGGCTCTTTTAGAGCAATGCGGCCGCGCCAATGGGCTGACGCCGATGGATGTTGTCCGATCCGTTCCGGGTGTCCTCCAAAAGAGGGCCCGGATCTGGTATACGGGTGAGAGCCATGGGTGGTCCTCCTGGGAGGATTTCACCACTGCGTTTCGTCGGCAATTTAGTAAAGCCGATTTTCAGCGACGTTTACGTCAAGATATTAACCGACGAACGCAGGGTGACGGAGAAACTATCGCGGAATTCGTTACCGTCATGCGATGGGCCTTCAATAGGTTGACCCCTCGTATGTCCCTTACCGAGCAGTTAGATACTATCTGCTATAACATGAATCCCGCTTATTATCGCGACATTCGTCGAGATGAGATCTCTTCCTACGAAGAGCTCATCGACAGGGCGAAGGTCGTGGAAGCTCTGTTGGAGAGGAAACGGGCCTTCCGCCAGCCCCCGGCAGAGAGCTGGGTATTGCCAAACATGGCGTATACCCCTTCTTCTAAAAAGAAGGGGTCGGGGCAAGATGCCGCAGCTCCTCTGCAGGGCCAGCGGGCCGAGGGTGTTCGATCCCGTACCGCACCCCCAAGGAAGAGCCCAAAGACCCTACCGTCGGAACGTAACCCATCTCCAAGTGGGGGGGACCATTCCTCCTCCTCGGAGGTGGATACCTCCTGTCCTGCCAAGGACGTTCCGGACTCCCGTACCCGATCTTTCGCTACCGTTACCGCGAAGGCCAAGAAGGCCCCACCGGGCACTAGGCCCTCTACCGTTTCGCCCTTGCTCTCGCCCGGGGAAATAGCCCTGGCGCGTGCGGGGGGAGCGGAGTCCAGCGCTCCGGGTTCGGCAGATCCGAACCAGAAGTGCTGGAATTGCCACAAGTCGGGACACCGTTATTCCGCCTGCCCCCTTCCGAGGGGACAGTTCTGTTACGGATGCGGGGAGCCCGGGGTCTTCGTAACTAGCTGTTCTCGATGCAACCGGCGGAAGGGAAACGGCCGAGGAGGACAGCATTAAGGGCCCGCGCTTCCCCCTCCGTGGCAGAAAGGACCCCGCCAACCACCGTTTCTAAGACCCAACCCCCCGAAAGGGATCCTACCATTCTACCGCCCCCTACCGAAGCTACCCCTACCGCTTACGACCCTCTCGTTGCCGCAGACGCTGACTCCCGGTTTTTCCTAACTATCGTTATCGGCGGGAAGGTGGTTCCGGCCCTCCTGGATTCGGGGGCTACTCGCTCCTACTTGGGGACGGGGGCCGTCGAGTCTGTGAGGGATCGGATCCAGCCTTTCAGCTCCACCATAGCGGTGGCTGATAACTCCCGGGTAAGCGTGACGGGATTGATTTCTCTTAATATCCCAGTAGACGGGATTAGTAAAGTCATAGAATTTCGAGTGGTGCCAACCCTAGGGTACGATTGTATCCTAGGGATGGACTTTTTCCAAGCGTTCGGAGTCGTTTTGGACTTCGGCGCATCTACATGGACCACTCCAGCAGGAGTTGTCCATCAGATCCGTCCCACTACCCTACCGCCTACCGTATCTCCGTGTGCCGGGATTAGCGAATTGACCCCCGAAGAGGGGGCACGACTCCAAGCTTACTTGGACCAAAATGTCCCTCCTCCTCGGGAAGCGTTAGGAGTAACCACCCTGGCGGAGCATCATATAGATGTAGGGGGACATGCCCCGATTAGACAGAGGGTACGAAGGACCTCTCCACGAGTCCTTCAAGCCGCCCAGGAGGAAGTAGACAAAATGCTCCGCGAGGGAATTATTGAGCCTTCCCAGAGTCCGTGGTCGAGTTGCCCCGTCCTCATTCCCAAGCCGAATGGGACCTACCGCTTTTGCATCGACTACAGGGAGGTCAATAAGGTTACTAAGAAAAATACCTATCCCTTACCGAATATCGATGCAATCCTCGATAAACTCCGTACCGCGAAGTATATTACTACCTTGGATCTAAGCCAGGCTTATTTCCAAATACCGTTGTCCCGAGAAAGCCGCGAGATTACCGCTTTTGCCGTCCCGGGTCGAGGACTTTTTCAATTTACACGCATGCCTTACGGTTTAACGAACGCGCCAGCTACGTTCCAGTTACTAATGGACAAGCTGATTACCCCAGATCTCGAACCTTTTGTCTTTGCATATCTTGATGATATTATCATCGCTACCGCTACCTTCGAAGAGCATATGTACTGGCTCGACTTAGTGTTAAAGAGGCTCCAGCTGGCGAATTTAGAAATAAATCGCGAGAAGAGCCGATTCGGGTGCCAAGAGGTTCGGTATCTGGGGTATCTCCTCAACCGTGAGGGGTTAAAGGCCGACCCGGAACGGATCCAGCCCATCCTTGAGTACCCACCTCCCACGAACCTGAAACAATTGCGACGGTTTTTGGGAATGGTCGGGTGGTACGCCAGATTCCTGCAGGATCTCTCCACTCTCAAACTTCCGTTAGTTAAACTGCTGCATAAAGATGTAGAATGGGAGTGGGGAGAGCCTCAGGAAGAAAGTTTTAAGGCACTCAAGAAGGCTCTTACCGAAACCCCCGTCCTAGCTCGTCCGGATTTCTCCCTAGCGTTTACCGTACAGACTGACGCGAGTGACTTTGCGATCGGGGCCGTCTTGACTCAAAATCACGAGGATGGGGAACACCCCATCGTTTTTATTAGCCGAGTCTTGACGTCCGCCGAGCGCAAGTACACCACTACCGAGAAGAAATGCTTGGCAGTGATCTGGGCTGTTAAAAAGCTACGCCCCTACCTCGAAGGTTATCCCTTTACCGTGATCACTGACCACAGCAGCCTTCGCTGGCTTCATAATTTGAAGGACCCTACCGGAAGGCTAGCTCGTTGGGCCTTGCAATTGCAAGCTATGCCCGTTGAAATCGTGCACCGGAGGGGCCGTTTAAATTATGTTCCCGACGCGTTATCCCGAATGTTCGAGGGTTGCATCGATCTTGCCGCCATGGTCCAAGATACTACCGACCCCTGGTACGAGAAGAGGCTCCAAGACGTCCAAAGGACATCATTTAAATTCCCGGACTGGAAAGTCACGGAAGGTCAATTATTTTATAACCGTCCGGACCCCCTTCTCGACCCTATTTTTCCCGATCTGGACCAATGGAAATTAGTTTTACCGCAATCCCTAAGGGAACGGGCACTCTTCGAGAGCCATAACACCCCTCAGGCTGGCCATATGGGAGTAGAAAAAACCTACCAGAGACTGGCAAGGGATTTCTACTGGCCCGGAATTTACAGAGATACTGCGAAGTATGTACAGTCATGTTTAACATGTCAGCAAGTGAAAGTACCGCAGCATAAACCTTACGGCCTGATGGGTGAGAGGTTCCTCGAAAGTCCCTGGAAGGTCGTCGCCACCGATGTGATGGGTCCTTTGCCACCCAGTAAAGGACAATACCGTTACATAGTAGTCTTCCAAGACTACTTCACGAAGTACATCGAGTGTATCCCATTGCGAAAGGCAACGGGAGAAACAATTAGTAAAGCATTTGAGAAGCTAGTTATTCACAGGTGGGGGCAGCCTTCCTACCTTCTTACCGACAGTGGTACCGAATTTTGTAATAAATTCGTAGAAAACATTTGTAAAACCTACCGTATTAAACACACTACCGTACCGCCCTATCACCCCCAAGCAAACCCGGTGGAGAGAGTTAATCGGGTTATTAAAACAATGATCATGGCCTTTTTGAAAGGCGATCATCGAGACTGGGATGTCCACCTTCACGAATTCACATTCGCATATAATACCGCCACGCATTCCTCCACTGGAGTTTCGCCAGCATTTATGAACTTTGGTCGACATCCCCCTCTCGCTAATCGATTGCTGGATCAATTGGATCCCCCAACCCGATTGACTCCCTCTGACCCGGAGGTCTGGAAGGACCGATTAAAAAGGTTATCGGCCCTCCGCGATTTGGTAAGGAGCCACTTAGACACGGCCTCGGCGAAACAGGCCGAATATTATAACCGGCACCATAAAGAATTTTCGATAACTATCGGCATGAAAGTAATGCGTAAAATGCATTATTTATCTTCCGGAGCCGAATACTTCGCTGCGAAGTTGGCTCCGAGGTACCTTGGGCCGTATACCGTAGTTGATATTTTATCGCCTACCGTAGTAAATTTAGAGGATCCGGATGGTAACAAGATCAACCGCATCCATGTGTCTGACTTGAAACCTTTTCACGTGCCGGATTCAGAACCTTCCAGACCTACCCCTGATACTTCTTACCGCGAAACCTCGTTATTGGGCGAAAGTCCCGATAAAACACCCCTTACCGAACCCCTAACTGCCAAACGACCCAGAGGTCGCCCCAAAAGGAAAGTAAATTTACCCCCTCCCATACCGGATGAACCCCTACCGGACCCGAAACGACCTCGGGGTCGCCCCCGTAAAACCACCGAACAAGAACCCATACCGCCTCCATCTCCCAGACGCTTAAGGTCTAGGAGAGCCCCCTAAGGGAAATGTAACCCCTAACACCCCCTACCGTTAACGAATGCAAACACCCTACCGTACAATTCATTAGTGATAACTTCTTTTTGTTATTTTCGATTACTTTTCATAATAAATAGAATACGGAGGAAACCTCCGTCCCCTCTTTCATAAGGATGCTGTCTTGTTCATTACACCCACTTCCAAAAACCTACTCCTAATAATTCATGTTTCCGTGACGCTGCATGACAATTTGGGGTTGGTGACGGACTGAAGGGTCGCGGATACGCTCCCTTTAAGTGGGGGGGAGTTTGTAACGTGGCCATTTGGCCGCGTTATCAAGTCGCGTATTTGAACATACACGGTAGTGTCCAGAGATCTCCCCGGAAGGGCTGGGACAAAATATTAAAGATATTTTAGATTGTTACAGAGTAGGACGGAGGAAGCACAATACCCAATCCCCATTTCCCTTACCTCACGCATTCCTACCGTCTACCTATCACCGTGACGCTCCGGAGGAAGAAGGACTCCGATACCGCTGAGACCAGAAGACTGGACAAGAACGCCATCCTCAACCAATCACAAGACGCAACTCCGCCAGCCAGAAGCCATCGATCAAGATCCACCACCCAGGGCGGCAGCACTATCCACGCTAGGAATTGCGAAAGGGCCCTGGGTGGGGGGAATCGAGGACCGCCGCCGGCGAAGAAGCCAGAGATCTCTGGACCTTTGACGTGACCGTCTGGTTTTGGATTATATTATTACGGCTGTAGCGAATTTCTTGGTGCCCTGGGTGACCGCATCCACTCGCGTGGACCCCTTTGGTTGTGTCCGAGGAAGGAGTGTTGGGTGCTCGAGGAGGCCGAGATTTGACCGGGATCCGAGGAGGAATTGGTTCCGGTGGTCCGAATTGGTGGGAGGAGTATCGCACGACCAGGTTGGGCCAACATCTGTTGTCTGAGCGTCACGGACGTGCCTTTTTATATCTCCCGTTCCTTTTCCCTACCGTCCTTGTCTTTTTGTAGCTTTCCCGAACGGAAGTGGCTTTCCCTCCCCCGCCTACAATTTTCGTGCTCCCTACCGTAGTTTAGTTTTCTTTTTTTTGTGAGTCCCAGACCCATTCGGTCGCGGGCCCTTCCGGCCATATCTTTTCCTTTTTTTTTTGCGTATCTTTTTTTTGGGTCTTTCTGATTTTTCTTTTCTTCTCTCTCTTGTTACCGCCTACCGAGGCGACGTTTTTTCTTGTTTTTGTTGTTCTTTTTAATTTAATAAATTAAATTAAAAACCAGTTACCGCGTGAGCCTCCGTTTTAGCCCTTTTCTTTTCCCTTTTTGTTTTTCCCCAGGGCACGGAGGCAGAACCCCCTTCTGGGACTCTGCTCCCGACCGCTAGCCGTGCCCCCTCGTCTACTCCGCGGGCTGATCGGATCTCCATCGTCGAGGGCCACCCCCTCGGCTGGCGCCCATCTCTCGATTTCGCATCCCTGGACTCCCCTTAAGGGACTCCAGGTAGGGAGGAGCCGATCAGGCCGAACGGAGGGACGAGCGAGGATTTGCGACGGAGAGTCCGTCACAGCATCTAGACAAATTTTTAACTATTGTATTATGGAAGAATGTGATCCCGATGCAGAACGTATATCTCAAGTACGTAATCTTTATTACGAAAATAAAAAAAAGGAGCTACTCAACTAACTCTTGACCTATTTCTAAAAAAAACACCCGAAAGCTAAATAAATAAATACTTTAAAACACCGTTTTTGGTGCATACTTTTGTACATCCCTCTACTTTCGAAGATTCAACATTCGCACAAACTTTCAGGAACCAATTGTGTGCGAACTCGAGGGCCAACTGTATTGTACTAAACAAAGCTATATAGTTCCAAAAACAACCTGCATCACTTTTATTGATCGGCAAAACGATAACAATCACAACAATTCGAACCATGACAAATTACTTCAAAATCACTGTTTATTTACGTCAATTTTTAGATTCCATGTAAACAGGCATGAAACATGAAACTATTTGATTAGCAGTAGAAAGCGCACTCTCCTGTCCCTGCGGCTATCAACATACCCCCCCCCCCCCCCCCAAACCCCCAGTGCGTGTTTTATCACGCAACTTTACACACGATCGTTACGATAGTGCAAATTAATTTGTTAAAAATTCAATAATTTACATAATGAATTACAGTAATAATAGTAGTAGTAGAATTGCGAGTGTTCGTAGTTCTTCAAAACGGGCTTCGGGGAGATATAAACTGTCTGCCCCACGCCCATCAAGGAAAAAAGTTTGTGTCAATCGGTAAGTAAGCAGCCATTTTTAATGTTCTTCACAAATGCACATAACTCTTTTTTCACACGGTCTTTTTCACATGATTTCGAAATAACACGGTTCACGAATAAGAACAAATACACTTCTACACGAATTCTTTGTTCTAGCATGAATTCCAAAAAATTTTTTTTAATTCTAATTTTGACTAAAAATTAGAATCTCGGTTGCAATTTTTATTTAAATTAAAAATTTTCCATTGTTCATTTTTAATAAAACTTATATTATAACTTCCTGAATTATGAAATTTTTTAAAAATTCATAATTGAAGTAGTATTAATTAATAATTTTTTCAAAAATGTATTAATGTAATTTTCTCAATTATCCATTTTTCCACAAATACGTTAATGGAATTTTATAAATTATTTTGTTTTAAAAAATGCATTGATTAAATTTTTGTTAATTACTCCATTTTTCAAAAATGCATTAATTACATTTTCTGAAAAATTTATTTTTTTAAAAATCAAATAATTAAATGTTATAACTTTTACTTTGCAAGTAAATACATGAATTGAAGTAAAAAAATATTGAAAAAATACTAAAAAAATATAAATTTTTGTTGGCGTTTAATTTTTTTACGAAAGTGCAAGAATTAAGGTAGTAGTCTGGTAAGTCTGGCCGTTTTTTGTCTTTTTTAAGGGACTTTCTTTTTTAGGAAAATAAAGATGGATCTTTTTGAATTATTGATAAGTTTTTGTTGACGTATTACGGATACAAAAAAATTTGAGAATTTATTATTATTGTTGTTCTTACTCGAAGTTGGCGCCTCGAAAAAAAAAATTGCGTGGGTGGTCCGGATGGTTTTGACTTCGGAAATTAAAATTTTTGGAATATTTTTGATCTACAGACATGTCATTCTCGCAGGAAGCACCAAAGTCAAATTTTATCGGTAAATAACAAAATGGCGGAAATTTTATCTTTTTTATTTTTTAAAAGTCCACCATTTTGCTATTTATCGATAAAATTTGACTTTGGTACTTCCTGCCAGAATGACATGTCAACTTCGAGTAACAATAACAATAATAAAAAATTGTCAAATTTTTTTGTATCCTTAATATGTTAATAAAAACTTTTCTATAATTCAAAAAGATCCATCTTTATTTTCCTCAAAAAGAACGTCCCTTAAAAAAGACATACAAAATGACCAGAGCTACCAGGCTGCTACCTTAAATTTTTCACAAGATTTTTAAGAAATGCTAGAATGGAATTATCAATATTTATATGAATTTATTAGATTTACAAATTTATACTGAATTAAAACATCTGGTGATGTAACAAAAAAAAATTGTTAAGAATTAACTTTTTAAAGAAATTTGTATTTTACACTCCAGTAGATTTTACGGCGTTATAAAATGCAAAAATCAAATATTTCAAATTAATGCATTTTAAAAAAAATGCAAAATTAAATTTATCTAAGTATCAAATTTTTTAAAAAATGCAAAAATTAGGTGATTGACATTTATTATTTTATTAAAAATGCATCAATTTAATCTTTTCAAATTATTAATAGATTAAAAATGCAAAATTACTACGTAAACAATTGCAATTTTTTAAATAATGCATTAATTGAATTTCTTGAATTATTCATCGAACAAACAATTATTAATGAAGGCAATTATTTTGATGCATTTTCAACAGAATTATTAATTGAAATATTTTTCAATTAAATATTTTTAATTTAATTGTTAATTCAATCAAAAATTCATTATTAAAATAATGCATTGTGACGGACTTTCCGCCCCAAACTCCTCGCTCGTCCTCTCTTTCGGCCTGATCGGTTTCCCTTCCTGGGATCCCTTAGGGGGAGTCCAGGGGTGCGAAATCGGAAGATGGGCGCCAGCCGAGGGGGTGGCCCTCGGCAATGGGGGAACCGATCAGCCCGCAAAGCAAGACGAGGGGGCACGGCTAGGTGCCGGGAACAAGAGTCCCAGAAGGGGGTTCTGCCTCCGTGCCCTGGGGAAAAACAAGAGGGAAGAAAGAGGGCAAAAGCAGAGGCTCACGCGGGAATCGGTTTTTAATTTAATTTATTAAATTAAAAAGGTGACACGGCAAGAAAAAGAAACAAAAAGAAAAGCTTTCGCAAAAACAAAACGTCGCCTCGGTAGGCGGAGAACAAAAGAATGTGGCTCCAAAATGGCCCGCAGCCGAAAGGGCCTGGGACTCACACAAGAAAAGAAAAGAAAAAGAAAGAAAAGAATCGCGGTAAGGAAGCACGGAACTTGTAGGCGATAAGGGAAAGCTATCTCTCAAGTCGTGGGAGCTAAAGGAAACTAAGACGGTAGGAAAAAAAAGGTACGGGAACATAAGATACGACGTCCGTGACGCTCAGACGTTCAGGATGTCTGACCAACCTGCTCGGGGCACGGTCCTCTCCCAGCGAAACGACGGGGACTCCTCCTCGGATCCCAAGGGCTCTCGAAATAATCCCAATATCGTCCAAAAATGGCACCAAGAATTCTCCCCAAACAAACGCGATCGGATCGGCTTAAAGGTCCAGAGATCTCTGACTCTTCCTCGGTTGCGATCCTCTATTCCCCCACCCAGGGCCCTTTGGCAATTCCGAGCGTGGATAGTGCTGCCGCCCTGGGTGGTGGATCTTGATCGATGACTTCTCGTCGGTAGCGGTTGCGTCCGCTGATTGGTGGGGAGTGGCATTCTTGTCCAATTTCTAATATAATAGGTAATAGGTAGGCGGTAGAAATGCGTGAGGTAAGGAAGATGGGGATTGGGGGATGTGCTTCCTTCGCCCTGCTCTATAACAATCTAAAAATATGATTAATATTTTTGTCCCAGCCCTTTCGGGGAGATCTCTGGACACTGTATATGTTCATGGTAACGCGTATTGTTAATGTGGCCAAATGGCCACGTTACAGCATTTTTGGCAACTCTGATTTTGACAGTGTAATCAGAAGTTGATCCGGCTATAGTCACACATGTGTTAGTGATACCCTGATCAAAATCATCTATTGATGATAGCATTTTTGGATCAGTTCGTAACAAACGCGCATGCTTTTTATCGAGTAGCGATTAATAGTTGCGAAATTGATTTTTATTCCCAGTTTCGATAAAAATTTTCACTGTACACTAATTTTAATTTTTTTTTGTAACAAAAACGAATTGTTTTTGTTAATAATAAATATGTAATATAGATTTCATGATTACTTTTTTGCATAGTTTTGTTGGGAAAATATATGCAGTTATTGCATCTCGCACGATTTTTTAATATATTTTCAGATTTTTTTTTAATTAAGAAACTTTTTTATTATCTTGAAAAATAAATAGAATTGGAATCCGAATATGAAACTTTCACAAAATTATTGAAACGACCAATACTATTATATGATTTTTTTTCGTAGGCGTAAAAAAGAGCGGGCAGAAAAGGAACGCGCTTTATCCGGTGACAAGGATGCCTCCTTGCAAGGAGGTCAGGAAGAGAAGTTATACGAGAAAGTACCGACGATGGAAAATGTTCAAATGTCTACCTTGTCGGGCTCCGTAGCTGCTGAGGTATGCGAGATACTTGAAATAATTTATGAAGTAGAGGAACGTGTTGCAAGTGCGGAAAAGCATTTGCCCACCTCTATCAATGAGGATGGATCTTACGAGATCTCCTTATTAGCTAGCGATACTGAGGGACGTGTTGCGAGTGCGGAAAAGCACTTGCCCACCTCTATCAATGAGGATGGATCTTACGAGATCTCCTTATTAGCTAGCGATACTGAGGGACGTGTTGCGAGTGCGGAAAAGCACTTGCCCACCTCTATCAATGAGGATGGATCTTACGAGATCTCCTTATTAGCTAGCGATACTGAGGGACGTGTTGCGAGTGCGGAAAAGCACTTGCCCACCTCTATCAATGAGGATAACGCTCATATTAGCCAAAAGAAAGATGTCAAGATAAATGGTCGCAGAATTGTAGACATTTCTTTCTTTTGGAATACATTGCACGAAAAGTTTGATAACCACTCGCTTGAGTCGGGATGCAACTTTCGTGACTTTAAAATGACCAAATACGTAGATAAAGGTTTGAGAACCCAAATCTTTGTCAAATGTTTTGCGTGTTCCTATGAGGACAGTATCTGGACTGAACCAGAAGAGCAGACATTAATGGGACTCCATGATAGCGCTATAACTAGTGCGATAACTACAGGCTGTGGTTATTCAGCCTTAAAGGGTCAGTTGGCTGCAATGGCGATACCATGCATGAACCATAAAACGTTCAGAAAAACAGAGGAAAAAATGATCAATGTTTTTCTTGAAACCGCTGAAAGAGTTATGAAAGAAGCGGGACAAGAGGAATACAGAATAGCAACTGAAAAGGGCCATGTAAAAGATGGTATACCTTACATAACTGTAACAGCAGACGGTTAGCTGGATGAAAAGATCATACAAAAATGGAAAATATGATTCCTCATCTGGCTTAGGAGCTATAGTTGGTTGCGAAACTCAGAAAGTTCTCTTTTATGACGTACGAAACAAGTCATGTGCAGCATGTGCTTATGCTGCCCGCAATAAGAGAGAACCAAGGGACCATAAATGTTTCAAAAACTCGGGTCATGATCAAAGTTCCACCAGTATGGAAACCGATGCTATTGTTGAAGGTTTCAAGGAAAGCATTCGTACGCATGGTCTTATTTATAAGACACTCGTTAGCGATGGTGATAGCAGTGTCTATAACACCATTCTGAATAACGATGTTTATGGGAAATACGGTGTACGAGTGGAGAAAGTGGAATGCACGAACCATTTGTTGCGAAACTTATGCAACAAAGTGGTAGACATTTCCAAAAAGACGGAAATACCGTCCCGATTGTACAAGAAAGGTTACATCGGTAGAATACGCCAACTCGTGAGTGATAGCGCTCTAAAAATGCGAAAGGAAATTGCGTCGGCCGTGACGCGCCGTAACGCAGAAAATACTGAGACTGCAGAAAAAGTCATTAATTTGATGCATGACATTTTGAACGTTCCGAAACATGTATTTGGCGATCATAGCGATTGCAAGGATCGCAAAATGCCATGTGATGGGAAGCAAAAGGCAGGCGAAAAGAATAATTTAAAAATGCTGCAGGAAGCTAATTTTTATGAGCCTATTTATAAGGTGATAAGTAATCTCTCCTGTCATTCGCGTTCGCTGTTAGCCAACCGCAATAACAATGGAGTAGAAAATTATAATTCCATTGTAGCAAAATTTATCGGAGGAAAACGATTAAATTTTGGCTTGCTAGGTTCTTACACGGGACGATGTGCCGCTGCTGTCGTTCAGTGTAACACGCAAGAGGTTCTATCTCAGGTAACCTCAACAATGAACAAAGAAATTAGCAGCATTGTTTTGAAGATGGAGAACCTTCGAAAGACAGCAATTTCTGATAAGAGATTGCGTCGTCTCGGTAAGAAGGAAATAAAACGTAAAAGCTTAAAGGGCACGGATAAGGACTATGGCCCTTCATCGCAAAAGCCAGACATTTCTGTCGATGCGTACGAAGTGCTAAAGGCGGAACATTTCAAGAAATTGCGAAAAGACTCTGAAAATCGCAATGAAATAGAGCGCGCCACAGTTAGACAAAGTCTTTGTGACGAATGGTACCAAAGACGCCGATACCTACTAACGGCGTCGAATTTTGGTAAAGTTTGTCGCATGAGGGAACACACTTCTTGCGCAGCAACAGTAAAAAGCATTTTGTATCCTGTTCTTGTAGACACAGCAGCATTGTGCTACGGAACGGAAAACGAAATAAAGGCTTTAAAAATGCTCGAATCAGTACTTGGAGAAAAAATTGTCCCTTGCGGTTTATTTATTGATGAAATAGAACCGTATTTGGGTGCGTCTCCTGATGGCCTAATTGGAAATGATTCAATCGTTGAAGTAAAATGTCCAGTGTCCGCATCAGGATTAAAGCCGGAAGATGCGATCCGAGAGAAAAAGCATCTAAAGGCTATTTTCCAAAAGAATGATACATCGAAAATGAATAAAACACATATGTATCATTACCAAATTCAGGGGCAGTTGCACATAACCCAAAGATTGAACTGCTACTTCTGTATTTGGACTCCTCTCGGTATCAAATACATTCTGGTCGAGCGAGACGACAAGTTCTGGGATGAAAAAATGGCACCATATGTGAACCGATTCTATAACGAATGCATGTTGCCTGAAATTATAGATAGTCGGTATAACAGAAATATGCCGATTAGGGATCCCGAGTACATACTAAGTGCTAAGGAACGCCAGAAAATGAAGCTTCAGAAAGCTAAGCGTCCGAGAAACGCCGAAAATGCGGAAACAGTTTCCAAACGCAAAAAAGGAAATGAAAATGGAAATGTCGAAAATGATCTGGAAGAGTTGTTTTTCGATTTGACAGTAATCGATGACACCGAAGCAATTGATGCAGTGATCATAGACATAAACCCAGAGAATGTTTATCGAACGCTTCAGCAGAAGAATGAAATGCTGACGGACGAATGCATCGAAATGTTTCTTCAAGTGTTGAAAGAAGAGAAGCCCGAATTCGAAGTACATAATGTATTCAAATTCGCTTCGCTCCACTTATTGAAACAAATAAGTTATGCACAAACCCTGCAGATCATCGGTGGTTTTGGAGTAGAACACTGGTGTTGCGTTCACTTCAATGGACACGAGCTTTATATATATGACAGTGCTCACCGTTGTGAATACGAGTTGTTGAGCGACCAAGAAAAGTTGTATATAAAAACTCGGTATCCTAATTTGGAAATAGACAAAATTCTATTTCAGCCTGTAACCAAGCAACCAGATGGGGTCAGTTGCGGGGTTTATGCAGCAGCTTTTGCAACTAGTGTCGCGCTTGGGGAAAATCCTTCCGAGAGGACGTACTCTACAAGGATTATGCCAATGCGTATACACTTGATGGACATTATTCGACACAGAAAATTGATTACTTTTCCCGTAGAGTAAGGCTGAGCGGTAGATTAGCAATCAGTTCTCTGTAAACATTTTAAAAATGAATGAATGTCTACCATATGAAAACGCGAAATGTCTATTCTGTGACATTTTGCCTCCGAACAAATTGTTATAAAGGACGGCAGTGCGGTCCTGTTTGTAGACGGTTGGGTAATATAAATGCCGAAAATTCATGTTTCCACAGTGCTGTTAAACGAAAATGCCTGAAACTAATATTTCTACTAGTTTCGGAGAAACGGGGAGTCGATATTACAGTGGTTGCGACTCACGGAAGTGGGCGGTGGTGGAGCCCCTTCGAACAAAAGTTTATATTGTGGAATATTTAAATATTGGAATAGTGTAAGAAATAATATATTCATTCAAAAAATGTACTTATCTCTTTAAAAAAAACCGGTACTTTTTTTTAACAGCAGCAGGTTTTTTTAAGCAGCTTATGCTATTGGCGCGTTGCCGGCAGCATAAGCTCAGCATCCGCCCATCTTATAAACATGGGCGGCGCAAAGCGGGTCATGAGGAAAAGCGATGGCGGTGGCACGTTGACTCTCCGCACTCCTTACCGTATGTATTTGTGAATAATTTGATTAAAAAAACATAACCGTGGGTTATAGTTATATAATTAAAACTAGTAGTTATATAATTTAATTTATGGTTCTTTAAAAAACAATGCAAGTATAAAATAAATGAATTACCGGGCCCTTCTTGGAATATTAATTGCTTCGAATTTTGTGAAAAAATAAATTTTTCTTACTTTCAGAAAATCGACGCTTCAGCGTCGAAGATTTCTTCGGGATCACATCAGCTTTACGGAAAAGTTCTGCATTTACAAGTTTTGCATCATTATATCGACATGTTATATAAAAACAAATATTGAGGATATGATGTATTAATATAACTGTTGTATCTCTTTTGTTATATAAATTGTGATTTCTATGTTATATAGCAGTGACTAATTGTATCGGCTGCGTTTATTATTTTCTTCAGTTATAATTTATAAACTTAACACTATTTTTACCAAAGGTGTCAAAAGACACCTTTTGGAATTTTAATTTATAATTATTTTCGAGGTTTAATTTCATCATTTTTTGACATCTACAAACGGAAGGTACTTGTAGAGCAATTATGCATCTTTAAAAAATTTGGCATTGAATTAGGAAATATATTTTATTTATAATACTATGTTTTTGGTTTTGGATTTTTGATTACGTCTAAGTAGAGCAATAGAAATAGTGTTAAATAATTTTGGAAGATTGAAAACATTATTCTCCAATCCCTCTAATCGTAATTATCAATTTACGATTTATAATCTCTAGTAAAATATTTAATCCAAATTAAACCCTTTTTTCTCTAACTATTCTTTCAATAGACCTATCACGGTCAGCAAGGTGTACTTTAGTACTTTAAGGTGCAAGTATCCCGCCACCCGTATTCCTTAGCCGCTCAAGTAATACGTGCATGGTTAGTCCTACTATACTCTGAGATATTTCATACGGAAAAGTATCGCTTACGCGATATCAGAATAGAGGTTGTAGAGGTAGTAGAAGTTGAGCATATACGCACCTACTCATACAGAGTCGGTACGTAACAATAGTATTTATACTATTATTGAAAAAAATATTAAATAATAGTATTTATAAATATTTTTTAATAATTTCTACAATTTAGAATGGTAAAGAAAATAAATAGATATTTTTGTTTTATTGATTATAAATTGATTTAACGACTATTGATTGATTTTAAACACCTCTTTACCATTATAAATTGTAGAAATTATTCAAAAATAATTAGAAGAATAATATACAGTAACGGAAATTGATATTCATAACGATTAATAGTAAGAACAAAATTTTGCAAATATTCAAAAATCGAAAAAAAATAATAGCTTTGGAGGTCCTACGATCGGACCGGCCTGGTAAGATGTAGAATGGTTAGTAGTTTGCTATAAAAAATTTTGACGAAAATCAAAATATGCACTCACTTTGGAAAATCAGATTTAAAATTTTAAACTCAAAAATCTCATTCAAGAATACTTTAAAATTTTTTTAAATATTTTTTTCTAAAGAGTACACGAAAGAACAAAAATTTTGAAAAAAAAAGTTTAAATTTGGACCATTATTGAAAAAGTTATCAGCAAAAAACAAAAAAAAAGCGATTTTTTTGAAAATTTGATATCTTTTGAACGGGTAATCAAAAAAATCTTAAAATTTACCAGGAAGGGTTTTTCGGTAGGTACTAAAAAATATCAAAAAATTGAGAAAATCAAAAATCCAAATTTTTCAAACTGTCCGATTTGGCGTGGAACACCCCAATACAAATTATGAATAAAAAAATAAAAGAAAATAAGACATTGGCCAGGGCTCGAACCCTCGTCAAAAGATTTGCAGCGATTCAAGAACCAAGCGCTTTACCACTGCGCTACCGACGTTGTTCGTAATTTGTGTACAAATTTAAGATATAAACTTTACCGCGTGGTTCTGGTTAACCTCTTGCACTATTTTCACGAGTCAGACTCGTGATGAAAATTTTAGGTCAAACTTGAGCCGTACTTGTGGTCTTTTTAAATAAAACGTGGTATTTTTAAAATTTATTGCAATCATATGTAATAATTAAATACTTTTTAAAAGTTCTTATTCAAATTCATTTGAATTACACAACTTCCGACACTCGAGCCCCGCCACTTCGGCTCCTTTTGCGACTATTCGAGGCATAGTTGGGCACGGCTATTTCCGAATTTAAATAAAATCCTCAGTTTTATACTTTTAAATAATAATACATTATTATTCTACGCGACAGAAGAGAGACCCTTTCGTTATGACTTTTACAGCAGAACTAACTAACGCAATGGTCAAAAGGGGACACAGTGGTTGATAATCTGGGTATAGGTGACTAATAAATCTTTTCTAAATATCCGAGGCCTTATCGCTTCTTTGTATAAACAAACAGCCGAATTCGAGGGAATATATGATTGCATAAATACAGCATTTCGTCAGAATAAGAGACTAATAGAACAAAGATTAATTTTTGTATTTGGTTTTACAAAGAAAACCTAACAGCATTTCACTGAAATCTGAAAAAATTCTGTAATAGGCGTCTCTGTTACCAAATCGAGTTTAAAATAATAGTTACAATAACAACAACAACCCTAATAATAATGATAATAATAATAAAAATAATAATAATAATAATAATAATAATGCTAATGATAATGAGAGTAATGATGATGATGATGATGATAATAACGATAATCATAATCGTAATCATCATAATCATCATCATCATCATCATCATTGAGATTCGCAATCAGCGGTCCGAGAATCATATAGTGGAAGAAAAGCATTTCAGATTCGGACGCAGCGCCCCCAACTCTCTGTAGATAACTGTTTTGTAGGTAACTTGAGGCATAATCGTGGAATCTGCATTTCGCAAACCGATAAAGCAGATTTCAGGTATGCTGTTAATCTTGATGGTAAATGAGCATCGCAGAGCCATCTGTCGGCAAATTCATATACTAA
Source organism: Gasteruption jaculator (assembly GCA_949825005.1). Taxonomy (NCBI): domain Eukaryota; kingdom Metazoa; phylum Arthropoda; class Insecta; order Hymenoptera; family Gasteruptiidae; genus Gasteruption; species Gasteruption jaculator. Next base: position 12,921,694 of record OX463768.1, on the reverse strand, counting down.
AAAAATGCTTATCTGTCGGTAGCTTTCTCTCCCAGGTGATGCATAAGCAATTGGCAAGTCCACCTCGCGTTCATCGATAAGTTCCTTGCCCATTTCCGGACATTATTTTCAGAAAAATAAGGTGTCATTAGATTTCCCAAGCCTGGCACCTGGTCCTCGATGTGCGTTTTATATCTCAAAAGTGATAATTGTTCTGTTTTTATCGGATTTATGAACTGTCTCGATTTGTGCACCGCCATCTTATTATCTTGTCTTGGCGATGTAAAAAGTAAGAAATCGAAAAAGTAAGTAAATTATAAGATTTATTTAAATTAATCGAAAAAATGTGATATTCATGATCGACAATTATACAGCAGGTAATTATCGATCGCTATCTCAAACGAATCCGTCAATTAGTAACGGAGTATTGTTAGTTGAAAGATTGGACAAGTTTTTTGAATACTGGCGGGTTTTCTAGGGTTATTCTTTTGTTTCCTGTCGTGTTTTTTTTTTGCTTTTTTGCCTATCGGATACCGCCTTAAGGTTTCTCTAATTATTTTAAAAAATTATTAGGAAAGCATTATAAATATAGAAAAAATTCTCAGAAAAATTATTATTAGAAAAAACGAAATAAAATAATTGTTAGAATTGTTAGATAATAATTATTAGAATAATAATTATTAGAAAAATATTTTCCCATAGTTATAAAAGTCTTGAATAAAAAACAAAATTAATAAATAAACACAATATTTATACTTACCTTTCGCTTCTTTATTTTCAACGTTTTTGAAGGTTTAAAATTGTTACCAAACATCAGGAAAATCCACAATTCAATGGCAAATTGGAAAAATACTTCTTTCTGAGACTCTCAGAAATTATCCTTATTTACTTCTTATACAGGGTGTGCGGTATAAGATCATTAACCCGGGAGATGGTGGTAGCTGGTGAAAAACTGAGACGAAAAGTCCTGTACCATTTTTGAAAATTCGGATTAATTACCGAGTTATTAATTAAAACGTTCCGGCCAATCAGAACGACGGAACGGCTGGTAGGCCGGTCAAAATAATTTAGACTCAACCCTAGACGCCAGTATGTCGCCAAAGAAAGAAGCAGTAGTAAAATAACAAAAGAACTAAGACAAGGGTAAAATCAAAACATTGCTTCTACTGTTACCACTACCATAATACTACACTATGGTGTGTTGTCTTTCGGCAACAGAGTAGTAGTAATGGTGATACTTAAGAAATCATATGGTAACACCAAAGCATTGAAAATGTTACGTCTGGTATTTCTTCTATTACTACCACTACCTCACTACTATGATTGTATGTGTTTTCGTTGTACAATAAAGTTGTAGTAGTAATAATACATAAGAAACAAAATGGCGAAATTGAAAACCATCAAATTCTTGCTTGTATTATTAGTGCTATTACGACTACTACCGCTTTCATTATGATTGTTATTATGACTATGATTGTTCGCGATCGCGAAAGGTAAGGGGGGAGCGGAGCTGAGCCGGGACCCACCGGACAGTCTCCCTCTCCCAGAGTTGGTCCCCACTCGCAGCGTCTCCCACCTCGCGGCGATCTATCGAGCTCGATCTCGGTGAGATCGTCGCCGTTCCAGTCAGTCGCCAGCTCGACCCGAGCCCCTACAGACGGGGAACTTATGGATGATTTCAGGCTAAGTGAGTAAGTTTGGTTTTCCTAACCATTCCATTCCTTTCCCACGAGGCGTTCTCGTGATTTTAGTAGACGGTGCGGTGTTCGCACCTTTACCTTTTCCTAGTGCGGTGTTCGCACTTCCTTATAGCGGAGTTCGCTTCCTTCCAGTGCGGTGTTCGCACTTTGTAGACTCTTGGAGACAATTCGAGGTGTTCTCGGGTTGTCTCTCCTTCGGGGATTAGCCCCATTTTTCGCTCCCAACCCTCCGGCTTTCCAAACGCCCTAGCGTTTGGTCCAGGCGGAGCTCGCCTTGCGCGTCACAAGCGGAGCTCGCTTTGCGCGTCTTTCTTTTTTGAGTGTCTCATTGCAGGAGCCTAGTGCTCAGAGACTCGTGGCCTTTTCTTTGTTGAGATTTGTTATGAAATATATCGTTAAGTTTTAGTTATATCGCGTCTTTTTATTTGCTTGCTTCTCCTACCCTTGTCCGTCCGAGCGTACCGAACGTTCAGCGTCACCACCGGTCAGTTTCCGCTTTGTTCTGTTTGTATTTGTGGAGTCGGGATTTTCCCGTCGTACAGTCTCGCACAAATTGGTCCTTCGAGCCGGATATCAAGTCAAACTTGAAGTATCGGCAAAATCCTAAGTAATTACAAAGCGTTCTTTGGTGGTCGCTAGCAACAATTGATTTCGGTCGTTCGGTTCGGTTAGGAGAACGCCAAGTACGTTGCAAGTATGGCAGAAGGTAAATTAAAGAAAGAATACGCAGTAAGCGTTGCGGTCTATCGAGAAGACCTCGTTCGTCTTCTTACTAATATTAAGAAACGGGGTGTGAATCGTTACACGACTAGCTATCTCGAGGAGAGGTTGAAACTCGCCAATGACCTCCATGATAACATCAGGGATTGTCACATTAAATTAAGTGCGAGCTATGAGCCGCAGGAATTAGCAGCAACTCCATACGTCCTCAACAACGTATACGAGACGGCTTTAGAAGCTTTTGAGGCAGTTGAGAGCTATATTCTAGATCACTTGGGTCGTCTAGAAGAGAACTCGGCACCCGTCAATACGAGTTCTAGCTCTCACACTGAATGCAATGTCCCATCTTCTATGAGACTTCCAAAAATAGATTTACCAAAGTTTAGTGGCAATTACGGCGAATGGCTAACGTTCCATGATACGTTCAAAGCCATGATCCACGACAATACCGGGCTGCCAGGGATTCAGAAATTCCACTATTTAAAGTCGTGTTTGGTAGGGGAAGCTCGCACCGTAATCCAAGCTCTTACGGTGAGCTCTGATAATTATGACATTGCCTGGACCACCCTGGTCTCCAGGTATCATAATCGTCGAATTATTACGGCGACGTTGCTTAACAGATTTACCCAGTTGGGGTCTGTTGATGGCAACAACTTGACCGCCTTAAAAAATTTAAGAGACACGGTAGCTGTCACTCTCGACGCACTTAGGAATTTAGAGTATGCAGTGGACTTTTGGGATCCACTCATCGTTCATTTGGTAGCGAGTAGTTTTGATTCAGCCTTTAGATTAAAATGGGAACGATGCATAAGCGATCTAGCGGAATATCCGACTTATGCGAAGTTGACAGAATTCTTGTCCAGTAGAGTTAGCATGCTGGAATCTCTAGGGTTGAACAAATCCAGCGAGGTTAAGCCACCTGAACGGCCAATTAAGTCACACTCTACGAGTGTGCGGAGCTCTAAGTGCGTCCATTGCGCTCAGAACCACTCACTTACACGCTGTGAGAAATTTTTGAGTCTACAACCGTCAGCTAGACTAAGCTTAGTCCACCGGAAGAAGGTATGCGTGAATTGTCTTCGAAGCGGTCATTTCACTTCGGCATGCCCTAGTTCTTTCCGGTGCAAAACTTGTGCAAAGCCACATAATACTTTGCTGCACCTGGGGGAAAGAAACACCTCGGTCAGCAGGACTTCGCCAGTTACCTCCCCACCGGCCAACACTTCCGCGTCTACATCGTCAAACGCGGAAATTAACACTCATTTAAGCGTTAATGATACGCGAACGGTATTGCTTGCGACCGTTTTGGTACAAGTGTGTGCAAAAAACGGTAGACACGTTGTAGCAAGGGGTTTAGTGGATCCCGGGTCAGAATCGTCATTTATTACAGAGAATTTAGTCCAATTGCTTCGTGTTAAACGGGTTCCGGTCAATGCATCGATTTCCGGTGTTACAGGACAAGTTTCGATGAAAGTTAAAGGGGAAGCTGTAATCAATTTTCGTTCACTCAAGGGCAGTCAGGCGGCTTTGACTGTGTCAGCCTTGATTCTTCCTAAAATAACTAGTTACATGCCTGCATCCTTTTCCCCTTCGAATTTCCCCGAATTGAAGCCAGAGGATCTCGCAGATCAGGCTGAAATTTCGCGCTCTCCGATCGACTTTCTTATCGGTGCAGATTATTACCCGCAGCTTTTGACGAACAGATCTTTGACCTCTGTTGACGGTGCACTATTGGCACAATCAACCATTTTCGGATGGGTAGTTTCGGGAGTTCTACCCCATCATTCGCGTGCTCCAACAACCACGGTGCATCATTGTTGCAGTTTAGAGCAGGGATTGCGGCGTTTTTGGGAGCTAGAAGAGGTTCCCGAGTCAATTTCCTTCTCGGATGAGGATCATTTCTGTGAGGAGTTCTTTCAGAAAACAGTAGAGCAGGATGCCAACGGACGGTTTGTGGTTGCACTTCCGTTCAAACCCGGTTTCGATAGTTCGAATTTAGGAACTTCTCGGCACATAGCAGAAGCCTCCTTGCGTCGGGTAGCCAAAAGTTTTATTAATAATCCCATCCGGAAGGAACAATACGTTGAATTCATGCAAGAATATGAGTCTCTTGAACACATGACTCCCATTTCGAATTCTTCTTTGGTTGCAAAGAATCGAGTTTACCTTCCTCACCACGCGGTGGTCAAATCGGTGTCAGGAAAGGAAAAGGTTAGGGTAGTTTTTAATGCTTCTAGCAAAACAAGCACGGGAGTATCCCTCAACGATGTCCTGTTGGTAGGTCCAAAATTACAGAAGGACATAACTTCTATTTTTTTAAATTGGCGAGGTCACAAGATTGCTGGAGTAGCGGACATCGTCAAAATGTTCCGCCAGATACTCGTACGGCCTCAAGATCGAGTACTACAGTCGATTCTTTGGCAGACTCCCGGTGGGGAGCAAACTTTTGAATTGAATACCGTTACCTACGGGACCGGTCCCGCGCCGTTTTTAGCGATGCGAGTTCTCAAGGAACTTGCTGTTCGGTTCGGAAATGAATTCCCGCACGCACAGAGGGTTTTATTCGATTCTGTCTACGTGGATGACTTGCTGTTCGGTGCAGATGACGTTGCCACCCTGGAACTAATCCAGAACCAGCTGGTGGAATTACTCTCCAAGGGAGGGTTTTCACTCAGCAAATGGGCTACCAACGTCCCTCGGGATCCTAATGTAGTTTCCACTCAAGAAAGTCACGTTATTTTTTCCGATCCAGACGAGAATCAGCACAAAATTTTAGGCGTAGCTTGGGATACGGTGGAGGATAAGTTTTTGTTTCAGATTCGTACGGAGGTGCTTACTACAGTCACCAAGCGAACTTTACTCTCCGAGAATTCCAAGATCTTCGATCCTATGGGCTGGATCTCTCCGGTGACGATTGTATTAAAACAGTTAATGCAATCTACGTGGCTGCTGAAGCTTTCTTGGGATGAGGAGATTCCGGAGCCCACGCGCTCCAAGTGGCTTCACGCATACACTCAACTGGGAGAGCTGAAAAATCTAACATTGCCTCGATGGGACAGTTTTCGACCTGGCACTCGATTCGAGTTAATCGGGTTTTGTGATGCATCGTCGTTAGCGTACGGTGCCGTAGTGTATTCCAAGGTTACGACCTTGGATGGGACAGTAACAGTTAATTTACTAATGGCCAAGGCCAAAGTAGCACCCATTAAAACGGTTTCAATCCCTAGATTAGAGTTGGTAGCTGCAGCACTCCTAACGAAGCTTTTGTTGCATGTAAAAGCTTCTCTGTCTCGACCGGTCCATTCCATTTCCTGCTTTACAGACTCGCAGATCACACTGGCCTGGATCACCCAACAGCCGTCTAAATGGAAGGTGTTCGTCGCCAATCGCGTCTCGTATATCCAGACGGAACTCCCGGAGGCTCGATGGGCTCACGTCAAGGGCACCATCAACCCAGCGGACTTGAATTCTCGGGGCATCACGCCCTCAGAATTAGTAAATTCCAGGTTATGGTGGAATGGGCCTGACTTTCTTCGTTCGGAACTCGTCACTGTTCATCGTGAGCTCGACACAGAGGAGGAAAAACGGACAACTGCTCTCCACGTACATAAGCCAGAGGACAACGAGCTAGCACTCTTTGACCGATTTTCATCGTGGCCAAAAACGATTCGAATAATTGCCTATGTACGAAGGTTTGTAGATAGATGTCGAGATCCCACGACAGTGCATGAGCCTTTTCTTTCTGTGCATGAGTTACAGGTAGCGCAGCTCTCGATCTTCAGAATGGTACAGGCGGCGGAATTTCAACGGGATTTACTCCACTTGTCGCGAAAGGAGAAGTTACCCTCTCGATCACGACTCCTTTCATTGGATCCTTTTTTGGACTCTGACGGATTAATTCGAGTCGGAGGAAGACTTCGAAATTCGTCCTTGTCAGAGAACGAAAAACACCCGTTGTTGCTCCCTCCTGGCCATGTTGCAGATATGCTAATTCGTAGCATACATCTCCGCTCTCTTCACGGCGGACTGCAACTAACCTTAACTTTGTTAAGGAAAGAAGCTTGGGTCATTAATGCCCGATCAGCTGTCAAGCGCATCCTTCATGGTTGCATAGTGTGCGTGCGGGAAAGGGCATCGATGGGTACCCAACTTATGGGTTCTCTTCCCGCAGCTAGAGTGACGCGAAGTCACCCGTTTTCCCACACTGGAGTGGATTACGCAGGGCCGTTTATAATTAATGCTAGTGCAGGTCGGGGGTCAAGAACACGAAAAGCTTACATCGCTTTGTTCGTGTGTCTGGCCACCAGAGCGATACATTTAGAATTAGTGTCTAACTATGACACCGAGTCATTTTTAGCTGCGTTTTCACGGTTTGCGGCGCGGCGCGGTCGACCTTCCGTAATGTACAGCGACAACGGTTTAAATTTTCAGGGTGCGAATGCGGAACTCAGGCGTGCGTTCAAGGCCGCTTTGAGACACGCAGCCACCCACGATCTCGAGCCACTATCCGGTATAGATTGGCAATTTATCCCAGTAGCGAGTCCACATTGGGGAGGAATCTGGGAAAGTGGCGTTCGAACGGTTAAATACCATTTAAAGCGTATTATGGGGAAATTTATACCCACATTTGAGGAATTTGTTACTATTCTATGCCGCGTGGAGGCATGCCTCAATTCTCGTCCGATTGCGAAAATTCACGACGATTTAGAGAGTCTAGAAATGCTTTCTCCAGGGCATTTTCTAACAGGGAGAGCGCTCCTCGCTCCTCCCGAACGATCAACGCTCGATCTCAAGGAAACAACCTTGAATCGATGGCAGCGTACAATTAGGATCACAGAAGCATTCTGGAAAAAATGGTCCTCGGAGTATTTGTCCACGCTTCAATCACGTTCCAAGTGGCGTACAAAAACGGATGCGTTTAAGCCAGGGGACATCGTGATAATAAAAAATCCTAATAATCCACCTTGCAGGTGGAGTTTAGGTCGCATTTTAAAATTAATTCCGGGAGTAGATTCGGTGGCTCGAGTCGCTCTCGTTAAAACAGCGAATAAAGAAATCCAGCGGAGTTTTTCGCAGCTGTGTAGACTCCCTGCGTCAGATACGAATTCCTAGGTAAACATTTATACCTTGGGTTCAAACACCTCGGCTATACCTCATATCATTCGGGCATATGTCCTTTGGAAGATGGAAATCGTTAAGCCGAGGTCGGAAACAATTTAATTTAATTTAATTTCCATTTTATTTCTCGAATCATTGGAAACACTGTTTACCCGGTCACTAGGGTAAACACAGCGTACCGGATAACGTTGACAACAAATCCGTGGCTCCAACAAGTTTCGACAATTTGGCGTGGGAATTCTCCACGAATCGCGGCAAATTTTCATCTTCGCGCGGTTTGGTGTCATTTCCGGTCATGGTGGTGCATTGACGCTGCACTCGCTTTACGCGTCAATGGGGGGGAGTTTGTTCGCGATCGCGAAAGGTAAGGGGGGAGCGGAGCTGAGCCGGGACCCACCGGACAGTCTCCCTCTCCCAGAGTTGGTCCCCACTCGCAGCGTCTCCCACCTCGCGGCGATCTATCGAGCTCGATCTCGGTGAGATCGTCGCCGTTCCAGTCAGTCGCCAGCTCGACCCGAGCCCCTACAGACGGGGAACTTATGGATGATTTCAGGCTAAGTGAGTAAGTTTGGTTTTCCTAACCATTCCATTCCTTTCCCACGAGGCGTTCTCGTGATTTTAGTAGACGGTGCGGTGTTCGCACCTTTACCTTTTCCTAGTGCGGTGTTCGCACTTCCTTATAGCGGAGTTCGCTTCCTTCCAGTGCGGTGTTCGCACTTTGTAGACTCTTGGAGACAATTCGAGGTGTTCTCGGGTTGTCTCTCCTTCGGGGATTAGCCCCATTTTTCGCTCCCAACCCTCCGGCTTTCCAAACGCCCTAGCGTTTGGTCCAGGCGGAGCTCGCCTTGCGCGTCACAAGCGGAGCTCGCTTTGCGCGTCTTTCTTTTTTGAGTGTCTCATTGCAGGAGCCTAGTGCTCAGAGACTCGTGGCCTTTTCTTTGTTGAGATTTGTTATGAAATATATCGTTAAGTTTTAGTTATATCGCGTCTTTTTATTTGCTTGCTTCTCCTACCCTTGTCCGTCCGAGCGTACCGAACGTTCAGCGTCACCACCGGTCAGTTTCCGCTTTGTTCTGTTTGTATTTGTGGAGTCGGGATTTTCCCGTCGTACAGTCTCGCACAATGATTATGATTATTATTATTATTATTATTATTATGACAATTATTATTATTATTATTATTATTATTATTATTATTATTATTATTATTATTATTATTACCATCATCAGTATCGTTGTTATTATTATTATTATTTGAAATTCGAATCGAATTCGATTAAAAAAAAGTAAATTATGAAAGAGCGGAATAAGTGAGTCAAAAGTGCCTCTAAACCAATTGAAGAAAACTAAGCAAACCTAATTCCAGAACCACGCGGTACACTTTATATCCGAAACTTGTATGTAAATTCTCAATAGCTTCGGTTGCGCAGTGGTAAAGCGCTTGGGCTTTGAATAGCTGCGAACTTTTTGGCGAGGGTTCGAGCCCCGGTTAATGTCCTATGTTTTTATTTTTTTTTCTTCATAAATTCCACTACTACTACTACTACTACTACTACTACTACTACTACATTATTACTATTTTTTTATTTATTTTTCATCATTATCGTGTAATAATAATAATAATAAGAAGAAGAAGAATAACAACAACAATAACAACATCGAGTAAATGAAAAAAAATTTTCGAAATAAAAAATTTCAAATTATTTTCAAAATTTTTCTTCAAAAATTGTTTTCAAACAATTTTTTTAGAAGGAAAGTACAGCCACATTTATTTTCAAACAGATGTGGTTGTACTATTAAATAAAATCAATCGAATTTTTTTTTGACGAGAGAAAGGACTATGAACACGTTAAAAAAAATTTGTTCAAAACAAATTTTGAAAAAAATTTTGAAAAAATGAAAAAAAATTTATTTTTTTTTTGGATAGTTGATGTCTTTGAATAAAGAAAATACGCATTATTGCCGAAAAGATCATTTTAAAGTTGAAAAAATAAATAAATATCGAAAATTTATTCGTTATGGTGATTGTCGGCAAAACCGATAAAGGATATAGCCGAATAAGGAGGTCAAAAGTGCCCCTAAACCAAATTGCATGTACAATAGGTACATGCAGATAGCTTTTCGAAAACATTATTTTGTACCAAATTTTAGGTCTGTATCTCAACCTGGGGGTCAGTAATGGTCAAAATTCGAAATTCTGAACAAAATCAGAGACATTTTGGTTACAGAGACACATATTACAGAATTTTTACAGATTTGTTAACCCAAAATTGAAGTCGTAAGAAGTCAAAAACGTAAAATGATTTCGAAAAATGCCCATTTCGTATTGTCGGAGTCGCGGAACTACAATCATATTTTAACAAGAAATGCAAATTCATATTAATATTGTTCCTGAATTTTTTCAGATTTTTTGGTTTGGTGCGCCAATGTTAAAAAAAAAATAAAAACCAATATTGATGTCGAATTTCACGTATTAAAAATAATAATTTGCATCAAAAGTTTAATTAAAAAACTGTTTTCCATGAAATAAGTGATTTATGTTATTTTCGGCTTATCAACATTTAATGAAATTGCTTAGGAAATAAACGAATTTAGTCAGAACCATGCGGCATACTTTATATCTTAACTTGTACGTTACTTCTCAACGGCGTCGGTGGCGCAGTCAGTAACCATTCGGACGTTGAATCGCTGCAAACTTTTTGGCGTGGGTTCGAATCCTCGATCCAAAATTTTTTTCTTTTTTTTCCACAAGTAGTACATTTCTCTCAATTGTCACTTATACAAATATATTCAATCAATATTTATTTGCAAATGCTTAACCATATTTCAGCTTGCCCTAAAGTATTTTTATAAAAATTGGTTTCTTGAACAATTGCACTCGGGTTATAATAGCAACTATTTATTCTTTTCTTGTTGCCTTTTCCTTAAGATACGAATTCTACATGTTTTATCCACCCAAGGAAGATTGCTTTCTAGCCATTTATTACCGCCGAATGATTGTATTGTCCAAAATACATGTAACTTCAATGTCTGTTGATGTTTTCAATGTCTCAAGCATTTGCAAATAAATATTGATTCAGTATATTTGTATAAGTGACAATTGAGAGAAATGTACTACTTGTGGAAAAAAAAAGAAAAAATGTTGGATCGAGGATTCGAACCCACGCCAAAAAGTTTGCAGCGATTCAACGTCCGAATGCTTACTGACTGCGCCACCGACGCCGTTGAGAAGTAACGTACAAGTTAAGATATAAAGTATGCCGCATGGTTCTGACTAAATTCGTTTATTTCCTAAGCAATTTCATTAAATGTTGATAAGCCGAAAATAACATAAATCACTTATTTCATGGAAAACAGTTTTTTAATTAAACTTTTGATGCAAATTATTATTTTTAATACGTGAAATTCGACATCAATATTGGTTTTTATTTTTTTTTAACATTGGCGCACCAAACCAAAAAATCTGAAAAAATTCAGGAACAATATTAATATGAATTTGCATTTCTTGTTAAAATATGATTGTAGTTCCGCGACTCCGACAATACGAAATGGGCATTTTTCGAAATCATTTTACGTTTTTGACTTCTTACGACTTCAATTTTGGGTTAACAAATCTGTAAAAATTCTGTAATATGTGTCTCTGTAACCAAAATGTCTCTGATTTTGTTCAGAATTTCGAATTTTGACCGTTACTGACCCCCTGGTTGCGATACACATCTGAAATTTGGCACAAATTAATGTTTTCGAAAAGCTATCGAATGACCTATTGTACATGCAATTTGGTTTAGGGGCACTTTTGACCTCCTTATTCGGCTATACCCTTTATCGGTTTTGCCGACAATCACCATAACGAATAAATATTCGATATTTATTTTTTCAACTTTAAAATGATCTTTTCGGCAATAATGCGTATTTTCTTTATTCAAAGACGTCAACTATCAAAAAAAAAATTCCATTTTTTTTTATTTTTCTAAAATTTTTTTCAAAATTTGTTTTGAACAAATTTTTTTTAACGTGTTCACAGTCCTTTCTCTCGTCAAAAATAAATTCGATTGATTTTTTTTAATAGTACAGCCACATTTGTTTGAAAACAAATGTGGCTGTACTTTCCTTCTAAAAAAATTTTTTGAAAACAATTTTTGAAGAAAAATTTTGAAAATAATTTGAAATTTTTTATTTGGAATTTTTTTTTTCATTTACTCGATGTTGTTATTGTTGTTGTTATTCTCCTTCTTCTTCTTATTATTATTATTATTACACGATAATTATGAAAAATAAATAAAAAAATAGTAATAATGTAGTAGTAGTAGTAGTAGCAGTAGTAGTAGTAGTAGCAGTAGCAGTAGCAGTAGCAGTAGCAGTAGCAGTAGCAGTAGCAGTAGCAGTAGCAGTAGCAGTAGCAGTAGCAGTAGCAGTAGCAGTAGCAGTAGCAGTAGCAGTAGCAGTAGCAGTAGCAGTAGCAGTAGCAGTAGCAGTAGCAGTAGCAGTAGCAGTAGCAGTAGCAGTAGCAGTAGCAGTAGCAGTAGCAGTAGCAGTAGCAGTAGCAGTAGCAGTAGCAGTAGCAGTAGCAGTAGCAGTAGCAGTAGCAGTAGCAGTAGCAGTAGCAGTAGCAGTAGCAGTAGCAGTAGCAGTAGCAGTAGCAGTAGCAGTAGCAGTAGCAGTAGCAGTAGCAGTAGCAGTAGCAGTAGCAGTAGCAGTAGCAGTAGCAGTAGCAGTAGCAGTAGCAGTAGCAGTAGCAGTAGCAGTAGCAGTAGCAGTAGCAGTAGCAGTAGCAGTAGCAGTAGCAGTAGCAGTAGCAGTAGCAGTAGCAGTAGCAGTAGCAGTAGCAGTAGCAGTAGCAGTAGCAGTAGCAGTAGCAGTAGCAGTAGCAGTAGCAGTAGCAGTAGCAGTAGCAGTAGCAGTAGCAGTAGCAGTAGCAGTAGCAGTAGCAGTAGCAGTAGTAGTAGTGGAATTTATGAAGAAACAAAATTAAAAAATAGGACATTAAACGGGGCTCGAACCCTCGCCAAAAAGTTCGCAGCTATTCAAAGCCCAAGCGCTTTACCACTGCGCTACCGAAGCTATTGACAATTTACATACAAGTTTCGGATATTTAAAATAATAATAACAATTTCAACGCTAATAATAATGATACTGATGCTGATAATAAACAAATTACTAAAATAATAGTAATAGTAGTAACATTTTAATAATAATAATAATAATAATAATAATAATAATAATAATAGTCATTATCATAATCATAATAATAAACAGAATGAAAGCGGTAGTACTCGTTATAGCACTAATAATGCAAGTAAGAATTTAATGGTTTTCAATTTCGCCATTTTGTTTCTTATGTATTATTACTACTACAACTCTATTGTACAACGAAAACACATACAATCATAGTAGTGCGGTAGTGGTAGTAATAGAAGAAATACCAGACGTAAGATTTTCAATGTTTTGGTGTTAAGATATGATTTCTTAAGTATTACCACTACTAACTACTCTGTTGCCGAAGGACAACACACCATAGTATAGTATTATGGTAGTGGTAACAGTAGAAGCAATGTTTTGATTTTACCCTTGGCTTAGTTCTTTTGTTATTTTACTACTGCTTCTTTCTTTGGCGACATACTGGCGTCTAGGGTTGAGTCTAAATTATTTTGTCCGGCCTACAAGCCGTTCCGTCGTTATGATTGGCCGGAACGTTTTAATTAATAACTCGGTAATTAATCCGAATTTCGAAAAATGGTACAGGACTTTTCGTCTCAGTTTTTCACCAGCTACCACCATCTCCCGGGTTAATGATCTTATACCGCACACCCTGTATATTTTTAATAATAAATATTTTTTCAAAATTATAAATTAATAATCAAAATTATAATATATTTTCAAAATTTCAAATAAATAATATAATAGAATTTAATTTTTTCCAAAAAACTAATTTAGTTTGATTGAAATTAAATTTTGTAGAGAATATCATTGATAAGCAGCTTTGCCTGTTCCCTGTTCCTTGGAGATTTTGCTTCGATCGATTTATCAGATGGATCTGGAATGAATCTTTTGGACATTCGGACGAAGAACTGGAACGAAAAGTTACTGGAGGTAACCATACATCATGTTTCATATAAAAAACATTATTCTAAATATTTTCATATAAAAAAAGCAATTAAAAAATGTATTAAATTTAAGTAAATTTGTTCCCTGTTTTTAATTTACATGAGCTACAGAAAAGCAGGACTTAATTTGGGATTAATGTTATTTATTTCTTTTCAGACTATATTTTTTATTTATATTTTATTTTTATTTCTTTTCATTTTATATTTATTTCTTTCTTTTCAGACCTTTGTTCCATTTTTGAGAAATAAATTAGGAGATCCAATATCGTCTTATAGACTTCCGTTTCCGGTTAAGTGGTGGAGAGACTTGTGGATAGAAGTGGAGAGTCGGAATGGTTGGAAAGTGAGAATAAGAGAGGCATTGGAAAGTGAGTGGTGAGGAAGGTGGAAAGGAAAGGTGGAGGAACGGATGAGAAAGAAAGAAAAGGGAATCAGAGGACCTCGAGAAAGGAAAAGGCAGGTGTAAGAGACGGGAAAAGTGAGGTTAGGTGGTGGGCGAAGCTACAGGAAACGTGGCGAGCGGAGAGAGCGTCGTGAGTGGCGACATCGGGAGAGTATAAACTGAAGGAGCGAGTCAAACGGAGAAAGCGCGAAGGATAAAGTAGAGACGGTAATGTGGTAAAGTAGAAAGGAAGGGAAGCGGATTAGGACACGGGCAGTGGAAACGGCTGAGGAGCAAGAGGCGAGATGGGCAAGAAGAAGACGGACACAAGGCTAAGTGCTATACAGGAGCGGTGGGAGAACGGGGAGGAAAGGAAGGAGAAAGAGGAAAAGAAGAGTGCTAGAGTAGACGGCGGATCAGGCGGAGAGAGGAAGGGAGAGGAAAGGAACGATGATGGAAGCAAAGTGATTGCGGAAAGGAGGGAATTGGAGAGATGGAAGGCGGAAATGCAGGAGCTAGTGAAGTGGAGAGAGGAGATGGAAGGAGAACTGACGAGAGGAAGGAGAGAGCAGGAGGAGAAGGGTGGAGAAGGAGGCCGGACGAGTTGGGAGGAAGAAAGGAAGAGAGGAGGTAAAGGGGACAGTAAAGGATAGATAGATAGATGAATTTATTTTGCCCTGGAAGCATCCATAGGGCAATTAGAGATGGTATTACAATAGAAGTGTAATAATCAATACAATCAATTATATAGATGACAATATAGATAAAAATAAGAAGAATAAGTAGCTACATGCGAAGTATATCGTATAATTCTAGGTTAAATGGAAATAGAAATAGGGCTTAACAAATATTTTTGGCAAAATTAAAGAGAAAAAAGGAATAAAAATAAAAATATGACGCGTGTTGAGCAATTAAGACAAGTAGTATTATAGAGTTGTATAAGTTAGGCGGTTTCATTAACATTTTGATCATTTTGTTCAACATGAAGCAGATGATCAAGAAGATTTCTCTTAAAGACAGCCAGCGAATCAGAGGCCCTTACTTGTGCGGGGAGGGAGTCCCAGAAGTAAATTGCTGATAGTTTAAAAGAGTTGCGATATGAAGTTGTTCTATGGAGCGGAATGCAAAATGAAGAGCGATCATTAACTAGTAGTTGAGATTGCCGCTCACTAGATTCCGGTACAACGAAAGAAGAAGGAACGTGGTGATGAAAGGCTTGAGGATTGGAAATAGAGGGGCAGGAGAGGTGGTCAAGGAGCTGATGAGGAGAATAGAAGTGACGGAAGCGGTGGAAAGGGTGAAAATGGTAGGAGGAAGGAGAGAAGAAGGCGATGAAATGGTGGTGGTGACGATGGAAAGCGAAGAAGGAAAGCAGCAGGTGATGAGGAGGAAGAGGCGGCTGAGAGGAAGAGAGGAGAGGATTGAAGAAGATCTAACGTGGGAGGAACGGAGAATCAGGTGGAAGTTAAAAGGAATAGCGGAAGAGGAGAAAAGGAAGAAGAGGAGAGTGTGGATTGGACGCGGGGAATTACAAATAGACGGAGAGTGGTATAGATGGGATGAGGAGAATGTGGTACTGAAGGACAGGAAAGAAAGAGTGTACAAGTGGGAAAGAGTGGAGGCGTGAATGAGCTAGCGGAATGTAGAGGGAAAGCTGAGGAGAGATGTAAATGGAAATGGAAGTCCATGTAACCCTAAGGGGAATCATTAAATAAATACATACATACAATATCGTCTTACACCAATATCGGTGCAATTTCGCCATATTTTGTCGAACGGTTTGGGTTCGATGAGAAATGTAGAGTCATTAGCTTCACAGGAGACAATCCAGGATCGCTGATTGGTGGGTTTAATAAATAAGTACTCCATTAATTGTACGTTTGGTAATTATAAAGAGTTTAATAATTTTTTATGCCTCTGCTAAGTAAGTTTACCCTGCAAATTTTTTCATCTGCAGGGTAAACTTAATTTCGGGAATTTATTTATCTATAGAAAAAAAAATGTAAGATTCCGGATTTTTCTGGTATTTCATTACTTTTGTTACTCAACCCAACAGGTTTAAGAATGCAGGAAGGAGGCGTGGCATGCAGTTTAGGGACGAGTGACACCTTGTTCCTGTGGCTGAACGAACCCAAAACCGTCACGGAAGGTCACGTTCTCTGTAATCCAATAGAAGATAAAGCTTACATGGCTCTGCTTTGGTAACAATCTTTTCGTTATTTTTTATTACATTTTTTAAAAATGCCTTCAAATAATTTTCCACAAATTGAAATTAAAATACAAGTTGTGAAATAATTCCACGGATGAAATCAACGTTTTTTTTTCTTCCCATAATTTATTCTTATAATTTCAACGATTTTTATCATTGTTCCCAACGAATAATTAAATGTAAATGTACAATTTACGTTACTAACAATGGAACAGTACTATTTTGTTGTAAACAATAGTTGTACATTGAAATTTTGTATTGGAAATTTCAGTGGAATTATTTGCACAATTGAAATTTTCCAGTAAAGGAAAATAAGATTTTGGAATTTGAAAGGAAGATGATTTGAAAGGCAAAAATTCGAATTCATTTTGAAAAAAATTTCGAAAATCGTAGTTTCAAAAATGGATCTTTAACGAGAGAAAGGGTACGAGACACTACAGCCGAGGGTTCGTGGCAAATATTTAACGAGTTATCGTAAGAGATCGAGGTCGAGATCGTAAGAGACACTTCGTTCATAGTTTTGAGGAAAGCTTTGACGGGAAAATCCACGAGCGTTCGTCAAATGGCCATTACCGGATACTTACAATAACTGACGAACTTAAAAGCATCTTCGGTGAATTCTTTGAGCCAAGTCGGCCATACTTCATCGTCCTCCATTTCCTGTGCCTCGAATTCGGTTTTCTCACAGGTGACACTTTCAGTTGCGTTTAAAATGACTCTTATTTATTTTCTTTTTCTCATTTATATGCTACTTTTAACAACTAAATCACATTGGAAAGACCAACTCAAGCGGAAATGAGTTTTCGGATGTACGCAACATTATGCAGCGATATTTTGGGTATTTTGAAACGTTGTTTCACCCAGGACGTTGAAGTTTGAGTGCATTTGTATCACGGTAAAATTGAAAACTCATCCAAAGAAAAGTTTAATTACAAAAGGAAATGTTTAGAATTGAAACTGATTTTTTACTCGTTTTATTTAATTGCAGGCCTTTCCAAGGCAGTTGAAGCAAATCCGGAAATCGCGAAGCACGTAATCAAATTTCTTCTCATACATTTCGAAATTTATTACGAAGTTGATGAGAATATTGCGCTACCCTTGAAATTCGATTTATGCTCCAATACAACCGGCGGTGAAGCGATTTTGGAGGAACCGTTGGGTGATTTCATATACTCCCTACAAAAGATTTACGTTAAATCTGTGGATGATTCTTCGATTATTGTTGACACTTTAGCTATCAAATTAGAGTCACTTTGTACATAATTATTGACATTTTTTTAAGGGGGGAGGGTCAAGTAAACAACCGTTTTTTCTCGAATTATTTTTGAAGAGTGCGTAATATATATTTATTTAAAACTAATTACTTGTTATTTTGTAGCATCTAAACAGTCTATACGAATTTTTTCATTGCAAAATATTCACAGATTACTGAACAGCAGCTGCTTGAAATTTGCTTCTCGAAAATGCGCTGTGCAACGCACAGATCGCTCTAATTATCTGAAATCAAAGATCCATCAATTTTTCCTTAAAATATAGTAATACGCTTTGCATGAACCTATTTGAAACAAAAAAAATTAAAAATTAAAAATTTCACGCCACGTTAAAAAAGAAGTCGCAAAAATCTTGTTATAAAAAAATGATTAAAAACATTTTTTATTTCAATTTTTATAAAAACCTTTAGGTTCATGCAAAGGAGAATAGCTTGGGGAATATTTTGCGCAAAATTTCATAGCAATCGGCTGAGAAATCTTTAAGCTACATTGCACGGCACGCGAAATTTAGCGTTTCGAGAAAAATGCGTTCAAAGTGCTCCGTACCGTTCAGAACGCATCACTTTAACGATTCTGTAGGTATACTTAGACTTAAAATTTTTAACTGAAATAGTTGGAGCACATTCTCCAGATGGTAAACTAATTTTCTATGCAAGAAAAAAAAAAGGTCAAAATTTTTATTTTTTCTTGACCCTCCCCCCTTACGGGGTTACACCACTGTAAATTTGTCAAAAAATCGATTTTTGATTTATTGGCTTAAAAGTTGCTTTGAATCTTCTAGAATATGTAGCAACAAATTTCGAGCCTTCTTCAAGCATTTTTTAATGTCTATAACACATTTCAAAATTTTAAACGTGTTTTTCTCGGAACACGATTTTTCAAAACGGCACGAAGCAATTTTCATTCCTTTGATTCAAAATCTTTACAATATCCTTAAAACAACATTCTGAAGAGAAATACGTAGGGGATTTTCGACATGTTAATTTAAACATTAGTTATTAACAAAAGATTACCTCTTTTTTTTGTGGAAAATGTAATGTTTTCCTTCAACTACTCGCCAATCACACAAATTTCAAAATTTTGTTAAATCCCCTACGTATTTCTTTAGCTATGAACATGTAGAATAAGTGATATTTTATTCGTTTTTCTAGGTGGAAATTTGCACCAGCTACACTGCGTGCCACAGAGTGCTTCAAATTCAATAAGCCTCGCAAGAATGGCTCGGATTCCGCCATTTTGTAATGTTTGTCGATCATAATTTTTTGATTAATAGTTAAATATATGCTTAATCACCTCATCAAATTTTATTAGTGCATTACTATTCCTTCCATCCAAAAGAAATTGACAAAAAAGCGCTTTTTTTTTTAGGCTGTTACAGTGGTGTAACCCCTTAAGGGCTTATGCCTACTTGGGATCGGCAAAATTATACACGATTTTCGAGATTTTTTTGCCGTTTTATTGAGTATTAATTAAAATTCTCAAAATACTACCAAAAAAGTACGTGTTTAGTAGTATATATTGTAACGTTCCGGGATCCTACCCATCCCTCAAACGTTCCTTTTCTTTTCAAAAACCCTCCTTCAAGAGCCCCCAGCATTGCGCCAGGCCCTCTTGAAGGAAATCACTCCCATCACATCCACTTCACTTAATATTAAAACTATATTAATTTACTTTTCAATAGAAAAACAGCTTATAGCAAAGGTTATGAGTTGTTACTAACAATAAACAATCAGCCATTTTCTAACACCAAGCTCGATGATGGATAAAGAGGCTTGATTGGCTGTCCCTAATACAGCAGCGCCTAAATTATCTGAGGGCAATTACTAACACTAACATTAGATCTTTCCTCGTCGATTAGAATAATCGATAAGGAAGGACGATTACCTTATCTTCGCGCCAGACATTCGAACTGAGGCGAAGATAAGACGGCAGCGCTGTCGCTTAACGAAAAAGCGAACTAATCTAAGCGCAAAAGCCGTTAAACACCTAGTGAGAATTTCCGTTACGGAATATTCTCGCAGATGATCTAAGAAATTTAAAAATTTAAATTGTTCGTGCCAATAGATCCTTACGATCCACACGAGGCAACCAATAGCGGTTGTTGAATCCATAACTAGTCGACGCGCAGAACGGATTCTTATAGCAAGATCCTGCTTTCTGTCAACGTCTTCTAGGAATAGCTCTCCCCGATGAAGAGCCATCGTGGGGGTAGGCACCAGCTTGGATTCAACGCGCTCCGGGTAGATATAAAAGGACCACAAATGCCTCGTAAATTTAGATCGATCCTTTCCTCGATCAGTTACAGATCAAGAGAAGAATCCTCTCAGAGAGACTCAAAAGGCCCCCAGCATTGCGCCAGGCCCCTTTTGAGACTCCAAAACCTAACGAGTATCTGGCAGAGCGCTCAGTACTTGTACCTTTTCCTAGAGTAATTCCTCTAGTGTCGACTGAAGGCCCCTGGCATCGCGCTAAGCCCCTTCAGGAGACTTAGAATATTTTAAGGCCAGGTAAATCCTGAGTTAAAATATCTCCTCCTCCTAAACCTTCCTCTAGAGTCTACTGAAGGCCCCTGGCATCGCGCTAAGCCCCTTCAGGAAGCTCGTTTCCTAAAGAAACCTCTCCAGAGTTTCCTAGAGAAACCTCTCCAGAGTCTACTGAAGGCCCCTGGCATCGCGCTAAGCCCCTTCAGGAAGCTCGTTTCCTAGAGAAACCTCTTCAGAGTCTACTGAAGGCCCCTGGCATTGCGCTAAGCCCCTTCAGGAAACTCGTTTCCTAGAGAAACCTCTCCAGAGTCTACTGAAGGCCCCTGGCATCGCGCTAAGCCCCTTCAGGAAGCTCATCCTCCAGGAAAACTCCTCAAGAGTCGACTGAAGGCCCCTGGCATTGCGCTAAGCCCCTTCAGGAAGCTTACCCATCAGAGAAATTCCTCTGGAGTCAACCGAAGGCCCCTGGCATCGCGCTAAGCCCCTTCGGGAAGCTCCTTCCCTTGTATTCCATCCCACGAAGGAATAAGGGAACCGAACTTCGCGAAAGCCCCTGGCATTGCGCTAAGCCCTTTCGCCAGGTGAAGGCAACTCTTAAAGGATCCTATCCTTTCTTTTGAACGCCTACTTATATCTTAAAAACCAAGATAAAAACCTATCTCAAATTCCCTGCAGAAGCCCCTGGCATTGCGCTAAGCCCTTCTGCGGAGATCTCCTCTCCTGATCCCAGGAACGTCTTCAAAGCTAAATTAGAGGGAATAGATTAAAGAACGCCCGTCCAGAACACGAATCCTTGATTCTAGACTCCTTTCGGCGCCTCCATCTTTGTTTGAGACAAACAGGAGGAGCTCGAAACGTCCCAATATATAAATTTTTATATTAGAAAATATTACAAAATGGTGGGAATATAGCAGTTCTCCTAGAGTGTCCGTTTTTTTTTTCATCACTTGCGGTGACCACAATATCGTCGGAGCAGCTTATTCAAAATCAAAATGAAAGAATATTGCGTTAGTATGTTGCATTATGAAGGGCCTGAACGAAGGATTTTTCATTTCGGTAACAAAAGAATTTGTATTAGGAGTGCAAATTAGTTCGGTCCGTTTTCAATGCATTGAACAATGCAAAAAACGGACCGAACTAATTTGTACTCCTAATACAACAAAAATACCAAAATCAGTTCAGCTCGAAAGACGGACTTTTTTGTAAGATTGTTATAATTTTTGTAAAAATCTGAATTTTACCAAACCCTTCGTTCAGGACCTTCATAATCCAATATACTAGCACAGAATTTTTTTATTTTAATTTTAGATAAGCCGTTCCGACGATATTGTGGTCGCCGCAAATGATGGAAAAAAACGGACGCTCTAGGAGAAGAGCTATATTTCCACCATTTTTTAATATTTTCAAATATAAAAATTTATACATATACTACTAGACACGTACTTTTTTGGTAGTATTGTGCGAATTTTAATTTATACTCAATAAAACGGCAGAAAAATCTTGAAAATCATGCAATTTTGCCGGTTCCAAGTAGGCATAACCCCTTAATCCCAATTTTTTAGCGTGTTTCTAAAATAAAGCAGAAAGTGGGAGGAGAGGAAGAAGAAAGACAGAAATAAAAAATAATAAAAATTTTTATATAAACTTTATTTTTCAACATTTTCATATAAACATGTTTTTGTTATAAGTTTAGTTATAAGTTTAGGTTAGAGGATTAATTATAGGTTTACTTAGAAGTTTAGTTATAAGTGTAGTTATAAGTTTATAGTAATAACAACGAATATATATAATAAAAATATATATAATCAGTTGCGACGGCAGCAGCAACATCGGTGGCAGGATTAGCAGGATGGCGCTTGGGGAGGCGGAGGCTGGTTAAAACGCCTGGCCTCCAAGGCCCGTCCCACCTCTTCTTTTACTCTCTGAAACACAGACAAATTAATATTAATAACTATATATGTATATAAGCTAAGCGTATAATGGAATCAATAATTTAATCCTTTGCGGTCGTTGTCCCGGTAGCGGGAACATTTTAAAATCGTCGATTTGAACGTAATAGAGATTAAAAATTTAGTTATTAAAATTATTTATTATTATTAATATTATTTTAAAAATACAAAAATTTTAATCTCTAGTAATGATCAAAGCGACGATTTCAAAATGTCCCTGCTACGGGGACACCGACCGCCAAGGGTTAAATTAATGCACCTACCATTCTCTGTCACCGTTCCTGCTGATGTTGTCGCCGCCGTTGTTGCTGCTATTGTCGCTGCTCCTGTTGCTGCTGCCGTCGTTGCTGCCCTGGCTGCTGCCGTGGTTGCCGCCGTTGTCGCTGCGGCTGATGTTGCCGCTGCTGTTGTTGTTGCTGTTATTGTTGCTGTTGTTGACGTGGCTGCTGTTGGGGTTGCTGCTGCTGTTGAGATTGCTGCTGCTGCCGCTCCTGCAGCAATTGCAGCAACAGCAATACCAGCTGCTGTGGCGGTGGTGGCAGCAGTGGTGGTGGCGGCGGCAGCTGTTGTTGCTCTTGCAACTCATGTTGCAGCAGCGGCCGCTGCTGCAACACTTGTTGTTGCTCTTGCGGTGGCGGCGGCGGAGACGGAGGCGGAGACGGAGGCGGCGGCAGCTGCTGCTGTTGTTGTTGTTGCTGCTGCTGCTGCTGTCTGTTGCTCCTTCGCCTCCTCGGCAAATGAGCCTCCTCCAAGGTTGGCCAGGCGTCTTTTTTTTTATTGGCTGTAAAAATAAAAAAACATTTAGAAGAATCATTTATTAAGAGGTTATGCCTACTCGGAATCGGCAAAAATATATAAATTTCAAGATTTTATTGCCGTTTTAGTCAATATTAATTAAAACTCGCAAAATACTAAAAAAAAAGTACGTGTTTAGTAGTATATGTATAAATTTTTGTAATAATTCTTCTCCTGGAGCGTCTATTTTCTTTCATTACTTGCGGTGACCACAATATCGTTAGGACGGTGATTTTAGAGAAGTTGTTCCGACGATATTATGGTCACCGCAAGTGATGAAAAAACGGACGCGCTAGGAGAAGAGCTATATCTCCACCATTTTTTAATATTTTCGAATACAAAAATTTATACATATACTACTAAACACGTACTTTTTTTTAGTATTTTGCGAGTTTTAATTAATATTGATTAAAACGGCAATAAAATCTCGAAATTTATATATTTTTGCCGATCCCAAGTAGGCATAACCCCTTAATAAAATTTTAATTAAAAAACGAAGGATAGAAACTAACGTTTCATACTGCCGGCGGTCGAAAGCAAACTGGCATAAGCGTTCCAATGGAACGTTCCGCCTGGCGCTTCTCTTCTTCCCCCACTCTTTTACCGACATGGTTTGTCGGGTGGGAAGAGTGAGAGCAACGTTGTGTCTCTCGGCTCCGTTTGCACACATTACGAAATTATCTCTCATACATACACATACTTCTGTAGTGTAGAGAGGAATTTTAGACTTCATTCGACTCGGCGGTGTTTTTGTCGGAAAACAAAGTAGTGTAGTAGTAATAACAGAAGGAGTAAAACGGTTACACCAATACATTGAAGATGTTGCTTCTGTTATTAGCACTTCCACACTACTATGATTAGGATGTGTCGTCGCCGGACAACAAAGCCATAGTCCAGTTTTTACTAGACTATGGCCTTGTAAAATAATAGCTATAACCAACTATGTCATTATAATGATGATGATGATTATGATGAGCATAGCAATAATAGTAATGGTAGTAGTAGTAGTAGTATTATAATAATGATGATAACAACAGTAATAATAATAATAATAATGGCGGTAGTAGCGGTATCTATAATAATATTCATAGAAATAATATTAATAATATTCCAAACATTGTTTGGGTTGTTTCCTTAGTCGCTATACTGTAAATATTAAATTTTTAGATGTTATTATTTCTTCTCGCTACAAGACTTATCGTTAGATATTTACAAATGAAGTAAATTAGTTGAGACTATCCTGATGGAATGTAGTCTGGGGCCAGATTTAGATCGGAAACTGTATCTAAATCAACTAAAATTATTTTTATTAGCAAAACTTGTGGTACCATGACAAAGCTATTTAATTAATTTTATTGCAATCTTGTAATACCAAAAGAAAGCAATAATTATACATATATCCGTTTTTCTCGCATTTTTTCAAAGCGAAAAGTGACACATGGGAAAATCCAGAGCGCCGGTTATTTTTCCATGCATCACTTTTCATTTTTAAAACAATGCGAGAAAAAGGGATATATAGTTATTGTTTTGCCTTGGTATTACAAGATTTGCTAATAAAATTAATTTCAGATTTAGATAAAGTTTCCAATCTAAATCTTGACCCAGACTACATTCCATCGGGATGGTCTCAACTAATTTACTTCATTTGTAAATGGCTAAGTCGTGTAGCCAGAAGAAACAATATCTAAAAATTTAATATTACTAATAATCATAATAATAATCAGCGGTCCGATAAACCTTCGGGTATCGATTTCTGTAAAAGACAAAGAATATTTCACATTTTACGAAATTTATTGTTTGTTTCGCCCGCCTAATTGGATCCGCCATTTTGGTTCGTGAATATTTACTTGAGATCCGCAATCAGCGGTCCGAGAATTATATATTGGAAGGAAATGAGTACAGATTCGGAGACAGCGCCCCTAACCCTCCGTGGATAACTGTTCTGTAGGTAAATTGAGGCAAAATCGTGGAATCTGTTTTTCGAATACCGATAAAGCAGATTTCCGGTATTTTGTTGAATTTGAGGATAAATAAGAATTGCAGAGCCATCTGTCAACAGGTTCGTATACTAGAAAGACTTATCTCCCGTCGTTATTACACACAGGGTAAATGCAATACCGTTGCACCTCCACATCGCGTCCGTCCACCTATTTTTTGCCTATTTCCCGATATTTTGTAACAAAAATAAGGTGTCATACGATTTTCCAAGCGTGGCACATTTTTGTGAATGTATTTTTTAGTTTCGAAAAGAGACATTCATTCTGTTTTTATGCAATTTGTAGACTGTGACGGTTCGTGCGCCGCCATCTTGTCGGTAAGTGAATTTGATAGTAAGGTAATAGTAAATAAATTATAAAATTTTTGCATACATATTCTATAAGTCTGGTATCCATCGCGCGTAGTAATGCAATTGATCATTATCGATCGTTAATTGAAATAAATCCGATAAGTAATAACGAAGTATTTGCGGCGCAATATTTACCACTTTTTCGGTCGGTAAGTATATATAGTAAACAAATAAATTATAAAATTTTTGTTCATATATCGAAAAAGTTTTTTACTTATGACGTGTGGTGATGCAATTGATGATCATCGATCGTTAATTTATTAAAATCCGATAAGTAGTAATGAAATGGCAGCGCCGCAATGTTATTTCGCTTTTTCAAGAATTTGAAAATTGCCGGGCTTTTTCGTAGGCGGGGAGCGGGCGGGATTCTAGGAACTTTCGCCTGTTGGCGACCGCCAACAGGCGAAGGACATGTCAAAGTCTCTTAAGGACATGTCAAAGTCTCTTAAGGACATGTCAAAGTCTCTTAAGGACATGTCAAAGTCTCTTAAGGACATGTCAAAGTCTCTTGCGAACTCCGACGGGGTCGGTATGGTAGAGCCCGCCCGCAATTACCGCATTTACCGAGCGGTAAGAGCGAGCGCGGCCGCGAGATGGCACTGCCTGTACGAGTGTGGGATTGGGTCCCAGCTTTTCTATGCAGGTCGGCTGGCTAGGCGGGACGAAATGAATATGACACGGCGATTTGCTATGTACACTATTTACATTTATTTCGTCAGAAAGGCACTTGCGTTGCGACGCCACTACGTTGTGGTCTCTACCCGCTTCAAGAGCTCGAATTCAACCGCTAACGATTGCACGCGTATATCTCTCTCTAGGGCTATGTCTCTAGAGGGGAAACTCACTTGGCAACTCATGTGCGCAGACGTAGCTGCGCCACATCATTCCCCCGCTTTTTTAAAAAGGAATATGTGCTTTACATCCTAACATATTTACAACAGTATATACAACTTACTTTCTAACGCTTACATGCTATCTGAAATTTACGATCTTAACTCTATTATTTCTCGCATAAGTTTTTAGAACTCCACTTGGCCTGTTAAAAGTAGGAATATCGTCAATAATATCATCTTGGCCACTATTTTCATTTTCGGGTATATCAACTGGCACATCCTCTGCAGAATTATTTGTAATCCCAGCTTCCTCGCTAATTACTCCAAATGCTGGTTTTAACCGATCGACTGTTATGTCCTCCTCGCGTCCGTTATAATCGACCTTGAACACTCTGTCCGATATTCTCTCCAACACTCGATGAGGTCCAGAGTAAGGATGCTCAAGGGATCTACTAGTTAACTCTCTGACAAAAACATGAGTACAGGTTTGTATCTCTTTAAACTGAAAAACTTTCTTTCTGCAGTGATGAGCAGTTGGACTTGGTCGCAATTCTCGCATGATACGTCTTAACTCTCGCACGAATTCGCTCGAATCGCTTTCTCTCTCTTCTGTATCAAAAAATTCTGCTGGAACCTTAAGGGTTGTTCCGTAAACCATTTCTGCGGGTGAACTTTTTATATCATCTTTATACGCTGTTCTTAATCCTAATAACACAACAGGTAACACATCCATCCATTCTCTTGCAGCGTGGCACGAAATTGCCACTTTTAATGACCTGTGCCACCTCTCAACCATTCCGTTTGACTGAGGGTGGTACGCCGTCGTTCGACATCGATGTCCGCCCGTTATTTTAACTAAGGCTGCGAACAAAGCTGCCTCAAAATTGGCTCCACGATCAGTCGTAATCAGTCTCGGTGCTCCGAATCTGGACACCCAATTTACAAATAAAGCTTGCGCAACAGTCTCGGATCTCATATTTTCTAACGGTATGGCCTCTGGCCATCTTGAAAATCTATCAATGATAGTTAAAATATATTTACATCCACGTGACACTGGAAGAGGTCCGACTATGTCAACATGGATATGCTCAAATCTACGATCAGGTACTGTAATCTTTTCTGACTCAAAACGGTTATATCTCGAAATTTTAGAACGTTGACACGCGAGACACGCTCGAACCCATTCCGCAATGTCTTTGTTCATGTTAGGCCAAATAAATTTATCGACTACGTAACGACGTGTTGCGCTCACGCCAGGGTGCGACATCCCGTGCGCTATATCAAAAACACGCCTACGCAAAGATTCAGGGATATACGTTCTGATTCCTTTATCCTCTGAAACGTCGCAATAAATCACATCGTTCGTTCCGATCAAGGTATGTTTACGTAACTTTAAAGACGATGTGTTCGATCTCAACAGTTCCTGCAATTCGAAATCTGTCGCTTGTTCGCGTGCTATCTCCTCCGTAGATAATGCTAAAGGCATCTCTATCTGTTCTATTCGTGACAACGCATCTGCTACTGCATTATTTTCGCCAGAAACGTGTCGGATGTCGCTGGTAAATTCTGATATAAATGCTAACTGATTCGCCTGTCTCGATGACGCTTGCAAGCGCGGTCGATCCAATGCGAAAATCAGCGGTTTGTGGTCGGTTATTATATGAAATTTACGTCCTTCTAAAATATCACGAAAGTGACGTATTGCTCTAAATATAGCTAACAATTCTCTATCATATGTGCTATATTTTCTCTCAGCAGGAGACAACTTTTTCGAATAAAAACTTAGTGGTTGCCAATTTCCTTCTATTTTCTGCTGTAATACCGCTCCCAATGCAACATCCGACGCGTCCGTTTGTATGGCTAGCTCCGCGAAATCTGCAGGGAAAGCCAACAAAGTTGCTCTGGCTAACTCATTTTTTAATTCTTGGAACGCATGTTCTCTCTCATTCGTCCACTCAATCGCATCACTCTTTTTTTGCTTATTACCAGAGATAGCCTCTTGAAGAGGGGCTTGAACAATAGCGGCGCGTCTTAAAAATCTATTATAAAAGTTAATCATCCCGAGAAATCGGCGTAATTCGCCAACATTTTTCGGTTTCGGAAAATCTCTAATTACTTGTACTTTACTGGGCAACGGTGCTATACCGGCTGCGCTAATTCGATGACCGAGGAAATCGACTGCGGATTTACCAAATACACACTTTGCCACGTTCAATACCAAACCGAACCGCTGTGATCTTTCGAATAATGTCTCTAAATGCTTGCGATGTTCCTCCTCCGATGCGGAAGCTACTAAGATATCGTCGATGTACACTTGACAGAAAGGCAATCCAGACGTAACTTCATCCATGAACCTTTGGAAAGTTTGAGCAGCATTCCTCAATCCAAATGTCATGTGCGTAAACTCAAATAACCCAAACGGAGTAGTTATAGCTGTTTTGGGTACATCCTCCTTCCTTACTGGTATCTGATGGTAAGCTCTTGTCAAATCGATGGTAGAATAGACCTTCGTTCCGTGTAGTAACGAAACGGCGTCCTGTAAAAACGGTATAGGGTACCTGTCTGGAACGGTTACCTTGTTTAGCCTGCGATAATCCCCACAGGGCCTCCAATCACCATTCTTCTTCGCAACTAAATGTAATGGACTGGCCCATGGACTGTTCGATGGTCTACAAATTCCATGCTTCATCAACTCTTTAAATTCCTCCTTAGCTGCCTTTAACTTCTCTGGAGCTAAACGTCTGGCTCTGACAGTTAAAGGTGGTCCTGTGGTCTCTATGTGATGCTCCACGTTGTGTTTCGTTTCAGTTGGTGTCAATGATGCTCTCTGTAGTTCTGGAAACTTAAGCAATAGATCGTGATACGGCTCACTTTGTGAAATGCGTGACAACGCTTGCAAATCCGAATACACTGCGTCGCCGTTGATCTCAAAATTTGTTACACCATCGATCAACACCCGCCGATGTATATCAACTATTAAATGAAACTTAGCTAAAATGTCCGTACCAATTATCGCTCGCGACACATCTGCGATTACGAATGGCCAACTAATGTCTCTACGGAAACCGAAATCCAGCTTTAACTTACGCTCGCCAAAAGTCGCTATTTTCGAACCGTTTGCTGCATACAATACTAAATCGGCTTTATTTTTACGATCTAAAGGTGTGGCTGGAACGATAGACACGTCCGCTCCTGTGTCGACCAGAAAACTGAATCCACTCTGGATGTCTCGTACTATGAGGCGACGTTGTCTCGTCCCGGAGATGCTTGTCGCCGCTGGCTCCCCGGGCGAGAGTTTCCCTGTTCTTCCTGATGATGTTCTTGATTCCATCTGCAAGGCGGTTGGCAACTGTACGCTTGAGCACCGTACTTCCAGTGCTTGAAACAATAAGGATATTTCTTGCTGTCCCGGCTTTTGCTTCGGCTTCTCCTCCACGGTGGTGGATTTCGTGACGCTTTTCTTGAGTTCCGGGCCTCGATTTTTTCTATACGCAATGTCAGTTTACTCAGTTCGTCTTTCACGCCGTCTGTCATCTGCTCGGCATTTGACACTACTGACACCTGCGGTCTTGACACTTCCAGTATTTTATCGGCTTGCGCTGCCAATTTATTAATATCTTCCACCTCAGTGATCGCGAGAATGGCGCGAACGCTTTCCGGCAATTGCTCCATGAACAATGTCCTCAACACTTTTTCGTTACAATGTCCGCTCGCCAAATGACGCAATTTCTGTAACAACACCGTCGGTTTCTCGTCACCGCACACTTGCCCTTGCACTAGTTTCCTTAACTTTGATTCTGTGCTCTCGCCGAAAATTTCCAAAAGTCTTTTCTTAATGGCGTCGTATTTCTCGTTTTCAGGGGGCGCACTGACAATGTCTGACACTAAAGGTAAAGTATCGGAGTCTAATTTGAGCAAAATATAATTAAAACGTGCATCGTCCGTCACAATCTGATACACGAAAAAGGCGGCTTCCACTTTCACAAACCACGCTTCCGGGGTTTTCTTCCAGAAATTAGGCAAGTCTATCACGGCCATTGTTCCGAACGCATGCGCAGACCCTTGCTGCGTATCTTCCTTCTTGCTTGAACTTGCCATTTTGTCTTCCTCGTTCTTCTTGCTCTGTGAACGAGTTACGGCGGACTCGTCGTTTTTTGACATCGCCTCCACTGACGCTATACGTGATGCACTTTTTGATGCACAACCTGATCACGTCGGGGTCACCAATTTGTGGGATTGGGTCCCAGCTTTTCTATGCAGGTCGGCTGGCTAGGCGGGACGAAATGAATATGACACGGCGATTTGCTATGTACACTATTTACATTTATTTCATCAGAAAGGCACTTGCGTTGCGACGCCACTACGTTGTGGTCTCTACCCGCTTCAAGAGCTCGAATTCAACCGCTAACGATTGCACGCGTATATCTCTCTCTAGGGCTATGTCTCTAGAGGGGAAACTCACTTGGCAACTCATGTGCGCAGACGTAGCTGCGCCACACGAGGCTTTGCCATCACGCATAACCTACCCATACTACTTATTTGATTTTTCGAGCGTGTCTGAGCACGCTCGACGGCTCAATTGACCGTTTACGCTCGATTTCAGCGTTCTAATTGCTGCAGATGTACCGTATCGAAAATTTGAAATGCATTTCAAATTCTCGATACACATTCATGTATTGAGAATTGGAATTGCAAATTAATTTTTCGATAATCGAGCGTAACAAATGGATTTCAATATTTTCGATTGGACGTCGCATTATTGCACTTACATGTAAATTGTTTTTTACAGGTAAACTTGCATTTTGCTTCGCCCAAAAACTCTGTTATTTAAAAAGGCCAACGCCCCTTTTCGTGAGACATAACCAATATTTGTACGATATTTCGTCTCCCCGATTCCATTTGACATAATATTATGAAGCATGCAATGATTTTTTCACAGCGGTTCATAAATATACCGCTGTGAAATCAACGTTATCAACGTTGTCGTTACGCGATGAGGATACGTATTACGATGCAAATATTCGTAATTCGGCGCAGGACATTAGAGCCCGCCCGCAATTACAGCATTTATTGAGCGGTAAAAGCGAGCGCGGCCGCGAGATGGCACTGCCTGTACTAGGCTTTAACGTCACGCATCCCCATCCATTCACTTTCCGATTTCAGGTGACTGAAATCGGTGGCATCTGACTATGTTGTCAGAGAATCACAGTCTCTTCGAAACTGTGTAACAGAAACATGTTTCTGCTTGCTTGCATGCAACTAGAATAATATTATTACTTACCAGAGTAAGATTACAATGCAAAGCAAATTATGCTTTGACATTGTCGTAGGGGTCCATCCTCGCCCACCTCCGTGAGATTCAACCATTCTTAGTCCATCTTCACGATTTGTTTTCTTTCCGATTTCGGGTGACTGAAATCGGCGATATCTGACTATTCCGTCAGAAGATCAATCTCCTCTGAACTGTGTCGCAGAAACATTTCTGTTTTCCTGCGTACAGCTAAAATTATATTATTATTTAGCAAAGTAAGGTTACAATGCAAAGCAAATTATGCTTTGACATTGTCGAAGGGGCTCCATCCTCGCCCACTTCCGTGAGATTCAACCATTCATAGTCCATCTCCCCGATTCGCGGCACCTGACTATGCCGTCAGAGGCTCACAGTCTCTTCTAAACTGTGTAACAAAAACATGTCTGTGTTTCTGCATGCTCACAATGACCGGTACTGTAAATGCTTACAGTAAACTGTACACAGACCGTGTATACAGTGAGTACAGACATGAAAATTCAGTTTTACTTTAACTTTCATTTTTGCGTCAGGAGCGCACCGGTCATTGTTAGGGATTTTTGCCCCTCAACCGTTCATCGCACCATTTCGAGCGATGGTTTGATAACGATCGAAGCGAGGTAAACTCTTTTTTGCAAGCCTCGCAAGTAAATTTTAGGCACGATTTTTGGTGCTGCACGAGATCGTACCTTGTAAAGTCTGTGCCGCAACCGGCGCACTTTACAAGTATTACATGCCTTTCCTTTTCATGGCGATCAAGGTCTACGACCATCTTGCCACAAAAGGAACATGCCCTTTGTCGCAGGTTCTCCTGCGTGGCATGAGCTATGCTCATGTGGCGCATCAAGTTTTTATCATGGGAAAAAAACTTGTCGCACACTGTACACTGATGCCTCGTGGCATGAGCGGCCCTTTGGTGCTTATGCAGCAAATTCTTAGTGGCGAAATTGCTGTCACAAGTATCACACTCGTGCGTGATCATCGGCTTACCAATTATTACGCGCATGTTTACGTCCGTATTGGTAGGCAGAGGAGCTAACCTTGTGGCTTTGCATTTGCAGAGTGTGTGCAATGTGTTGGAAATGTTCCACTCATTGCTTCCCACATTTATCGCCTCGGCAATATTAAGGCCCATGTTAAAGACCTCGTGAAGCACGCCGTATCTAACATACAGCAAATCACCAGCGTTTTGAATCACAAATTCGTAACGAATATTGTGATCATCCAAAAAGCGTGGTGTTAAAATCGTGTCTTTGTGATGCAATGGCAAATCACAAGTTTTTACTTGTTCGTCGCTGTCATCGACGTTTTGCCGCTGCTCTCGCAATACTTCAGCAACAATATTATTTGTTCGCTGATAATGATCTTTATCAATGATCATCCAAACCTTAGGTTTGCCGGCATGCAATACATTTACGCTGTCGGCGATGCCGTCTTCGACGTGCATTTCCGTAAAGCTGCTACCGGTTCCAACGTAAAACATTGGCTGGTTAATGCCAGCGCAATCACCCAGTTGCGCATTAACCTCCGGTTTGAGGTGAGCATTAATGCCACTCAGACAGCTTTCGACGCCTAGGGGCGCAGAAACAGCGTTATAAATGTAAAGGAACGTGCGTTCCTTGGAAGCATGCAAAAAATATTTTTCTATAAAACATGCAATACTCGCCTGATTTACTGGAGTACCTCCACTCTCCAGTTCACAAACGTCATGCAGACGTTTCAATACTTCTGCGTGAAGTATTCGAGGACTGGAATTTTTCCTCAGGCTATCCTGCATCCTCACCATGTTCTTTTTATAAACATGGTATTCCTTTACAGTCGTCATTGACTGCAAACAAGCCGCATTGACGACATCGTCCTCGACCCCTTCGTCGAATCGGAGTACCTCATCCGATGTGTGGACGACATTTCGAAACTGTAATACAAACATTTTTGTTAGAAAAAGCATGTCAGAGAAAATAGTGAAAACTTCAAAAAGAGAGTCCCCAATACTATTCACTAAAATAGTTCGATAACTTGAAACATAAATCTCATCGATAAAAGTATTTCAGATAAAAATTTTAGGATTTTCCTGAATCTATCAGGTAGGGACTTTGAGTTTGATCTTTACCGTGACCTTGAATATAATTCGAAGATGAAGGTAATTTTTACAAACGAAACGTCCCTTTTTGACATCGGCAATAGATAGAGCGGGAAATTTTACGTTTAAGTATGTACTTAGGTCATAGGTCCAATTCGGACTTGAAGATCAGTTCCAAATCATTCAAATTGAAACTAGATCTGCATAACACTGAGAACTGAAGCTTTTCAAATTTTTTTATTATGACCAAAAATTCCTATTCCTATATGACACATTAGTACTGTTTTTTTGTATAACCTTGACGATGATCTTCATGATTATTGAATTTTGAGATTTGTTCTTTGTGACCAGTATTTCCGAAAATCAATAAAAGATTAGGCCAATCAATCAGTAACATCATGACTTGCCAAAGTATTAGTTTCTTACTATTGATAAATTTAAGAAACTTAATTCGCAATTATACATTTCCGAAAAAACTACTCACAAAGAACAAATCTCAATATGAAATAATCGTGAAGGTCAGATATTTTTAGCAATAACAATAAATTTGAAAAGCTTCTATGCTTAGAGGTATTCAGATCTAATTTCAATTTCAATGACTTTAAAGTGACCTTCAAGCCCGAATTGAAACTTATGGCCTAAGTACATACTTTAACGTAAAATTCCCCTCTCTATCGATTGCCGCTGTTAAAAAAAGGGTTTCCATTTCAAAAAATTTCCTTGACCTTCGACTTCCATTCGAGGTCACGGTTAAGGTTAAATCCAATGTCACCATCTGATAAGTTCGAAAAAACTATACCTTTTATTTAAAACAGGTTTCTCGATCAGATTGATGTTTCAAGTTATTGAACCGTTCCGGGACTTTCGTGACACCCTGTGTAAAAACCGAAAATAAAAGTAATTTTGAATGTCATAAAGGGGTTATTACCGTTTATTTAAGTTAAAAAAATTGACTTTTTATCCTTTCGCTAATGATTTATCAAGAAAAGAACTAACAATTGCATCTTTTTGAAACTTTCAATCAAGTATTTTAATTTATTAATTAATTAAAATTCATTTAAATAATGTAATTATTATTTCCCATAAACCGTATTTCAATTAATTTTTTACATTTAATTTAATCAAATTAATTAATTAATTTAAACATATTTAATAAACTTTAAATTTTATGTAATTAGAAAAATGAGTTGAGATACAGTTCTTAA
Source organism: Gasteruption jaculator (assembly GCA_949825005.1). NCBI lineage: Eukaryota > Metazoa > Arthropoda > Insecta > Hymenoptera > Gasteruptiidae > Gasteruption > Gasteruption jaculator. The sequence goes on along the minus strand of OX463768.1, from coordinate 12,887,233 downwards.
AAAATTAATTAAATTAATTTCGTCAATTTCAATTAGTTTAATTTAATAATATTACAATTTAATCATTTTTTCCAAATAAACTGTTCTTGAATTAATTTTTTTAAATAAATTAAAATTAATTTAAAAAAATAATTTATTTAAATACTTGTCACGTCCGCGACGGAAGTATCGAATACTCGATACTTCCTGGCTATCCGAGTATCCCGTCACGTTGATCGTCAACGTGACGGATCTGCTTAGCGTCGCAAGAGGCCCTTATTGCTGATATCACCATCTTCGCGGGCCTACTTCGGACGCTGAGTCCCGCCGTTGGGCACTCTCGTTTCCGCGCTCGACCCGCTCGTTCGACCCACGCGTTACATGGCGTCAGAAGTGGGATGTGAAAAAATTTTTTATGTATATACATGGTGTCAAAAATAGTTTTGAAGAAAAATGAAGTATATACATAGTGTCTCAAGTGGTCGTATAAAAAAGAAGAAATATAAATTAATAAAAAAGAATAGAATAAAATAAATAAAACGCGAACAAGTAAAAAAGTTAATAAAATAAAATAATAATACAGACAATTAATCAATAAAAAAAACAAAGAAAGAAAAATTAATAAAAACGTACAAAAAATAATGAATTAAAATCACATATTTTAAATGCAAAATAGACAAAAAAAAATAGACGAGACAAATATTATTACAGACAGAAAGAATAAAGACAAAACAAGACAGTGTGATAATAATTATATAAGAAGAAGAAGACATAAAAAAAAGACTACGATTACCATCAAAGGACAATTGCAACTATAACGACGGAAAATATAACGAGAAGGAAGGACGAAAATTTCATGGTAACTAATTACTAGGACGACAAAACTAAGGACAAGGGAAATATAATATACAGAAGGACAAACATTTAAAAGGAATAAAACCCAAAATTGAAAATACATTAAATATACACTACTCTGGTAAGTGAAATTTACATACTTTTACACGATCTCAATTGAACTTTTGTATTAGTCAAATTTCTTAATCCAAGCTTCACAAAATAAAAAAGAAATATTTTTGCAATTTAATTTCTAACAAAATTACTCAAAATTTGAATACTAAACTTAACTTTTGTAGAATCAAGCATAAAAAAAGATAAAAAGAAATTTGACACTTATATATTCTGTTGCATGCTGCTTTGCCTTGCATTTCAATATACAACACTTATGCTGATAAAATGGTATTGCTCAAACAGTCTATTTTATAATAATAATAATAATAAAGACAAAACCTAAATTAGCCTTGAATTATTTTTGGATAAATTATTACAGAAAATTATAATTTAATCAAATTGATTTCGAATTCTGACTTTTTTTCAAAATTCCCAAAGACGAAATAGATATATTGACATTAACCATATTGACATAAATCATTTATACGACATCTTGAAATTTATAAAAAAACTACAACTTAATTCTCTTATTATATTTATAAAATGGCAAACGAAACTCAAAATTCAATAAAGTTTAGTGATATTAGTGAATATATTCCCGCGTTCGATGGATACAATATGCCCATCGAAGACTTTTGCGAAATTTGCGAGAAGGCACAAACAATTCTATCAAAATCGGACAGAACGAAATTTATTAAAGCACTACCCTTGAAACTGACAGGAAGCGCGAGACAACAAATTTTTAACAAAACTTATAACACTCTATCGGAATTACAAAATGACCTCAGAAAAGTATTTAGCGAGAATTTAGAAATATCGGATCTTGAAATTGAATTAAAAAGATGTAAGCAACAATATAATGAATCGGTATTAGATTATACACATAGAATCAAAAGAATACTAAAAAGAATTTTGAACATGATAGAAAATACATACAATAGGAAAACCAACGAAAAATTATTAGCTGTACAAATAGCAGAAATGAAGGAGTTAGCAAGAAAAACATTTATTCGCGGATTAGATAACAGAATTCACCACCTAATTATTATTCTAAATCTCAAAACATTTGAAATCGCAACAGATATAGCTTTTGCAATACAACGAGAATTACAAGAAATACAAAAATTAAAATCGTGTAACACCAATCCGGCAGTAGAAACATCCAAAGTTAAATTTATAGAAACGCATTCCTTAAATGACACATATAAAAGAGAAACTTGTGCTTTTTGCGACAAAATAGGACATAAAACAGAAAACTGTTTGGAATTACACAAATATAAACAACAGGAAAACTCTCGAGACAGTACAAATAGATACAATTCTTTTGACGTAGAAAATTATTCTCGTGAAAGATTTAATGATTATCCTGGTAATCCTCGCGGAGAATTTAATCATTTCCGTGGTGGAGAAAGAAATTATTACAGAAACAAACATGATTATTCTAGGGACAGATACGACAGATTTCGAGACGAATGTAGCAATTCAAATGATAATGTAAACAATTTTCATCATTCGGATTATTTTCAGAATAAAAAAGACAACTTGACAGAATTTCTTTCTACCAATAGGAATATATTTTCAAATGAAAATTCTGGAAACGACTACGACAATACGAGACACAGTAGACCCGATTCGCGTAAAAAACACTTTAAAACAGAAAATGTAATGATCTATGAAAAACCAAAGATAGGCTTCGCGGAAAAGCGTGACGCGAAGCGAGAGTCAATAGAACAAATAAAGCCTATCCAAAGTTTTAATATCAAACATGAAATAAATATTGATCATAAGCCTCTATCGATAATATTAAAATCAAAAACTCTAATAAATGAACAAGCACAGTTCCTGATAGATTGTGGAACTGAAATTAAATTAATAAAAGAAATAAAACTTAAATCGGACGTCATAACGTTTCCCACACAGATTTATGAATTAAACGGTATTACTAAAGGCAGCACTAAAACTTTAGCCAAGTGCATAATTGAAGTAAATTCGATACCAACAGATTTTTACATAGTTTCGAATGATTTCCCAATTCCAGCAGATGGTATTTTAGGTAATGAATTCTTTTGGGAAAATGTGATAGAGTTATCATATGCTGAACGGTGCATCAAAATGAACGAATTGAAAATTCCATTTGTTGAATCTGATAAAGTTATTTTAGCACCACGAAGTTCTAAACAAAGTCCAGTTAGTATTACAAATACAAATACAAAAAAGGATAAGAATGAAGAATTTTATCAACTGCATTTGGACAATTCTATGGACTCAAAAGAAGACACAAAGAGGTCAAAACTAGCTGCCAACCCCGACACCACGAAAAACTTTAGTGATACTACGGATCAAGAAATTTGGGAAATCGAAAATACAGACATCGAAACAATTAGAAGAAAACAAAAACCATTGAAAAAATTAAAATTAAAAAGAAAGAAATTACAAGAAAATATGGAAGAAGGAATTCATATTATAAAAGAAAATGAGAAAATTAAAAAGACGAAAGAAGATAATGAAGAAGAAACTGAAGAATTAACAGAGCAAATAGAAGAAAAAATGATTAAAGAAGAATTTTTGGAGCAGTTAGGAATACCAGAGACAAACAAAGAAAAAGAAGCAACAAAAAATCAAAATATTAAAAAATGGGAAGAAGAATCTTCACAAGATGATCAAGCGCCAAAAATTGAAACAAAGGCAGAAGAATATGAACCGGTACCAAAAGGAAAAAGGGTCTATCCAAAAATAAATATAAAAAGAAATAATAATAAAATGGCCGAGGAAAAGAGCCTAAATAAAATAAAAATATATGAAGAAGAGGACCTGGAACTTAAACTTGCCGGAATAGGTGCTAGCCCGCCAAGAATTCGCGCTAAAGATCCAATAAAGAAGATGGAAGAAACAGTGTTGCGAACAAATCAAATTTCAAAAGAAAAGGATTACAACTCTCCAGCAACTACAACATTTAAGTCTCCAGAAATTCGAATTGAAGAAACACCGACTCCTACGTTTAGGTCTCCAGAAAAATTTACAGAAGATATACCAGCACGAGACGTAACTCCAAATTTTCGCTTTCCAGACGATTGTACAGCTAAATTAATTCAATTAAAGACGACCGACCAATTTTCGACTACTGAAGAAACAGACATAAACAAATTGTTTCAAAAAGCGACTGAAACAAGAAAGAAAATCGCGAATATCGAAGACGTTACGACTACAAAAAATATAAAAATGAAGCGGTCAAATATAATTACAAAAATAACAAACATATCATTCATTATATCAGTTAATTGTTCGCCTAACATGTATTTTGGGAAAGTTTTAACCGAAAAAGTGATTATGGAACAAGATAAATTATTAAAATATGACGTGGCAATAACAAAAATAATGATTCCTACCAGAAGAATAAAAATATATTTTGGTCTAATCTGTAAACAACACTTTTCAGATGAAATAATATTACAAAATATCACAAGGTATTTCCAATTTTATTTTACGGACTTGGCAAATTCTATCAAAAACTTGACAGAACATTGGACAAAGACAATAGCAACAAAATTGACGAATAAATTAAATGTGTTTCGATTCATCCATACGGTTTAGTAGAATATGTACAACCAAATACATATAATTATAAAATGAAAATTAAACACAATACGAAAACAATTTTATAACTCAACACAAAAAAAATACACACATTCGTTTTCTTGAAATTTAACAAGGATTACTGCAATGTGTATCGATAATTGAACCACACTTATCAGAATACGAAATCGATTTTAGTATTAGATCGATATTCTGTTATTCATCAAAAGTGGACAATTTCACCAACAAAACCTTGTACAAAATTCTCGGCAATTTTAAGCAATTCTTAAAGAACATTACATATTAAATACGGATATTTTGGAAAAAAGTGAAAATTTTAATTATGAATACGTTTATTTTAAAGTTGGACCGAATCATTTTGATGACGGTTGTGAATGTGAAACACAGTCAGTAACAAATCAACAATTTTCTGAAGTTCTAACGCAAAATATTCAATCAAGAGATTATAAAAGAATGAAGTGGTCTAAAATTTACAAAACAAATGTTTGGAAAATTTCGATTTAGAGATTATATTAAATCTATAAGATTTAAAAGTACAAGAATAATATATTATGTTCAGCACGTGATAAAAAGCAAAAAAAAACATTACCATACTAGAAAATATAAAATAAAAGCTAAAGCTTTGCAAAAGAATGACGGATTGGAAAACGTTTTGATAGTCTGAAAAATACTTTACAGTTTTCTATAATATTGATTGGAACTATTCTCTTGATTTTGGCGTTAGCACGCAAATTTTCAATGCTTAGCAATCTTCACTGTGTAAAATATTGACGTACTCGTCGAAAGACAAAGAATTAAAAGAAATTTATAACTGAAAATTTAGAACTATGGGGATTGTCAACATTATCAGGTGAATATTAGCGCTCATCTCTAATCATTTAAATATATAACTTCAAATTGAATTCAAAAAACGTAAAGCAATATCATATTTTCAGGACACTATTCAAAGCTTTTCTGCCTCTAAAACCCGCACGAACTATTAAATACTTACAACAAATATCAAGCATGTTACTTTATTATGATAGTATATACAAATTAAGACATTCTTCCTACAGAGAAAAGATCCTTCCGACGATCTAACATTAACATACCAAATCTTCTACTAACACCCCCCAAAACACTAATGATTTAGATTGTTTCAGGCATACAGAATACATTTATAATAAGAACGATTGGAATTGAAATTTTTGGAAATAAAGACGATTAAGGATATAATATTAACCAAGGAATACAACCTATATAGATAACAAGGACATTACGGACAAAACTGACAAGGGCTGTACCAGGGTGGTGGGTCACCGATTTCTCCCAATCTTTGTACACTTTTAGTAGTCCATTAGGACAATATAATGTGCAAATACTAAGGTGCACTTCTCAAGCGTTTTCGAGAAAATCGCAAACTTTGCTTGCGATTTTCTCGAAAACACTTGAGAAGTGCACCTTAGTATTTGCACATTATATTGTCCTAATGGACTACTAAAAGTGTGCAAAGATTGGGGAAAATCGGTGACCCACCACCCTGGTACAGCCCTTGTGAGACGAATACACTGAAAACATAGCAGACAACATATCATTACCAAATTTATACTCCTACACCACAATCCTTCTAACTGTTGACACTGTACTAACCATCCCTACTACTAATCAGATATTTTGTTACAGATAACATTTATTTGCAAACATAAAAGAAAAATCAGAGGGATTATGATCAAAGGACACCACACAAAATGGAACGAACAGAGAATAACTGCATCGCGCCACAGCTATATCCATGGTACTACTAAAAAGAAAATCCTGAGACGAGCTACGATCGACAACAAGACCAACCGCATTGGACCACGGCTACATCCGACATTGATAACTACACCTGCATCCGACCACCCTAGGACCGACACAACGAAGAATTAGATTAAGCTCGCGACTCATTATGTTATTGACGATATTTTTGCAAAAAAAAAAGAGAAATTATGTATCATGCGATAGAATCGATGCAAGAGCATCGATTTTCGGTAGGGGGGGGAGTGTCACGTCCGCGACGGAAGTATCGAATACTCGATACTTCCTGGCCATCCGAGTATCCCGTCACGTTGATCGTCAACGTGACGGATCTGCTTAGCGTCGCAAGAGGCCCTTATTGCTGATATCAGCATCTTCGCGGGCCTACTTCGGACGCTGAGTCCCGCCGTTGGGCACTCTCGTTTCCGCGCTCGACCCACGCGTTACATACTTGATGAAAGTTTTAAAAAGATGCAATTCTTAGTTTATATTATCCTGAAAATAAGAAGTTGTTCTTTGGATTCCATAAACGGTAATCTCCCTTTTTATTTGCGGTTACTTACTTTTTCAAAATTTATTTAATATTATTAGCAATTTTTTATATTTCGTGTAGTTTTTTGATTACAAACGACTGCATATAAGGCTATTCTGGTGTTACATAAAGTTTCGGCTTGTATTATCGAAGGCTTCTGCAGATTAAAATTTGTTGTTGGAAATTTATATAATATCTGTACTAGATTTAAATTTTATAGTTAATTACAATACAATATATAGTTAATTATAAAATATAAATTTGATTAGGTATAACAGTAATAAATAGTGAATAAATAACTAATAGATGAGCCGTTTATTTTGATAATGGCCTAAGTCTATTGGTGAATTTTTCGTTGTCAACTGTAGTGCCACTGGTGCCACTTGACATTAGCTGTCATAAAAAAACATTATCCGAAAATCATAAAAAATTGGACTTAGGCCACTTTCAAAATAATCGGCTCAAATAATTAAGAACCAACCTCAGAAGTCGTCGCAAATAAATTAAAGTTACGTGCATATGTCTGTTTCTTATAATCTTTGTGACGGACTTTCCGCCCCAAATTCCTCGCTCGTCCTCTCTTTCGGCCTGATCGGTTTCCCTTCCTGGGGTCCCTTAAGGGGAGTCCAGGGGTGCGAAATCGGAAGATGGGCGCCAGCCGAGGGGGTGGCCCTCGGCAATGGGGGAACCGATCAGCCCTCAAAGCAAGACGAGGGGGCACGGCTAGGTGCCGGGAACAAGAGTCCCAGAAGGGGGTTCTGCCTCCGTGCCCTGGGGAAAAACAAGAGGGAAGAAAGAGGGCAAAAACAGAGGCTCACGCGGGAATCGGTTTTTAATTTAATTTATTAAATTAAAAAGGTGACAACGAAAAGAAAAAAAGAAACCAAAAAGAAAATCTTTCGCAAAAACAAAATGTCGCCTCGGTAGGCGGAGAAACAAAAGAATGTGGCTCCAAAATGGCCCCAGCCGAAAGGGCCTGGGACTCACAAAAGAAAAGAAAGAAAAAGAAAGAAAAGAATCGCGGTAAGGAAGCACGGAACTTGTAGGCGATAAGGGAAAGCTATTTCTCAGTTGGGGGAGCTAGAAAAATCACAGGCGTAAGGGAAAAAAAAGGTAGAGGAACATGAGGGACGTCCGTGACGCTCGGACACGAAGGTGGCGGACCAACCTGGTCGGGGCGAACTCCTCTCCCAACGAATGGATCCGGAATATACTGCCGCCAACTGGGCAGCCGAAGGAAGGGTCCTCTTCGGGTCCCGATGGCACAGCCAGGAAAACGAAAATAGGCTCCAAAAGCACGTCCCAACACCGGAAGAAATGGGCACCCAAAACTCTCTAAGGTTCGCGGGGTTGTCGTTCGTACGAAAGTCCAGAGATCTCTCACTCTTCCTCGGTTGCGATCCTCTATTCCCCCACCCAGGGCCCTTTGGCAATTCCGAGCGTGGATAGTGCTGCCGCCCTGGGTGGTGGATCTTGATCGATGACTTCTCGTCGGTAGCGTGAGGTCCTCCCATTGGTCGAGGATGGAGTCCTGTCCAATTCCGCTGGATCTGCCGGTATGTGGTCCCTTGTCTTCCGGAGCGTCACGGTGATAGGTAGGCGGTAGGAATGCGTGAGGTAAGGAAGATGGGGATTGGGGGATGTGCTTCCTTCGCCCTGCTCTATAACAATCTAAAAATATGATTAATATTTTTGTCCCAGCCCTTTCGGGGAGATCTCTGGACACTGTATATGTTCATGGTAACGCGTATTGTTAATGTGGCCAAATGGCCACGTTACATCTTATAACGACATATTTATGATCTCACTCATCAAATATCTAATTTCAAAATAAATTGCTTTTAACATATTTTAAAATTATTGTAATTATGACATATATATACGTTATTCAAAACATCTAATCATACACTTATTTGGTGATCATAAATATATCGTTATGAGATTATAAGAAACAAAGACATATGTAACTTTATTTTATTTGCGACGACTTCTGAGATTACTTTCTGATTATTTATTACTTATTTATTCACTATTTATTACTTTTAAAATTAACCAAATTTGTATTTCATAGTTAACTATGTATTATATTGTAATTAACTATAAAATTTTAATCGAGTACAGAAAATTACATATCTTGTGTTACACAAGAATATCCTTATACTATACAGTCGTTTATAACCAAAAAAATACACGAAATATAATTACTACAATACAACTCACTGAATACTTTATTTAGCAATTTTAGTATATTAAAAATAATTACTCTGTACACATTGTCATACAACAACAATGCATGATGTCATGCATTGTTGTTATATGAAAAAGTACAAGAAAGAGAGAGACAGAAACAGACAGACAGAGAGAGAGTAAACAAACGTACTTACCACGTGGACCGAATACCGGTAATCCACCATTCCCGGCTTTTCAATCTTGGCAATCGCTTTTGAAAGATCACACTCTCCGTGACCTTTCACGATTCCATATCGTGTACCCGACACTTCGGTGGTGAACATTATGCACTATAATTGTTTATTTTCAATGCACTGCACGAAAATTATGCACTCTTTCACCCACTGTATACAAAAAGACGTGCGTTGCTGCTAATGGCTACCGCACTTCTAGTTGTTATTTTTAGCTGTTCACTTCACGCCACTATTCGCAATCAGGGGCGGATACACATTAGGCGCCCAGCGAGCCCCTTTGTCCTTCCAATGAATACAAGAAAATACTTAACAAAATTCTCTTGAATTATGGGTGAATATGCATGCGAGCGTGCGTGCGTGCGTGTGTGTGTTTGTTTGTAAACTCGTACAGACTATACCTAAAATACGCTGAAAACGATAAAGGTTATCTTATACACATTGCTTCCTTCTCCAAAAAATTTTCCTTTCAGAATCAATTTGAATATATACACAATTAGAAAGTTTTTAATAATTTGTTTAAACAAATTCATAAATATCAATATTTTATGTTCTTTCTTTCGGTAGAATCTATTTTCAATGTCAGTACCGGCAAAACCCAATTTCTTCCATAATTTCTTTAAACAAAAATTGTTCGAACAGTTATAAATTTTTTTAAATTTTGTTTCATAATCTGATGATTCGAGAATGTTGCATGTATTCTTTTATAAATTGTGACAAAACATCGCAAATTTTTATTAAATTATTCAAATTCACTTTTCAAGTACAATAGTGTAATTTAATAATTTAACGGAAAATAGTGATGCTTAGTTACCATCAAAACGGGAATATACATATATAACAATTTCAAATCCTCTAATTATGACACAAAATTAACTGTAAAAAAATTGTTTCATTTATTTAAACACTTCCCGTTCGAACGAATTAAAAAATAAAAGGCTCTTGGCGATACCGATGTTGAAAAGGACGAAAGAACGTAACAAATAAATGTTTTTTGATTAGTTTAAATAATGTCCCGAGAATGCATATTTCAATCTCGCGTTATCATTGTGCAAGAGTACATTGCCTGTTTTCTTCACATTATTTCATTTATATCTCCAAGAGTCGTATGACGTGTTACCACAGACTCGCAATTCGGCGGTATCGCGTTGTACGACTCTTGGAGAAACAAGTTAAATAGTTTGAGAGAAACAAGCGACGCACAATGACAATACGACATTGAAATATGCATTCTCGTGACAAAATGCAGAAAAAATTTTGTTGGATAATTTGTTTAAATAAAAATTATTTCAACAAATTCGAAACGGTAATTTCTTATGGTCTTCTTGCCCATAAAGTGCAAGTCCGGTGTTAACCCGGCCAAGAACCTTTTTTTTTCCACAATTTGTTTAAAGTATAATTGTTTAAACAAATTAAACATTTTTTCTTTTTATTTTTCTATCATAATTTGAGATTGTTATAGACATTCCCGTTTGAACGGTAACGAAGCATGCCCAATTACTGTGTAGTTAATTTTTTTTATCGAGAGTCGTACAACGTGATACCATAGACTGACGACTCGGCGTTACCACGTCGTACGACTCTTGAAAAGTGAAATGAATTAATTTCATATAAATTAGGGATGTTTTGTTACAATTCACACGAGAAAACATGTAACGGTCTCAAATCCTCCAATTGCGGTAGTAAATAAACTGTAAGATAATTGTTTAATTTGTTTAAACAATTATTTTAAAAACAAATTCTGGAAAAAATCGGTTCTTCGCCTTGCTCACGTCGATGGCGGATTTTACGGGGAAAAGAACAAAAAATTAATGTTTCATAATTTTTTTAAACAATTTTTCTTTAAAAAAATTACCAAAACAAATTATTAATATTTTTACACTATAGTATATATTTCAATCTAGATATATTATGGTGGAACAGTGCATCGCTTGTTTCTTTCAAATTATTTCATTTAACTTCCCAAGAATCGTACGACGTGATACCATAGACTCGCGACTCGGCGGTATCACGTCGTACGACTCTTGGAGAAACAAATTAAATAATTTGAGAGAAACAGGCGACGCACTCTTGCACAATGATAATACGGGATTGAAATATACATCTTCGTGACAAAATGAATCTCAAATTTTTGTTTATAATTTGTTTAAACATGAATTGTTTAAATAAATTAAAAAGTATTTATATTTTGTACTCTTATTCTCTGTAAAATCCATTTTCGGTGTCAACACGGTCAAGAACTCATTTTTATACAATTTGTTTAAAAAATAATTGTTTAAACAAATTAAACAATTATTTTCTAGTAATTTTTCTATCATAATTTGAGGATTCGAAAACGTTACATGATTTTTCGTGTGAATTGTATCAAAACATCCCCAATTACCATCAAATTACTTAATGTATTTTTATCAGAGTCGTATGACGTGATACCACAGACTTTCGACTCGGCGGTATCACGTCGTACGACTCTTGAAAAGTGAAATGAAATAATTTGGCATAAATTTGTAATGTTTTGTTGCAATTCACACGAGAAAACATTTAGCGGTCTCAAATCTTCAAACTAAGATGAAAAAAGTTGCTTCATTTGTTTAAACAATTATTTTTTAAACAAATTGTGGAAAAAAAGGGTTCTTGGCCGTGTTTGACATCAGATATGAATTTTATGGGAAAGAAAAACATTAGAAATTACGGTTTTTAATTTGTTTAAACAATTTTTATTTCAACAAATTATCAAAAAAATGTTTTCATTTTGTCCCGAGAATGCGTGTTACAATCTTGTATTATTATTGTGCAAGAGTGCGTCGCCTATTACTCTGAAATGACTTAATTTATTTTTCCGAGAGTCGTACGACGTGATACCAGGGACACGCGACTCGATGGTATCACGTCGTACGACTCTTGCAAAGTGAAATGAAATAATTTGAGACAAACAAGCGATGCACCCTTGCACCATGATATATCTACATTGAAATATACACTCTAGTGTAAAAATATAAATAATTTTTTTTTCTAATTTGCTAAAACAAAAATTGTTTAAACAAATAGAATAACTTATATTTTTTGTGTTCTTTTTCCCCGTAAAATCCATGTCCGGTGTCAACATGACCAAAAACCTATTATTTCCGCAATTTGTTTAAAATGTAATTGTTGAAACAAATTGAAAAATATTAATTTTTTGTACTTTTCTCCCGTAAAATTCATATCGGACCTCAGCACGGCCAAGAACTCATTTTTTCCGCAACATATAGAAAAAAATATTTGTTTAAAAGTCTCGTTAGGAGACTTTACTGTATTCTCGTTAAGAAACTTTACTGTATTATGATAGAAAATAAAAATGAAAAAATGTGTTAAATCTGTTTAAACAAATATTTTTTTTCTAAAAGTTGCGGAAAAAATGAATTCTCGGCTGTGTTGATGTCGGACATGGATTTTACGAGAAAATGTACAAAAAATTAATATTTTTTAAATTAAAAGAATTACTCTTTCAACATTTAAAACAATTACTCTTATGATACAAAATCAAGAGACATTACTGTATTAAGAGTCCCACCACTGGGGGTATACCTCTTGAGGGGTCTAAGAGTTCGATCACCGAGTTTCGTATACTCTTTGATGTTTGTCGAACGTAAACAAGGATAGCGAGTAAAGAAAAGGACGGAGCGAAAACACCGAGGCATGTTAGTGAAACAATGTAATGCAACAATGTAATGCAACGATGAAATTTTTTTATTATAAACTTTTTTCTTGTAAAACTTTTACCATCATATTACAGACATTTTTCTAATTAAAATGAGACCAAACGTTGAGGAAATGGATCTAGAATAGAATACTTTCTTAAGAAAGTATTCTATCCTAGATCCATTTTCCTGGTCTTTTTAGGCATTTTTTTTACAAAAAAAGTATAAGTTTCTCAACGTTTGGTCTCATTTTAATTAGAAAAATGTCCGTAACATGATATTAAAAGTTTTACAACAAAAAAGTTAATAATAAAAAAGTTTCATCGTTGCATTACATTGTTTCACCGATATACCTCGGTATTTCGCTCCGTCCTCTTCTTTACTCGCTATCCTTGTCTACGTTCGACGCTCGGTGGTAAACATTAGAAAATATACGAATTCCACGTTAGTTGCACAAGGTCAGTTCCGACTTTTTGCTCCTAACGAGACTTTACTGTACTGCTTTGAAAAACGAAATCATACATAAGAAATAAAACGGCGAAAATCAAAACCTTGAGATTCTTATTTGTATTATTTTTTTTTTATTAGCACTACCACTATACCGCTACCACGCTATTATTATGATTCTTGTTAATATTATTAATACTACTATTACTATTATTAATTTGTTGATGACGATGATGATTATGATTATTATTATTATGGTTGTTGTTGTAATTATTACTTTAAACTCGAATTCCATTTTTAATCGAATTGAATTGAAAGTAATAATTACAACAACAACAACCATAATAATAATAATAATCATCACCATCAACAAAGTAATAATAGTAATAATAATATCAGCAATAATCGTAATAATACCGGTACTGGTATTGGTAATAATAGAAAAAAATATTTCTAATAAGAATATCAAGGTTTTCATTTTCGCCGTTTTATTTCTTATGGGTGTTGGATAGATGGTCGCTTCATAAGAAAAACGGAGAACTCACGATAGAGCTCTCTCCACCACTTCCATTTTTGTGACAAAGAAAGGTGATGCGAAAGAGACAGAGAGAAGATATGAGAAAATATACAATGTAGGAAGCCTGTCTTTTCAAATCTTTCTACTGTCGTGAAAAAAAGAAGACTTTACTTTTGCATGTGTAGGCTTGCCTTAGATGGTTGATTTGTGTTTATATATGCAAACACATACATTGACAAATTTGAAGGGGCTAACTTTTTTTATAATGAATAATTCGTACCAAATTTTCGGACCAGAATGCAGCGTAAAGTATATAGGATGGAAAACTTTTTACATTCTAATTTTTACATTTTGAGAATGAAATATTGAAAATATTCTGGATGTTATATTTTTATAGGAATAGTAATTTGATAATAATTGGAGATGTTTTGTTACCGTTACCAAGAGAATTGAATTGAAATCGAAGAGAAACAATTTTTAACTTGTGTTTTAATTTGTTTAAACAAATTAAAAAAACATTCATTTTTTGTTTTTTTCCCGTGAAAAATGAATGTTTTTTGTGTTTTTTTTCCCGTGAAATCCATGTCCAATACCAAGACGGCCAAGAATCCATTTTTCCACAATTAGTTTTAAAAAAATTGTTTAAATTAAAGAATTTTTTTCTTTTTCTTTTATTCTCGTAATTCGAGAATTTGAGATTGTTATGGACATTTTCTTGGTAACGGTAACAAAACATCTCCATTATTATCAAAATACTATTCCTATAAAAATATAACATCCAGAATATTTCCAATATGTCATTCTCAAAATGTAAAAATCAGAATGTAAAAAGTTTTCTTTCCTGTATATTTTAAGCAGCATCCTAGTCCGAAAATTTGTTACGAATTATTCATTATAAAAAAAGTTAGTCCCTTCAAATTTGTCAATGTATGTGTTTGCATATATAAACACAAATCAACTATCTAAGGCAAGCCTACACATACAAAAGTAAAGTCTTCTTTTTTTCACGACAGTAGAAAGATTTGAAAAGACAAGCTTCCTACATTGTATATTTTCTGATATTTTCTCTCTGTCTCTTTCGCATCACCTTTCTTTGTCGCAAAAATGGAACTGGTGGGGAGAGCTCTATCGTGAGTTCTCTGTTTTTCTTATGAAGCGACCATCTGACTCTACTCTATCTTACTCTCTCACACAGGAGTGGAATCAGCGGCATCCCTTGAGAGAAGTAAGCGAACCTTTTTGGGTATCCAACAGCCATAAGAAATAAAACGGCGAAAATGAAAACCTTGACTTTCTTATTAGAATTATTTTTTTCTATTATTACCAATACTAGTACCGCTATTATTACGATTATTGCTGATATTATTATTACTATTATTATTAAAAATCGAAATCGAGTTTAAAATAATGATTACAACAACAACCATAATAATAATCATAATCATCATCATCATCATCATCAACGAATTAATAATAGTAATAGTAGTATTAATAATATTAACAATATTAACAATAATCATAATAATGGCGTGGTAGTGGTAATAATAGAAAACAATAATACAAATAAGAATCTCAAGGTTTTGATTTCGCCGTTTTCTTTCTTATGAATGATTTCTTTCTTCAAAGCAGTAGTAACCGCACTATTACTCCTACTTTGTTGTCCAACGACAATACATTACAGATCTAGTAGTGTAGTGGTAGAAATAAAAACCATAACAGAAAAGAGATTTGGAATGTTCTGATGTTACCCTCTTAATTCTTTTATTATTATTTCCACTACTACTACTTTATTGTTCGACGTCACACCGCAAGTAAGGTCAGGTTTAAATTTTCTTTACCGCCTACCGAGCCTCTTTGGCGTTCTATCTCAAATCGTTAAATTATGATAGAAAATCAAGATGAAAAAATGTGTTTAATTTGTATAAAAAAATATTTTTTATATAAGTTGCGGAAATAATGTGTTTTTGGCCGTGCTGAGGTCCGACATGGATTTTACGAGAAAAAAGTCTAAAAAATTAATATTCCTCAATTTGTTTAAACAATTACATTTTAAACAAATTGCGGAAATAATAGGCTTTTGGTCATGTTGACACCGGACATGGATTTTACGGAGAAAAAGAACACAAAAAATAGGTGCTTTTCTATTTTTGTTTGAGCAAATTAGCAATAAAAAAATATTTACATTGTTACACTAGAGTGTATATTTCGATCTAAATATATCGCCGAATCGCGAGTCCGTGGTATCCCGTCGTACGACTCTTGGAGAAACAAATCAAATAATTTGAGAAAAGCAGGCAATGCACACTTGCACAATGATAATAGGAGTTTGAAATATGCATTTTCGTGACAAAATGCACCAAACAGTTTTTAAATAATTTTTTAAGTAAAAATTGTCTAAACAAAAAAAACATTTATTTTTGTTCTTTTTCCCCGTAAAATCCATGTCCGGTATCAACACGACTAAGACCTATTTTTCCACAATTTATTTACAAAATAATTATTTAAACAAATTACGCAGTTTTTTTCTTTCTATTATGTTATCATAATTTAAGGATATGAGACCGCTACATGTTTTCAAACTAAAAGGTAATTGTTTAATTTGTTGAAACAGTTATTATTGAAACAAATTGTGTAAATAATGGGTTGTGACGTGGATCTCGCTATCCTAAGACAGGGGACCGTAACCCCTGTCACGTCACTTCTTATCACCTGAAAATCTTCTAAAAAGGAAAGGAATCCAGGTCGCGGGCGCCAGGTGCAATGCACCGCGTCGACCAGCTCAGGTCGCGAGAATGGTAGAGGGGAGGGTTCGTTAGAAAACGACACGAAGAAAAATAAATGAAAATAAATATATTCAATACTAATAAGAAAAAAAAAGACATCCAAAGGAATAATAATAATAATAAAAAAAATACGATAGAAATACAAAAAAAGGAACTAAGCAAAAAAAAGAACTAGAAGGGGGCGAAGTCCTGTCGGCCCCTTCGAGACAGCTGGGGTCGAGCACGTAATGGGAGCTCGCTCGGAGAGGGCCACCCGCAAGACTTGGGTGGCTCAATCCCTGAGCTCGCTTGAATTCGTTGAATAAAAAAAAGATAGCCGTGGGGGGACTCACGATGACTCCCAGATCGCCGGAACTCCTGCGTTTTCCCTCCTCGAGTTCTCGGTCTCGGCTCGGACACGGCTCTCTCGTTCTCTCTCTCTCTCGGTGCCGTTCTCGGCTCTCGTTTTCGCCCGTTTCGGATTGCGAAGCGTCTCGGTTGGCGTCCAGCACAGAAGTGAAGACTCCGGTGTCGTCTCCGGCGTCTTCCGTCGAGTGGGGAGGCTTCGTGCCTCCTGATTGGCTGCGAGGGGTCACGTGCACCCCTCGAATCGATCGACGATCTCTGGATCGAAGGGAACTCCATGTTCCTATCGAATTCGTATCGAGGGCGATTCCCGTAACCTGCAGGAAATCGTCCCTCGATTTGTGGTTCTCAGCCGGGGCCTGGATGACTCCCTGGAATGATTCCCGGCCGGTATCGATGCTCGATTCAGCGTCGTAGATGACCGTCGTGGTCCCTCTTCGCTGATGACGTCATTCCTCAGTCGCTTCGGTTACGGAGCTCCCACGTGCTCGAAACGGTAATTCGAATCGGTAGCGACGGATGTCGCGACGTGTCTCATAATCGCCGAACTTCGCCCCTTCGAACGATCGCTCTTATCGATCTCGCGATTCTTATCCTAAACCTATTCCTTAATAGATGTCGCAATATACATGATTTGATTAATAATATACATGATTCGATTTCGCTCTTACACCGCGGATCAACTTAACCTAAGAGTTTGTTGACTTCCGTGTTGGACGATAATTCGATCGATCCATGCTGATCGATCGATACGTAAATGTATTTATTAATCACGCGTCGCGAACGAGGAAAGAAAACGGTTTTTCGGAGTCCGGGACTTTTGTGACAGAGAATCCGTGTTCTCTATCACAGGGTTCTTGCCCATGTTGACACCGGAGATGGATTTTACAGAGAACAGCAGCCCAAAAAATGAATGTTTTTTAATTTGTTTAAACAATTTCTTTTTAAACAAATTAATACCAAAAAAATTTTTATGCATTTTGTCACGAAGATGTATATTTCAATCTCGTATTATCATTGTGCAAGAGTGCGTCGTCTGTTTTTCTCACATTATTCAATTTGTTTCTCCAAGAGTCGTACGACGTGATACCACCGAGTCGGGAGTCTATGGTATCACGTCGTACGACTCTTGGAGAAATAAAAGAAATTATTTCATAGAAATTGGCGATGCAGTCTTGCTCAATGATAATGCGTAATTGAAAAATGCATTTTCATAACAAAATGCGAAAGTAATTTTTTTTAGGGAATTTGTTTAAATAAAAATTATTTTAACAAATTAAAAACCGTAATTTTTCAAGTTCTCTTTTCCCATAAAATCTATGTCCGGTGTCAACACGGCCAAGAACCCATTTTCCCACAATTTGCTTAAATAATAATAATTGTTTAAAGAAATTTTAACCCTTCGAGGTTACACGTTCTAAAAATAATGTACAGGTCACACGAGATCAGAATGACACCAGCCACGTTCAAACAATTGCCACGTTGCCAATATTATTCCGAACAACTCATAAAAGTTCAAGATATTAGTTTGAGCCTTTTAGAATGAGAATATCATTGCAAAAAAATTTTTATCAAATTTTCAAAATGGCGAAAAAACATCAGGAAGGAGGCAATCCGGAAAAAATATTATTTTTTACTAAAAAAATCATAACTGGCCATTTTTAATATTTTTCCATAAAATTTTAGGGTCATACTCTTGAGTTATCATAGTATATGGAAAAAAAATAGCTCCATAGTGGGCGTTTCAAAAAAGGTATTTACTTTGATATCTCAAGAGGGTCCATTTCGGAGTGAAATAAAGTACTAGAGTAATGAAAAATTCGTTTAAAAAATGTATTAAAAATGATATATTTATTCTTCGCCACCACAGTCGACACAGATAGATAATAATAAAAGAAGTAAGAGGGTAACATCAAAACATTTCAAATCTCACCTCTGTTATTGTTTTTATTTCTACCACTACACACTACTAGGTCTGTAATGTATTGTCGTTGGACAACAAAGTAGTAGTAGTGTAGTTATTACTACTACTTTGAAGAAGGAAATAATACATAAGAAATAAAACGGCGAAAATCAAAACCTTGACATTCTTATTTGTATTATTTTTTTCTGTTATTACCACTACCATTACCGCTATTATTATGATTATTGTTGTACAACAACAACAACATAATAATAACTATAATAATGATAGTAATAATAATATTAATCATAATCATAATCATCATCATCATCATCATCATCAACAAAGTAATAATATTATAGTAATAATAGTAATAATAATATTAACAATAATCATAATAATAGCGGTAGTGGTAGTGGTGATAATAGAAAAAATAATACAAATGAGAATGTCAAGGTTTTGATTTTCGCCGTTTTATTTCTTATGTATGATTTCGTTCTTCAAAGCAGTAGTAACCACACTACGACTACTACTACTATGTTGTCCAACGACAATACGTTACAGACCTAGTAGTGTGTAGTGGTAGAAATAAAAACAATAACAGAAGTGAGATTTGGAATGTTTCGATGTTACCCTTTTACTTCTTTTATTATTCTTTATCTGTGTCGACTGTGGTGGAGAAGAATAAATATATCAATTTTTATACATTTTTTAAATGAATTTTTATCATAAGTTGCTCATTTTTCAGTATTCTAGTACTTTATTTCACTCCGAAATGGAGCATCTTTAGATGTCAAAGTAAATACCTTTTTTGAAACGCCCACTATGGAGCTATTTTTTTCCATATACTATGACATCTCAAGAGTATCGCCTTAAAATTTTATGAAAAAATGTTACAAATTGCCAGAGTTATGATTTTGTAAAGTAAAAAATGGCATTTTTTACATATTGCCTCATTCCTGATTTTTTTTCGCAACTTTGAAAATGTGATACTAATTTTTTGCGATGATATTCTCATTCTAAACGGCTGAAACTAATATCCTGAACTTTTATGAGTTGTTCGGAATGATATTGGCAACGTGGCAATTGTTTGAATATGGCTGGGGTCATTCTGATCCCGTGTGACCTGTACGTTATATTTAGAACGTGTGACCTCGAAGGGTTAATTTGTTTAAATAATTGTTATTTAAACAAATTCCCTAAAAAAAATTATTTTCGCATTTTGTCATGAAAATGAATTTTTCAATTACGCATTATCATTGTGTAAGACTGCATCGCCAATTTCTATGAAATAATTTCATTTATTTCTCCAAGAGTCGTACGACGTGATACCATAGACTCGCGACTCGGTGGTATCACGTCGTACGACTCTTGGAGAAACAAATGAAATTATTTCATAGAAATTGGCGATGCAGTCTTGCACAATGATAATGCGTAATTGAAAAATGCATTTTCATGACAAAATGCATAAAAATTTGTTTGGTATTAATTTGTTTAAAAGGAAATTGTTTAAACAAAATTAAAAAACATTCATTTTGTGGGTTCTTGTTCTCTGTATTATGATTAATATTATTATTACTAGCATTATTATAGTTATTATTATGTTGTTGTTGTTGTACAACAATAATCATAATAATAGCGGTAATGGTAGTGGTAATAACAGAAAAAAATAATACAAATAAGAATGTCAAGGTTTTGATTTTCGCCGATTTATTTCTTATGTATTATTTCCTTCTTCAAAGTAGTAGTAATAACTACACTACTACTACTTTGTTGTTCAACGACAATACATTACAGACCTAGTAGTGTGTAGTGGTAGAAATAAAAACAATAACAGAGGTGAGATTTGAAATGTTTTGATGTTACCCTCTTACTTCTTTTATTATTATCTATCTGTGTCGACTGTGGTGGCGAAGAATAAATATATCATTTTTAATACATTTTTCAAACAAATTTTTCATTATTCTAGTACTTTATTTCACTCCGAAATGGACCCTCTTGAGATATCAAAGTGTTTAAACAATTTTTCATAATTTGTTTAAACAATTTTTGTTTAAACAAATTATGAAAAAAAATGTTTGATGCATGTTGTCACGAAAATGCATATTTCAATATTGTATTATCATTGTGCAAGTGCGCATTGCCTACTTCTCCCAAATTATTTCATTTGTTTCTCCAAGAGTCGTACGACGTGATACCACCGAGTAGCGAGTCTGTGGTATCCCGTCGTACGACTTTTGCAAAGCGAAATGAAATAATTTGAGACAAACAAGGGATGCACTCTTGCACCATGATATATCTACATTGAAATATACACTCTAGTGTAAAAATATAAATAATTTTGTTTGGTAATTTGCTTAAACAAATATTGTTTAACAAAATTAAAAAACATTTATTGTTTGCTCTTTTTCTCCGTGAAATCTATGTCTGGTGCCAACACGACCAAAAACCTATTTTTTCTACAGATTGTTTAAATAATAATTGTTTAAGCAAATTACAAATTTTTTCTTTTTGTTTGTTATCATAATTTGAGAATCAGAGATTGCAATATGCATTCTCGCTTGAATTGTAACAAACATGTTAAATTATTCGATTTGTTTCTCCAAGAGTCGTACGACGTGATACCCCGGACTCGTCACTCGGTGGTACCCGCCGTACGACTCTTCGAAAGAGAATTTAGCCCAGACACGAATCCCAATTTACCGGCAATTACAGTCTGACTTCCTACGTCTCCAATAAGAACCGCAGATGCATGCGCTCCTCGCAAATGAAAATCAACAGCGTAAACAACATGTGTATTGTCGATTTTTTCATAAATCTGTCACGTCCGCGACGGAAGTATCGAATACTCGATACTTCCTGACCATCCGAGTATCCTGTCACGTTGATCGTCAACGTGACGGATCTTTTAGGCGCCAGCACTCAGTGTTGCTAAGAGGCCCTTATTGCTGATATCAGCACTTTTGGGCGGGCCTTCTTATCACCCTGAGTCCCGTCGTCGGCCCACTCTCGCTTCGACGCTCGCGACACGCGCTACGCTACCTTTGTTAGCTTGACCCACGTTACATGGTGGCAGCGGTGGTAGGAAAAGAATTATAAAAAAAAAAGTATATATACACATAAACACCGAACAAAAAAAAAATAAATAAAGTGAATTACAAATTGACAAAAACGATTACAAAAACGGTCAGTGAAGAGGTGAATTAAAAAAAAAAGAGACAGTGAAACGAAAAGAACAGTGAAAAAAAAGACAGTGAAACGAAAAGAACAGTGTAAAAAAAAGAGACAGTGAAATAACGAAACTACAACGACTATAAGAAGGGAAGGACGAAAAATTTACAAAGACGAATTAAGGATAAATTAAGGACAAATTAAGGACGAATTAAGGACGAATTAAGGACGAATTAAGGACGAATTAAGGACGAATTAAGGACGAATTAAGGACGAATTAAGGACGAATTAAGGACGAATTAAGGACAAATTAAGGACAAATTAAGGACGAATTAAGGACGAAAGGACAAAATTTAAAAAGGACTAATAAAACTTTTACCCATGAAATATATAATATTATTCTGGTAAGTACAATTATTTATTACACGAATAAATTATTGTAATCAAGTTCTTTGGATTTAAGCTATACCAAATTTTACATTTTTCCTTTTCATAATTTTGATATTTATAAAACAAAATAATAATAATAATTAAAAAAAAAATATATATATATATATTATACATTGTAACAGGGAATATCGATTCCCTGATACAAAGATCTCGAACCTCCCAACAACTTTCCCCACGACTATTCGCGCCGCGAAATTCAATCGATACGATCAATCGGCATGGATCGATCGCATATACGTCCACCGTGGAAGTCAACAAACACTTCGGTTAAGTTATTCCGCGGTGTAAGAGCGACATAATATGATTGTTAGAATTAAGGCGGCCGAAATATAGATTAGATTCGCATTAGAGATCGTAGCGTCGATAAGAGTAGGTTCGGAACGGGCCGAGGCGAGTCGCGATAACCGAACACGAGGCGCCATCTGTCGAAGACGACGGGGACCAGACTTTCGACCACGTGGAGACTCGTCGCGGAGACGAACCGGCACTGACGTCATTAGAACCACGTCAGTCGAAGCAGCCGTTGGTGGAAGGAGCAAAGTCGACCCCGGAACACTCCAGGAAGGATTTTCGACGTCGTCCCAGCGGGGAAAAATCGAGAGACGTTTTCTCCGAAGCAATGGGGACCGTCTCTACCGCAAAGTCGAAGCCAACGAGGAGTTCCGTCCACCAGAAGGCTCGTAGATGACTCGAGGGGTACGAGTCGTCACTCGCAGCCAATGAGGAGGCTCGTAGCCCCGAGATCGAGAAGAAGACGCCGGAAGTGAAGCCGACTTCTTCACTTCTACGCTGGACGTAAACCCAAAAGCACGTGCCCACGCGGAAAGAAAGAGAGAGAGAGAGAAAGAAAGAGAGAACGCGAAGGAGGAAGACGACCCGGTCGAGGGACAAATATCCCGTTTTTACGACGTCGTCGACGGAGCAGAGGACGCCACCCGGGACCCAGAACGGAGAAAGCGTGAGTCCCGTATTCGTTATCGCCGAAAAGGAAACGAGCGAGCTCAGGAGGTCGAGCCACCTGATTCGACAGGTGGCCATCTTGAGTGAGCTCGTCGCGCCGTTCGCGACACCTCGCCCCGTTTCTTTGTTTTTTTCGTTATTTCTTAGTATTCATTTTGTAGGATTTTCTTTTGTTTTATTTCGACTATTTTGTTATCGGCAAATATATTTATTTTCATTTTATTTTGTTTGTCGAACGTGTCGTTTATACGAACCCTCCCCTCTACCATTTTCGTTTCCTGAGTTAGATCGCGGTGCATAGCACCTGGCGCCCACGATCGAGCCCTTTTTCCGACGGTTTCTTTTCAGGATTTCAGGGCGATTGTGACGTGTGGGGTGTGTCGACACCCCCAACGAAGGGATTGCGAGATCCACGTCACAAATTTGGCGCCCAACGTGGGGCCCAAACGTTTCGATTTGAGTTCGTTATATTTTTTTTTGTTTTTGTTCGAGAATCTCGTATAGGTTCGGGAAAGTTCGAACGAGGTAACGGTTTTTCTCGTCCTCGAACTTTCCAGCGATTTCCGTTGGAAAATTCATTTTTCTTTTCGAATTTTCAGATTCTTTTTTCCTAATACGTAGGCATTATTACTATTTTTGAAAATTTGATTTCGTTCTTTTCGTTTTTTGTTTTAGAGGAAAGAAATCGTTAACAACTTTTTCAAATTATTCAATTTTAAGAAGAAAAAAAAAAAGTAAAATTTTTTTTTATTTTCACGCTTATTTTCTTTTGTATTTCTTTTTCCGATCGACTTCATCAATATTCGTATTTTCGTTTTGAACATTTTTCGAGACTTTAAAATTTGTTTTTTTTTAATAATAAATTTTCTAACGCTCCGATTTTTCGAATTTCTCTATATATGTATATTTTGAACACTTTTTCTCAAATTATATTGTCGAAATATTTTTGAATTTTAGTTGTGAAATATTTTCCAATTTTTTTTTATAACTTCGAAATTTTTCACTTCTTGTCGTAACGTTATTATAATTAAAATATTTTTCATATTTTTTTTATGAACATAGTCGATAATATTCGTTTCGAACATTTTTTTTTTGTAAATTTCACTTGCGAAAATTTTGATATTTTTTCCAATAATTGCGAAACCTTTCTTTTGCCTTTCAACGTATTGAATTTAAAATGTTTTGAATATTTTTGATCGACTTTGTCGATAATATTATTAATCGAAAATCGTGTACCCGAAGGAAAGTTTGCGGTGCAGTGTAATTGTAATCGTTTTTTTTTCTCTTTCGAACCCGTTTACATTCTTTTCTCTCTCGTTCTTTCGAATCGAATCGAATCGAATAGTACTCCGAAATTATAATCGAATCGAACTAAATTTAAATCGGACTTAAATTGAGTTGAGTCGATTTTTTTGTTAACCGAATCGAATCGTGAGTCGAATCTCACAGAATTTTCATATTTTTTTTTCTCTCTTCGCCGTCGTTAATCCGAATTATCCGGTTGGAATACAATTTTTGTTTATTTCGGAGAAAAATATTTTTTTTTCTTTCTTTTTTTTGTCGGTCGGTAATCGGGAAAATACTTAAAGCCGGAAAATGTCCCACGCGTTCGACTATGAGGGATCAACCGCATCCCAAGACGATTTGTTATTGGGATACGACGAGGAAGCCCTCCGCACCGTGTTACAGCGTTTAGGATTAAATACCGAAGGCAACTTAGCGGAGCTAAGGACCCGATTTTTGCGGCATAAACGCAACGTAAACGAGGCGGTCGCGAACGAACTAGCTCTCGCACCTCTCATGATGTCCGACGAATTGTCGGAACTGGACATGAGCCGACAGCGTCAACGCGACCTGTTGACGTTGTTGGAGGAATACGAGCAGAGGCTAGTGAGCGTAACTCGAGGTAGATCCGCCGAATTTTGGACAGTATCCTCTCTCGGAGGAGGCGACTGCCCAACCGTATCGAATATCGCGCCGCGTCCGCGACCGCGGACGCCGACTACCTCGACCGCCACCGATGTGCTGGTATCGTTAGCAGTATCGACACTAACGACAGTAACCAACACTACGACAACCGCAGTCTCGACATCCTCGGAACGACGAGGATCGGGACGACCACCGACGGTGACTTTTAGGGACCAACACTGGTTACCACCAGTGAACCTAGCGACCGAAACGACCGTGACGATGAGTACTGGGACGACGACGTGCACCGGACTTACCACGACATACCGGACGACAGAGCGCGCAACCGCATTACACGCGGAAGCTCGGGAAGCGTTCCTGGACAGGAACCTTCCTCGTAGCTCGACAAGACTCGTGACGGACCATCGACGGACGCACGAAGACCTACTCGACTTACCGACGTACTCGGTGGTACCCCAACCGACGGACGACGCATACGACCGATTCCC
This sequence comes from Gasteruption jaculator, assembly GCA_949825005.1. Taxonomy (NCBI): domain Eukaryota; kingdom Metazoa; phylum Arthropoda; class Insecta; order Hymenoptera; family Gasteruptiidae; genus Gasteruption; species Gasteruption jaculator. Next base: position 12,861,314 of record OX463768.1, on the reverse strand, counting down.
TCGGGAATCGGTGACGAGACGCGACAATGCGGAAGTTCGAGAGACACGAAATGTGCCTCTCTCACAATCCTCACCGCAGGGGTACCCCCATTCGGACTTCAGGACCGAACGGATATCGACGACGAGACCGAGGGTGGACTTCACCCACGAACGGACGGCACGACCAACCGACGACACACCGAGGATGCCGAATTTCTCGAGGGATGCGGCGGCACTAATTTCAGCCGTCAGTCGGTGGCGGTTGTCATACCGCGGAAAGGAGGACGGGAGTGCCGAGGATTTCCTTGGAAAAGTCGAGGAATGGGCGACTCTGGGAGGTCTAGGCTTAGACAGCCTAATGTGTGCCCTCCCAATGATATTGAAGGGTCTACCGCTACAATGGTACAGGACCCATCGAGACGAGTGGGAAACTTGGCGACAGTTTCGTCGAGAATTCCTAGCCCGATTTGGAACTCGAGATCTCCAAAAGAGACTCGACAAATTCATTCGGAAACGAACGCAGGGCGACGACGAGACGATAGCCGAATACGTTACCTGTATCGAGGGATGCGTGTCCCGGATGACTCGACCAATTCCTCCGGACGAATTGCTCGACATTGTCTTGGAAAATATTCGGCCAGCGTATAGACGGGAAATAAATCCACACGATATCAGTACGTTAGAAGATCTGGTAGATCTTGGGACCGAGAGGGAGATTATATGGGCTGGAATTAAACAATTTAAGCCGCCTCCCCCGGTAGAAGATTCCCCGCTTTTAGAATTCGCGTATAAACCGAAATCTAAAAGATCGAACGAACGGAAATTCGAGTATAGTTCCGCGGTAGAAACGAGGTCGAGTCAGAAATCCGAGAAATCGGACGCGAAGCCGACGTACTCGCGAGTAGCCCAAACGCGAAGCCCGGTAAGATCGGAACGAAACCGCACGATCTCGAAAACGGAAACACCTTCGACTTCCTCCCGGAAGGAGGGAAATTCGAAAACGATCCAGTGGAAATGCTGGAATTGTGGCAGCACCGATCACATGTTAAGGGAGTGCCCGAAGCCGAAGAAGAAGGGTTATTGTTATAGCTGCCACCACTCCAGCAATCCTGACACGAACTGTAAACGTTGTTCGGGAAAAGAAACAGGGAAGTAATTTCAAAGGTCCCAAATACTTCCCCCAGCGACATGGGGACCGCAATCGATAACGGCGCACCGTCAACAAGTACTTCGACGGTACTTACGATAGACTCCACCGACAGCGGGAGTCGTCCGTTTATCTACGTACAAGTAGGTAAGCGGATGGTAAAAGCGTTGCTCGACACCAGATCGTCTCGCACCTTCCTCGGAGCCTACGGGCTGAAACCGGCATTCAGAGAGGGGAGAGTATTTCGACCTCCTCTAATTAAACAAATAGTAACGGCCAATGGACAGGTGGAGACGATCCAGGAAGAGACCACGGTAACAGTCACAGTGGACGGACTGGAACGAGACTTCGACGTACGAATAGTTCCGAACTTGACGGTCGACATGATTCTGGGGATCGATTTCGTTAATGCGTTCGAAATCGTTATCGATAGCGCCAACGGCGGTTGGGTTTCGCGATTAACGAATGTACCGCACGTTTTCGCGGAGCGCGGACCCGACGAAATCGCCCCAGAAAAAGACTCCATCGTTTGTCACGGAATTACGGACTTGACGAAGACCGAAAAGGACCGACTCGACGAGTTTCTAGCAGGGGAAATTCCATTGGTCTCCGGAAAGACCGGTAAAACGGATCTTATCGAACATAAGATCGACACCCAGGGTAGTGCATCGATTAAACAGCGCTACTACCTGGTGTCGCCCCCTGTTCGACAGGCGATGTACGATGAAGTCGACCGAATGTTGAAAGAAGGAGTAATCGAACCTTCCAACAGCGCGTGGTCGACTCCCATCGTAATGATAAAGAAGCCGAACGGAACTTATCGGTTTTGCCTCGACTTTCGTAAAGTCAACGCAGTTTCGAAAAAGGACGCATATCCTCTTCCGTATATGGAGGGTATACTCGACAAATTGCGTTCCGCACGTTATATTTCGACCCTGGATCTGAGTCAGGCGTTCCATCAGATCCCCTTAGAAAAATCGAGTAGGGAAGTAACCGCGTTTACGGTACCTGGAAAGGGACTCTTCCAGTTTACCAGGATGCCTTATGGCCTATCGGGAGCCCCAGCGACCTTCCAGCGCTTGCTGGATCGACTAATCGGTCCCGAAATGGAACCGTACGCGTTCGCGTATCTCGATGATATCATCATCGCCACGCCGACTTTCGAAGACCATCTCGTTTGGTTACGGAAGGTACTCGAGAAAGTCCGAGAGGCGGGACTGTCGATAAACCCGGAAAAATGCGAATTCTGCCAGGACGAAGTTCGATACCTCGGCTTTCGCGTAAACCGTGAGGGGCTAAACGTAGACCCTGAAAAGACCGCGCCTATCCTCGACTACCCGGCGCCAAGGAACATCAAGCAACTGCGGAGGTTCTTGGGAATGGCGTCGTGGTATCGCCGATTTATTCGAGATTTTGCGTCACTGTCGACCTCTCTAACGAAGCTGCTAAAGAAAAACGTTCGATGGCATTGGGGGGACGACCAAGCGGAGGCTTTCGATAAGCTGAAGCAGGAACTATCGACACCCCCAATTCTAGCTACACCCGATTTTACGAAAACTTTCGTTCTTCAAACAGATGCGAGTAGCTTCGGGCTGGGGGCGGTACTGACGCAGAATATCGACGACAAAGAACGAGTCATCGCGTTCGCGAGTCGCACGTTGTCGGATGCCGAGCGGAAATATTCGGTAACCGAAAAAGAATGTTTAGCAGTCGTGTGGGCCATCCGTAAATATCGACATTACCTCGAAGGGTACCATTTTACGGTGATAACGGACCACAGCAGCCTCCGTTGGCTGCACCATCTGAAAAGCCCAGATGGTCGACTCGCTCGTTGGGCCTTAGAACTCCTCGAATACGATTACGAGGTGATCCACCGGAAAGGGGCCCTACATCACGTTCCCGACGCCCTCTCTCGAATGTACGAGACAGGGGAGGAAGAAGAAATCGAAGTAGCGGCGATCGACGAGCCCGCTTCGACACCGGAACCCCCAAGCGAAGATGCCAAAGCGGAATGGTATCGAAACCGTTTCGATCACGTATCAAAGTACCCAGCGAAAAACGAGGGTTGGAAAGTCGAGGGCGAATCCCTGTATCGTTACAGGCCAAATTCGTTCCTTGATCTCCTCGTACCGGATTTAAACGCTTGGAAGCTTGTTGTACCTCCTGCGACACGGAACGAAATCCTGAGGGAGGTACACGACGAACCGCAAGCTGGACACCTTGGCGTTGCGAAAACGTACTTTCGGGCTGCCGAGAACTATTATTGGCCCGGGATGTACGTCGACACTCTCGAATACGTTCGAAAATGCGACATTTGCCAGCGTGGCAAAGTCGACCAGAAGGCTCCAGCGGGCTTAATGGGCAAACGTAGCGTCCATGGCCCCTGGAAAGTCGTGGCTGCGGACGTGATGGGACCGTTCCCACGCAGCACAGCGGGTCACGCGTATGTACTCGTGTTCCACGACCTACACACCAAATGGATCGAATGTGTTCCGTTGAGAGTCGCAAACGCCAAATCGGTCGAACTGGCGTTTGAAAAACACGTAATGTATCGATGGGGATGTCCGGATATCTTTCTGTCAGATAACGGAACCGAATTCGTTAATCGGAAGCTGACAGTATTCCTCAAAGCGCACGGAATACACTTCGCGACGTTGCCGACATACCACCCGCAAGCGAATCCAGTCGAACGGATGAATCGAGTCGTAAAAACAATGATAGCATCGTATGTCGAGGGAAACCACCGAAAATGGGACGAACACTTACATCAGTTCCAATTCGCGTATAACACGGCGGTGCATAGCACCTTAAAAATGAGCCCTGCTTTTCTCAATTTCGGTCGACTTCCCTCGCCACCGCGATTTGCTCGACGAATCCTGGAAGGTAACGTGAAAATACCGACCCAGGACGCGACGGAGTGGACAGAGCGGATGCTCCACCTGTCTGAACTCCACGACTTGACCCTCCAGTACTTGGAGGAGGCGCACGACAAACAATCGCGTTATTACAACCGGGGTAAACGCGACGTTACGTACTCGATAGGTGATCTCGTTTGGAAAAGGAATAGAGTTTTGTCTTCAGCGACACAAGCGTTCACCGCGAAACTGGCACCGAAATTCGACGGTCCTTACCGAGTTTCGAAGGTTCTGTCTCGAACGACGTACGAATTGCAGAACCAAGAGGGCATAACGATAGGGAAGCAACACGTTTCTGACCTAAAACCGGCCCATATCGACGTTTTTCGACCAGGACCGTCGAAAGACGAACCCTCGGCACAATCGACAGCCGGGACACGTACAGAAAAGTCAACCCCGACGCGTAAACGGGGCCGACCGCGTAAATTCGACAACATTCGAAAACCACCAAGCGGAAATAGTCGAAGGGACCCAGAAGAGACAGTCTCGTCTGACCCGACAGAACGTCCTCGATACGACCTAAGGCGTAGGGTTACGACCACATAGGAAATTTCCGCTAGTTGTTACGCTTCGGTTTTGTTCAGTCGCCGACACACTGAACTCCGCTTTTCGTCGATTCCAAATCGGATACTTAGGACTATCCAGAGGATACCTGTATTCTACCTTCGCAAATCACCGTTCCTTACTTCCCGAAAAATCGAAATAACGACACGTTTGTCTTTTGTTTAAAGTCTTGTAACTTCGATGATAAACTAACGTTGATTTACTAATTACGCCTACAATGTGAATCTAATGAAATCTTTTTGCAGCTATAAGAACCATTTCAGGTATTTTGCACCGTACGGGCAAATATACCATGTAAAACGGTATGGTCGACTACTCGACCATAGAAGTGCGTTAACACTCGTGCGACGAGATCGCGTCAGGATCACCCTGACACTCGCTCGGGAATGGGACTTGCGGCTTCGCCAGGGGAGCGGGTGTTGTCTAAGGAGGGGGGAGTTTGTAACAGGGAATATCGATTCCCTGATACAAAGATCTCGAACCTCCCACGCACTTTCCCCACGACTATTCGCGCCGCGAAATTCAATCGATACGATCGATCGGCATGGATCGATCGCATATACGTCCACCGTGGAAGTCAACAAACACTTAGGTTAAGTTATTCCGCGGTGTAAGAGCGACATAATATGATTGTTAGAATTAAGGCGGCCGAAATATAGATTAGATTCGCATTAGAGATCGTAGCGTCGATAAGAGTAGGTTCGGAACGGGCCGAGGCGAGTCGCGATAACCGAACACGAGGCGCCATCTGTCGAAGACGACGGGGACCAGACTTTCGACCACGTGGAGACTCGTCGCGGAGACGAACCGGCACTGACGTCATTAGAACCACGTCAGTCGAAGCAGCCGTTGGTGGAAGGAGCAAAGTCGACCCCGGAACACTCCAGGAAGGATTTTCGACGTCGTCCCAGCGGGGAAAAATCGAGAGACGTTTTCTCCGAAGCAATGGGGATCGTCTCTACCGCAAAGTCGAAGCCAACGAGGAGTTCCGTCCACCAGAAGGCTCGTAGATGACTCGAGGGGTACGAGTCGTCACTCGCAGCCAATGAGGAGGCTCGTAGCCCCGAGATCGAGAAGAAGACGCCGGAAGTGAAGCCGACTTCTTCACTTCTACGCTGGACGTAAACCCAAAAGCACGTGCCCACGCGGAAAGAAAGAGAGAGAGAGAGAAAGAAAGAGAGAACGCGAAGGAGGAAGACGACCCGGTCGAGGGACAAATATCCCGTTTTTACGACGTCGTCGACGGAGCAGAGGACGCCACCCGGGACCCAGAACGGAGAAAGCGTGAGTCCCGTATTCGTTATCGCCGAAAAGGAAACGAGCGAGCTCAGGAGGTCGAGCCACCTGATTCGACAGGTGGCCATCTTGAGTGAGCTCGTCGCGCCGTTCGCGACACCTCGCCCCGTTTCTTTGTTTTTTTCGTTATTTCTTAGTATTCATTTTGTAGGATTTTCTTTTGTTTTATTTCGACTATTTTGTTATCGGCAAATATATTTATGTTCATTTTATTTTGTTTGTCGAACGTGTCGTTTATACGAACCCTCCCCTCTACCATTTTCGTTTCCTGAGTTAGATCGCGGTGCATAGCACCTGGCGCCCACGATCGAGCCCTTTTTCCGACGGTTTCTTTTCAGGATTTCAGGGCGATTGTGACGTGTGGGGTGTGTCGACACCCCCAACGAAGGGATTACGAGATCCACGTCACAACATTTTCTTATTAATTTGATTGAAAAATACAAAACGAAAACTTAAAATTAAATTCATAAAAGAACTTTAGTGGAGTCAAATGTAAGAAACGATAAAGATAAAAAGAAACTTGACACCCCAAAGAACTTGAAGACTAAACTATATTGCTGCATGCTGCTTTCGCTTATACATACAGTGTACATATACAGAGTGGTACTGGAAATCGATATTAAAATTCTTTCATTATGTAATTTCTTTATTCCTTTGTTGTTAATTTCGGCCGAAGTATGATATATATTTTACAATTTTGATTCCGTAGACGTTTCGATCATTGATTTCTGATCTTCTTCAGTAATTATTGATTCTTTATTTTTCAAAAATTAATGATTGTAGATAGAGTTATATTGTTAGATTTGTTTTGTTATTGTACATTTGATCTTTGTTTCCATTTCTTAGGATAAAAACTGAAAATTGTAAATGTCGTTAATTTTATTGTATAGATCAGTGATAGATTCTAACCTCAATTTTTTGATATATACGAAATTTACATTATATTAATGATACGTACCAGATCTTAGATAATTGTTATTGTGTAATATAAAATTATGTTATTATCTTAGTTATTTTGTTACTTATTCGATGTTATTCTTTTGTTTTATTTTCGATTTCATTGGATTCGATTTCTT